>JAABNY020000108.1:24472258-24488603 GCA_015164015.2 Brevimyrus niger | reverse complement strand
TCTATCTATCTATCTATCTATCTATCTATCTATCTATCTATCTATCTATCTATCTATCTATCTATCTATCTATCTTAATTCAGTTTATTTTACAAGACAGACCTGGTCAACATAGCAGCTGTACAGACTTACAAACATGTTAAAATACAGCATATATATCGAAACTCCCTTATCACCCAGGGACATTGCTGCCCTCTAATGGCACTATAGTTGACTGACATGGTCCAAAAACGAAGATGTTGTCCTATCAAGCATCTGCAAGCAGAGGCAACAGGGAGAGGAGCAGTTATACACTGTCTTTTTTATTCATTTATAATTAAAAATTTTGGTCAACGACCAAATTGTTAAGCGCATTGGGGAAACTGCTGTGATCTGTGCAGAAAAATACATTACATTGAATAAAGGGCTTCTGTATTCCTCTATGGACTGCACACCCCTTGCCGAATAATTATTTTAACATGATGTATTCTTATATGTGCAAGGAAGCTTCAGCTGGCTGGTGCTTTGTTGTGTCTCAGAAGGACTATGTCAGAGTATCTGTAGTGTGAACCTGGCCAGGGCACTTGTGACCTGGCTAAATCTGGAGAGACCTGAGCATTAACTAGCAGGACACTTTGCCTGCTGATGGAGTCGGGGCAGTGTGGTGCGACTTCACATGTCTGGTCCATCTACACCAGAGTTCTCAAACTCCAGTCCTGGGGGGTCGGAGCCCTACACAGTTTTCGGTTCACCCTCATTTAACACGCCTGATTCAGCTCCTTGTGCTACTTACCGCACAGCTCTTGAGCTGAATCATTTGTGGTGGAACAGGGAAAGAACTAAGCTACACAGGGCTGTGCCCCCCCAGGACTGGAGTTTGAGACCCCTGATATAAACCCTCAGGCTATTTTTTTTATTTTATTTTTCTTTTATTTAACCATGGTGTCACTTTTCCAAGCATGCCCGAGTCAAGAAACGGCAGCACCAGGTTAAAACATAAAAAACAACATAAAGCATAATGCTATACAGTGGTAGATTAAAGAAAAAATTAAGTGTATGACAAAAACAATGCAATACATTCACGATGCATAGCAGGTTCACTGGTAGAACGCACTACAGCGTTTGGTGTCCCCGTAGCACATTTACCGCACTGTGGTGACATAACTAAAACTGTGCCACCTAGTGGTAATTAGAAGAATTGCTCATAATGTTCCACATTTTTTTCAAACATCCTCTTCTCTGCATCATAAGAGAACAAATGGTAATGCAATAGAAAAAAAATCCCAGATTCTGTATTAGAGGTCTGGTAATATTATGAGGATGTAATGTCCATCTCTATTAGCTAGTACTACAGTACACCACATGTTTCATGTTTCACATGTTGCATTGGCCACAGTAACCCCATAATTAACCAGTTACAAATCGATTATCAATGACTTATTTGTACATTGTAGAAAATACCTACTGTAGGCAGCAGCAATGATTCTTATTAATTCTTTTTAAAGAAGATAGTTATAGCAATTGGGTACAATGTTATCTTAAGCATCTACATTTCTTTACATTGCAAATCTCTAAAAACGCAGAAAGGGGTTTAGTACTTCCAGTTCACAAGCAAAAGTCCAGACATACGAAGCGCAGGTTGGATTCATTTCACAGTACTGGATAATGGCCGACCTTCCAATTTTGGCAGCTGTGCTTATGCAAGCCTTTGCTGTGCAGTGCATCTCAGGACAAGCTGACTATCCGATAGTTAGACGCCCCGTTAGTTTGATAAATAAAATAATGCACCTATCTCTATAAAACGTTTCCTGGTAGATGTTCCACAGTAGTAGTAGTAGTTTGGACTGAACTGATTTTATCTTTGTTCATTTATGTTTAGCTCAGACTACCTTAAATTTAAGAAGTTAAACAGCTAAGCAAGAAGTCTTGCTTTGTTGGAATGCCCGGCCCCCTGTACTTTACAGAGACCACATTTTGCTCTAGTATTTGGTAACGTCGGGATATGTGGGCTTTATTCCTGTCATCACTGATGTCAAAAAGGCACTGGATTCATTCTATTCATTTTTGATATTTCTATCCTTAGGTTCCCTTCGTGGAGATGCCCATATCACAGGGTGACAGAGATCCCTGACCCACTTCACAGGGCGACAGAGATCCCTGGCTACAAACCTCCCACATGAACCCCCCCACCCCCCCGTTGACCCGCCTCTCTATTTTGTATTTATCATTTTTTCTAGGTACCCTTCTTGGAGAGGATGAATACCCTGAAAGGACTGGTGGGGGCCTATGATGATGGTGATGGCGCCACCTAGTGACCTAGGTTTATCTCTTAACCTTATTTTTGTATTTCGTTCCCCCACAAACCTGAAGGAAGTGATGACAACTAAATAACTAAAATTCAATTATACTGACAGTGCCCCCTAGTGGCTGCCATATTCTTTATTTTTTTATTAACCTCTTATTTGGGGTTCCCCCAAAGAGAGTGGCAGCAACTGCAGAAGCCCACAGCAGCAATGACGGCTCCCCCTAGTGACCTTCCCACCCTGTGTTTGTTTAATGCTGTTTGTTAGAGGTATGTCACTTCATGACTATTTTGTTTTTATTTTTCGTGGATATAGCTTCACCCTGGCGGTGATGATAGTGACTCTGAACCAAGTCATTACATCCTTTCCCATGGAGGCATTTCCTAATGGTAATTACGTTAAGGCTCTATGCCCTCTAGTGTATGTCATGTCAGATAAGGTATGCTAAGGCAATGTTTCCCAACCCAATCCCTGGGGAACCCCAGACAGTCCACTTTTTGCTTCCTCTCAGCGCCCAGCCAATCAGGAGCTGGTACAGGTGAACTGGGAGCTGAGCGAAAGCAAAAACGTGGACAGTCCAGGGCTCCCCGAGGACTGGGTCAGGAAACACTGTGATAAGATATGGTTCATTATCCCCAAGGGGAAATCTGTCTTGTACACGTGTATGAGAACATCATCTGGTGGCTGGAGTAGGACCGGGCATGGAGGGAACCTGCCCTGTTGGATGTTTTCACTCTATGTATTACCTTTTCGCTTCTGGATGAGGCCTTTCTGTAGAAGATTCCGCCCTTGTTTGGAGAGCTACTGGTCCAAGTCAGGGCAGAGAAGGTGACGTTGTTTGGGAGTGGTGACTGCCTGCAATGTCTGGGCATGACCGCGTCCGTGATGGTCATCGTCCTCGATGTGCCGCACAAACACTCAGGGAAGGGGCAAACATTGCCCCGCCAAGATGTGGCCTCTGGGAAAATCTTCAAGCCGTGCAAAGCTGCCTAATGACCTGAAGGAGGTCGGCTGCTCCACTGCAGCAGGAAGCTGTGCGCTTTGGGCAGCCGCGTGAATGAGGCTAATGGGTGTAACTCACTGGAGTCACTGGAGTGCTACGACACCGGAGATAATTACTGGTCAGCAGTCTGTTGCCATGGAGTTTCACAGCACTGTGGAATATAGAAACCAAATGTATGTCCTTCAAGGTGAATCTGTTTAGTGTGGTAGCTTTCCAGCAATCATTCATCCTTTTTCTTCTTCACACACACAGTTATACAGGTCGAGCGTGCAGTGAAAAAAGCTAGCCTGCCTCAAGACTGAGGGAACAGATGGCAAACTGTTATGGAATATTATCATAACAAGTTTTACATCCAAGCATCTTAGTCTTTGGTGTAGAACTATATTCACAAGTATCTTGTTCATTCTGACGTAAACTTAAATTCAGTGCCAATTAATTTCTATTTAATATAATGCAGAATAGTAATGTGATTGTAGTTCCTTCCATCCATCCATCCATCCATCCTTCCATCCATCCATCCATCCATCCATCCATTATCTATACCACTTTATCCATCTGGGTCGAAGGGGTAATTGTAGTGATAAAGCATAATTCTTAGAATATAAAGTTTGACTGCTGTGATGGGGATCTCTAAAATTTATAAAAATGTCAGCGTTTTTTAAATCATGCTCTTATTCTCCAGGTAACGCCTGCAGATTGGAGCTGTACGTCTCCAATAACATTAATAATTATTGGAATGAGGGCCTTTTTATCCCATATTTCCTCCTGGGCATCACTCATTTGTAAAAGGATGAGAAATTACTTTGATAAATTGTAACGTGATTAAATCATATAGTGATTTAAAAACCCAGTTATGTAAGTCTTATTAACTGAACCTATCCCAGATGACATAATGGATTGTGTGTTTTGGTAAAAGTGCATAAATACTGACTGTGGCTGTCTTGTTTTGCTGCAGGTGAATATTTTTCCTGCTTTGATCCTCACAAAAGACTTCAGGGGTTACCTGACCTCATGCACCTGCCTAGGAGTCAGGGAGTGGCAGCTCTGCACGGGAACAGCATTTATTACAATGCGGACATCTGCAGGAATCGCCCGTGCACCTTCACAGTGGAAGCCCACGCCATCGTGCAAAAGACCTGGATACACAAGGAGGGCCGACCCTTTGAGCGAGACTGCAGTCCCAGCTTGGAAGCTGGCCTTGCTGCTGGCACACAGTTGACCATGGAGGACCGTATTTTCAGGACCAGCCGCAAAAACTCGCTCTACCAGTACGACGAGGAGGCAGACAACTGGACCGAGGTCTATGACACTCTGCACTGCCTCTGGGACCTAGACCTCAATTTTGAGTGTGTCGTGGCCACAAACACACATAATATTATTGATTGTTTATTATTTATGGCTTTTATAATGGTCTGTAGGACAGTACATGTATGAATGCATAATGTACTAGGCATGTTGTGTATATTATATGGTATGATTCTGATGAATGCAGTGTATGTTATAAAATGCAATGGCTTGGAGCCCAAGAGCCCTTTGGGGACAATGACGTATATCTTACCTTACCTAACCATGCTTGACATGCCATAGACGAGAGGACATAGAGCCTTAAGAGTATTAAAGAATCCTTATTGATACAATGGGGGCCTTTAAACCCCACAGTGTTTATTGTCTTCTATCTGCCTGCTTTCCAACAAATTGTCATGGGGGGAGGGGCTCAGAACCTCCACATATTAATACAGTTGTTGTGCTGGTGCTGATTTATAGTACAAGAACTCAAAATTTACTGTCTTAGGTTTGTGTTGATCGGTGTTATTCAGTACTGTAGTGGCAGTAAACATAAATAAAAAAAGCTTAAACAAATGAGGGCTTAGACTGGCTTTGATATTTTCTTTTTAATGTTTGCATGACAAAACATGGAGCGAAGAGTCCCAAGCTGAACGAAAATGACAGTTGTGGCTTGGTGATCGGTTCTGAATGCAAGGTGGCTCAGTCTTACCGAAATATAAATCAAACTGATTGATTTGCAGTCTAATTACTAGAGGATTCTGGAGGTTTATACTTACATTGTGCAAGGAGTCTTTCTAAAGACGTAAAAGAGAAAGTGTAACATAGATGCTTGGAATTTTGGTTTAATAGAGGTTCAATCAGCTGTACTTCCAGTATTTTCTGTTTCACTCTGAAAATCTGGAATTCAATCTCCATGATTCTCTAAACATAAGCTTTTAAAGTTATGATCAAGTTACCCAGCTTTCTGTACAGCTGGAAACGTGCATTTGGGCCTTAATATCCATCTCCAAGCAGACTTGTACATACTCCGTACACATTATGTGCCTTTTTAATTGCCAGCTACAGTACAGCATTAGTACCCTTTCAGGTGTTTGAACCCGAAACACGCTTGTTAGTTTGGATTTTGAATGCAACAATGTATGAGAAATGGATGCATGAGTTAATAAACATCATCGGCCATTACAAACTTCTTTGTGCTACTTTGGTTGGTCAGTTGAAGTGGTGATTTCTTAAAGTCTCACTGACATAATCGCACCAGCCTGAACTCTGTCATACTAACTAACGCTAAGTACCAGAAACATAAAGCTGGCATACAAAATCTAACTCTCATGCTCTGTGAGAGAGTTTTGGAATCTGTATTACCAATATAAAGCAAGAAACCATCGTCCTCAGAGGTAGTAAAGTTTCACAGTGGCTGTTTTTATAGCTGATAATATCCATCCATCTGCCTTATAACCACTGGGGCCTGGAGCCTATGCCTTCCAGGAGAGGGCAGAAGGCTGGAGCACACCCTGGATGGGATGGTAACTGGTTATTTTGTACATACGTCATGATGGATGGGTGAGTATAACCCCCCCAAAGGACTTAAAATACACTGACTAGTCTGAACAACTAAATTGTAGGAACAAAATTGCACAACACTGTCAATACACAGCACTGTATTAAGAGTTTTGTTTTGGTAATATGCTTTTCTCCCCTATGTCTGCTGTACTTCCACTGTTTTACAGAATTCTTAAACTTGAAAGTTTTTTTTTCAACTACTGCTCCATCTTTCTATTATATAAGTGTGAATAGCTGCCAACTGGTTTTGCCCTGTTGAAATAACCTTAACATCTTAAATGAAATGCTCAATTTTCAAACTTCATTCAAAAGCAAAATCAGTTATTATTATTAATTACCATATGGTGGTTGTGTTTAACTTTTGCTGTGTTTGCTGTGTGTCTGTGTTTTCCATCTTGTATATTTGTGGTGAATGAGAATATGCAGTGGGAAAGCAGTTACAGAGTTTGGATGGATGGATGGATGGATGGATGTGTTTAGAGTTTTGCAGATGGAGTGAATCAGATTTCAAATTATGAATAACATTGTGAACATTGCTGAAAGCTTTCACAAACGAATGACTGATTCAGTAATTGATAGTTGTGTTCTGAGAATGGGGTAGAATGTCTTATCAATTCGGAAAAAAATGCCAATAGACACATTACAGGATCCTTACAGCAAGATCCAATTGCCAGTATTTTTAAATCATGTTTTTCATGTAACTTGTTTTCAAGGTCAGAGAAGGTACACCAGTGATGAAGCTGTAATGTGAAATCCGCATTGCGCATATTTTGATAATAAAATGTGCTAAAAAGCAAATTATTTAAATGTTTTTTTTCTTGAACTAAATTGTAACCCACGTTTTTGTGACCTATGTAACGTGTATACAGTAGAGCGTGGGGTCGAGGCTTTGGCTGCCACAGCACCTGCTCCTTTTGCAAGAACGACTGAAAGGGCCTCTCTTTTGCGGTCAGACCTGCCCCTTTTCAATCGCCGACGGTCACGCAAACTTCAAACCCCCGCCGCTCAGCCAAATTTACAAAAATGTACGAAAACAACGCCCCCCCGCGTTCGAGCACCTGTTTGCTACTGGTAGACACGTTACTGACGATGTGGCTTTGCAATACATAAACCACAAAATTAAGTCGTTATTTCAGGGAGATAATAATAATAATAATAATAATAATAATAATAATTATTATTATTATTATTATTACACTACTACTATACTACTGCTACTACTAATAATAAACATACCTAAATGTGTATCTATATATGAAATTATAATAAACTAAGTACAAACCAATCAGCAGTACCCTGTCCTGCTACGTGCCAAAGCCGATCGATCGATTCCTTGGTCGCCACGTGGTTCCCATGAAAAACTTGGATGTTGTTCCATCCTCGTTGGAGCCCATT
Organism: Brevimyrus niger; assembly: GCA_015164015.2. Taxonomy (NCBI): domain Eukaryota; kingdom Metazoa; phylum Chordata; class Actinopteri; order Osteoglossiformes; family Mormyridae; genus Brevimyrus; species Brevimyrus niger. Next base: position 24,481,076 of record JAABNY020000108.1, on the reverse strand, counting down.
TCGAAGCAGCGTTTGGGATAGTGCACTGTTAGAAAGTGAGCTGAAACAGAGGTAAGCATATATTCTGTCATGCTCCATATGGTTGGATTTTTTTTTTATTATTAAAAGTCAAATAATACAACGTTAAGATAGATCTGACTGTAATTTTAAAAGTAATTGTCTAATACCACATATTCACCTCTACAAGTAGTGAATACACATACATTCATCCTTCAATCCGCTTATCCAGTGCAGGATCACGAAGTGTTTATTATTTACTTATTATTATAAAGGAATAGGCGCCATAAATTTACTATCGTACTTTTTGCGCGTTAGACACGTAGGTCCACCTTCACTACAAGAGCAAATACTGGATGTTTAGGGTTGTCCAGGAAACAGCTCAATGCCTTCCATGGTATGTTTAACCGACTATAGGCCTGCATAGTTTATAACCTTATACATACTGTGATCGTAGTTTTGGAAGAAAATCAAATACATGAAGTACAATCCGATTTCTTCCCAACTCTCAGTAGTGAATGATACTTTACTGTTTAAAAATTCTCTCTCTCTCTCTCTCTCTCTCTCTCTCTCTCTCTCTCTCTCTCTCGTATTTACAGCTCTGGAAAAATTAAGAGACTGCAGCACAATTTATGGCTGTGTGTCTGAGAATAATAAACATATATTTTTTTGCAAATTGCCACCTGGGTCTTCTCTGTTTCTTATTGATGAAGGGCTTCTTCCTTGCTTTATGGGACTTCTGATACCATCCTGATACAAACTGTCCTAGCAGTGCACTTCACACCTGCAATTAATGTCCTCTATTCTTTTTTAAGGTCCTTGATATCATACTACAATTCATAACAATCTGTTAGATAAGTTGACAGTCATCTCTAACATTGGAAAGCCACTTCCGCTCTGTACCTGGCTGGTTTTTGATCATTCCCAGTATCTTCTGTTTCGCCCTGTTCATAAATGTGTTTAAAAGTTAAAATATGACCCAATATAGATTGATGATATTGCTTGAAAGTAATTCTGTTTCAATATTTCCAAAGGTTTACTACATAGGTCACTTTTGTAATAGGCTGAAAGAGATTATATGCTTGCACTTTGAATTTGAATGATTTTGATAATCTGGATTCTGACAATTTGGAAAACGGCTCCTCTCCTGTCACACTAACTCACAGCCTGGACCTCTACGTCCATGGAATCTGCATGGATTTACTCCTGGTCCTTGTCTTTGTGCTTTTGGCTTAAGCGGATTGGTATCCAGAAATGACCTTAGTAGGATGAGCAGGAGGCAAACTGGCCAGGGCATAACCTGCGATTCGTGGAATAGCCTCAAGCCAGTGTGGCACTCTAGGTGAGCGTCACTGCCTGGTCCCCCCAGCAGAGGCAGAGTGGGAATTAACTGTCATGTCCGCACCCCCCAAACGGCGGCACCCCAGGCAGCTGCCGATGTCACCTACCTTTTTTTTTACTAACTTCTACACTTAACCTAATAAAAAATGTAATCATTTGAACAATATAAAAGCTTGGGGAAAAAAATCCTGTTGATGAGTTGCAGTATGTCTGAAGCCACGTTTCTTCATAATGTCCCATTGTTAAAAAGCATTTTTAGGAGATGGTGGATTTGCCTCTTTCTGGGATCCCACAAGCATGTTATTTTCCACACAGCCATTGAATCAGCATGCCTCCAGCGACCACCATGGACCTTGGGTACCCCCCCCCAGATGGTGGGTGGGGCTGGGCAGTGGTGTTTGGATCTTTCATCTCTATAGGCTTCTCCTACGCCTTTCCCAAGGCCCTCACCATCTACTTTAAGGAGATCCAAGAATACTTTTCTATATCCTACAGTGAGATTGCTTGGGTGTCCTCTATCATGCTAGCAACTATGTACGCAGGAGGTGAGTTTTGGAAATTAACACTTTACTTTTGGATCGATAAAACTTGTTAAGAACTAATTTCTGATAATTTCACTTATTGTTTCAGAAAATAATTATGGATTGACATTTTGCCCAGTTTTCTTGTATTATTTGCTTTTTTGGACTAGTATCTATTCAGAATTCAGTTGAAACAAAATTTTAAAAAAATTAACAACTAATTTTAACCAGAATAAAAATTATATTCAGTTTGTTGGTTTGGTTTATGTATGTCAAGGTCATTGTGACTGCACACTGGTTTGTTGTCCAGGTAATAACACTTGAGTTTTCATATCACCTTTTCTTATGACATTTAGCCTATTTAATAATAGTGATGGCAGTTTCTGTCCCACTTTAGACCCTGGACTCAGAATATTTGTCACTGCAAAGACTTATTGTCTAAATCTACCATGAATGGTTTGTTTATTCATTCAATGTATTGTCTGATACCCACAATCTGTTTCTTGTTCCAGGACCTGTAAGCAGCATACTAGTCAATCGCTATGGCAGCAGACCTGTGGTCATAACTGGCGGGATAATGTGTGGGATCGCTATGGTAGCCGCGTCTTTTGGCACTACCATTATGCATTTGTATTTGTGCATTGGAGTCATTGGAGGTATTTACTATTTATTTTATTAATGATGTAATTTGTAGTGTAATTTTCAGCAATTGTTCTCAGATTAGAACTTCTGTGAGAGATCCATCTATCTAAACATCCATCCATCCATCCATCCATCCATCCATCCATCCATCCATCTATCTTAACATCCATCCATCCATCCATTCCACTATTGTTGGGCAAAATACAAGTAAATCTATATTGATTTTCCAAAAAAAAACTGTGCAAGTAGTACCTCTTTTTGGTACTAATGAGCAATTTAATTTATGATTTAATCACTGTTTGATTTAATTTATTGTTGTTGACTTTTGATCTAATTTCCACGGGTGCTATATCATTCTTGGAACGAAGCCTCCAGCTTTGCTCACTTGGGTTTTGATAGGGTTGTGACACTTACACTGGAGTTATCATGTAGTAAAATTTAAGCAGGCATATTTCCTGCCTGCTTATTTACCAACAGCCTAGTGGGGTTGACGTCCTCTCTGCCTCGTCGGCAGAGCAGTGGGGTGATCACTGGCAGAAGGACAGCAAGCTCAGTCACAATGCACTGTTTTTATTCTGCTCATGCTCTAGAGGTTTGAGGGACAAGACGTTTCTGGGACAATACATTAAAGGAATATCTTCAGACACAAGTCTGCTGTTTTAACCTCTGTGCTGGTCACTTGTATGCTGAGTAAATGGTAACCCCTTGTTTGCATGGCCTTATGTCCCTTCAGATTTGACCCTGGCCAGGCTGTGATGTCAATAGTTGAGCACATGCACTCTGGGTGATTCTGAATGCCACTAATCATGATTCACTTTAGAAAGTGTTTATGTATCTTATGCATATTATTCCAGAGGGGAAAAAACTGAGTGTAGTGGGAAAAATAACCTTGAGTAAAATATGAGCTCAAAAGCAGATCCAACATTTAGCAGTGATATATTTGTCCAGCACATAGAAAAAGGCACTTTGACCTGTACCATGGTTTGAACTCAGTTCAATCCCTTGTTTACCCGTTCCTTGCTACCTCTGCCTAAATTTATAGGACAAGCTACTCTTGATCTCTGGCAAGGATTTGCAGTTTAACTTTTCAGATTTTTTTTTTACATGTAGATGCAATGCAAGGGAAAAAATAGCATCTTACATGTATTTAGATGATGCATCACATTAACAGCTGCTCATTTTACATTGTAGGATTTGGCCTTGCTTTCAATCTTCAACCAGCCCTGACGATCATTGGGAAATACTTCCTAGTCCGGAGGCCTATAGCAAATGGACTGGCTATGGCAGGAAGTCCAGTATTCCTCTCTACCCTGGCGCCCCTGAATCAGTTTCTGTTTGACAGCTTTGGATGGAGAGGAGCGTTTTTAATCCTGGGAGCTATAATCCTTAATTGTTGTGTCGCGGGAGCCCTGATGAGGCCCATTCAGGTAAAGCCTCAAGTTAAACGTGCAGAGGATTGTGACAAATCAGATGCAGAAGACGGCAGCAGCACTCCCGCGGCTGGCCTGCTAAGCGGACAGGAGCAGCGAAGGAAGTCTGGGTGCTGTGGCAGAATTAACGCCTTCATCGATCTCTCACTCTTCAAGCACAGAGGATTCATCATCTACCTTGTCGGCAATGTGATCATGTTCTTCGGCTTCTTTGCCCCAGTTGTCTTCCTTGCTCCCTATGCCAAGCATCTTGGTGTCGACGAGTACTCTGCTGCATTACTGCTGTCCGTATTTGCCATTGTTGATATGGTGGCACGGCCTGCCACCGGCTTAATCGCCAACACCAAGTATATCAGGCCTAGGATTCAGTATTTCTTCAGCTTCTCCGTAGCCTACAGCGGCGTCTGCCACATCTTGTGCCCCCAGGCCACAGGATTTGCGGGGCTGGTCATTTATGCCGTCTTTTTCGGGGTGGCTTTTGGCATGGTGTGCGCCCTGCTCTTCGAGGTGCTGATGGACCTGGTCGGTGCTCATCGTTTCTCCAGCGCAGTTGGTCTGGTCACCATCATTGAATGCGGTCCCGTGCTTCTTGGACCTCCGATATCAGGTAGGTTACAATGGGCAAAAGAAAGGCATAAATGTAACTGAAGACATGACTGAGCGTTAGTTTAATGACTAAAAAAGTACTCTTTGAAGGACTGTAAAATATTGTAAAAGGTGGCCTGGATGTTTCCTGGAAATGCTTAACATGGCATGCTGCTCCACGGGGACAACCTAACTGGAGCAATGAAACTGTAACAGTGTTAATCTACCTAGAGGAAAGCTTCTGAGATGTACAATAATTTTTACAAATGAATTAAATGCCATTTGGTGTTTCAAATCTGGGAGCAATTATAAGAGGGATTCAAATCTATAAAGGCTAATGGATACTTTTAGGGATTAAGGGATTAAGCCTGACTACCATCTCCCCCATTAACTACTGCTCCATGTTCTTGTCTGTCAGAAATATGGTCCTTGCCCTATTTGACAAAGAATAATTTATTATACATTTTTATAAATAATATATTTTATTATAATAATTTAGTATCAATTGCCCGCAGCACTCACTAGTTAACCTCCTGATGAGATGCATTATCAACACAGATTCCCAAACCATTGTCATTGTGGCGGAAAACATCATTGATAGAATTTTTTTTTCTGCTGTCATGCAGGAGCCCTAGTGGACGTGTTCAAGGACTACAAATATATGTACTACGCATGTGGGGTTATGGTGCTGGTCTCGGGGATATTCCTCTTCGTCATGAACTTCTACAACTACAGGATGCTGGATATCGAGGAAAAGCGGCAGGAGGAGCAGGAAGTAGCTGTGAAGATGAGTGCCAAGGATATGGGTTCTACTGTTGATAAAGGCTATGCTAGAGAGGAGAATGGCAATGAACTGGAAGGAAAACTGGAGGAGCAATCCTGCATGGAAAAGGATGAGACACAAGCAGATGACATGCCGGCCGAAGACACTTAATGGTAGATAACCCCAGCACTGGAGAGACTGGTTTTGGATTGAAGGGCTACCTATCCCAAAAGCACTGATCGGGACTCCCTCCATTGGAGATGACTCCTGCTTTGAGGGTAAAATTATGATAATTTTAATGATTGTATGACTGAAATCATTGACATCAATGGGGAGAGGCTCTGTGTGTCTAATGTGGATTTATAAGTAACAAGTGAAACAAACCATTCTGGACCTAGGACACTTGCTTCATTTATGATAGTAGTTAGATGATAATTTTGTTTCAAGGAAATTCAAGGGATACTGTTTGTGAACTCTCCATTTGATAGGATTTTATAAAACAATGAAGATAATGTAATAATGCACTGATAATAGTATGGCCTTTAAAAGATTTTCTAGATTTATAAATGCTGCCTATTAATTTACGCAGTTGGTTAACATTGGTGATGCTCCATGAATATAAAGTGACACATAAATAATTGTTCTAATATGACGTTTTTTTTTTTCCTTAAAGGCTGATTTTGTCATTAGGATTAAACTGCTTGTCATTAGCGACAACTGTAATGAATAAAGGTTCTAAGATATATTGAACAGCCATTACTATTTAAGAATACTTTTTGGGAGGAATATCGCAACAGATAGCGAAGCATGATTTAACTGGTGTTACAAAACTAAGGCAAATTCTATAAACTGTATCTTTCTAAAAAATATGTAGAACTAAATTTCACAAAACAGCAGCTTCTTCTGGATGGGAATAGATGTGTTTAAGCAATAATCTGTCCCCTCTTTACATACCCTTTCAACACAAAGTAGTGGAAAATCCAGTCTGGTCTGCTTTACCAGCTCCAAGTGGTCTACTGTACACAATCCTTTGAACAGGACATTGCTCTGTTTTGAGGATTAACCAAAGCAACAACTAATTGTGAGCCTTTCATCTGTCATTCCAACTATTCTGTCTACAGAAAGCCATCTACGCCAAGCCAAATTCAATTAAATTTTCTTATGAGCTGAACTCTGTGTCTTTTTCTTAGCAGCAGACATTAAACCACACAGCTGAAGAAACTGGCTTGGCTGATTTCATGTCACTCTATTTTGAGCTGGAATGAGCGCTAGGAAATATGTATTCTTGGCCTTTCAAGATTGTGATCGAAACTCAGCAGCTTCCAAAGATGTATAAGTGATTATACAATAGTGTATCCTTGTCATTGATATCCAGGTAATGCTAATGATCATTTTCTTATAACATGACTTAGGTTGCTTCACTGTTAGTGAGAGTGCTTATGGGTAACACTTTCCTTGAGGGGGCACAAATAATGTAGCGTTAAGCTACTACTTATGTATTATTGACCACAAACTAAGTGTAAGTTACATACTGATATGTTTGTTCATCATTGATGAATCATGACGTGGCTTTTATGTCAAGCAGTCACTATATTTGTTACCATATCTGTTAATTCTGCAAACCTTTGTGAACTACTGAGGGAAGAAATAATGAATAACACAAATATCTGTCTCATGTATGTTCATGATTAATGAATCATGGTGCATGTTTTATCATGAGTATATGTGGCTAATATTTGTTCATGATTTGTACTTCAGTAGTTGCTACTAAGTATTTGTGGCCCATCAAGTAAAGTGTTACCTGCTTGGGTAACGGGAAAAAAAAGCCATTGCAGTCAGGTTAACTGCAATAACCAGCTAGACAAAGCAGTACAATATCTGGCACACTTTCAAGAAATCTCCTGGTGTACTATTAGCATAAACGTCAAAAATCTTCTGAAATCTCCTGTGTTGCCACGCCTGTTTATCCTCAGTCATGGCAATTATACTTCAGCTTTACCAAAAGCCATTGTGTTGCACCCTGTGAAAAATGCAGCTAATACCACATTGTTTTAGAAAGACTATTGAGAATGTAATGTTAAATATTGCATATGGAATATTGATCGGAACAGTGGAATAAACACATTCACAATTCACTGTATAGAATCAGTGCGCCGTTGATGTTATTGCTGCTTTATTTCCGGAACCAGCCAGTCTGCTGCGTGGATCTCTAGCTCTAAGATATGAAGCTTTATTTAAACATGCAGTAGTAATGTAGGTGCATTAACTGCAATAATCTATCCACTGGCCGACACTCATAAAGTCTAACAGCAAGCTGAAGTTGAGGGGCTGTTGGGCACATACATACATAGGAAAGGTTCATTTGCACTTCACAGATGTCTAACATAAAGCCATAATTACAACAATTGTTACTGTAGGCTTTAAAATTATTACAGTTTTCCCAGTATTCTATGTGACAAATACAATTAGATATTTCCCTGGATCAGTCAGGGTTACAGACCCCACTCTGAGACAGTTTAGCCTGTCCTGCAAAGCCAGAATCTTTCAGGTTATGGCTCCCTGTCTGTCTCTAGCAGGTTTCCAGTAGTTATCAGCATTTTCAGTAAGGCTGTTACTTGTGGGCCTCTGTAAGGATGTTACACAGGGATGTATCTTGATTATTCTCAGGGAGGAGGGAACATATTGACGTCTGCCGTGCTGCAGCAGACTGAAGAAATACACAGAATCTGTCACTTAGCACACTATCAATCTCCTCTCAGGATATGCTCCTTATCAAAGGTTCACATAATCAGTCCTTCAAAATGAAGGTGCTGTGAAAAAAATGTGCTTTCTGAAATGCATCTACAGTTGTGACAGGTTATTTTGGCTTGAGGGAATGTTTTTTCTATAATGTAGTCCTTGAGCTGATTTGTTGCACTTTAATTTAGGTTCAGTCTCCTTGCCAAATAAAAAAATAATGTGTATATGGCTAGAGGCGTTTCAAATATTTTACAGAAAGAAAAGCTATGGTTTGAAAAGCTATGGATGTTCATATCCATTCAAATAATCTGTTCTTTCATTCTGTAGTGCATTTTTCAGACAGAATGTGGAACTAGCCGGCATAGGAATACCTTGCCAGAGGAATAAAAGTAGTTGAAATTAGAGAATGCAGAATTACTGGTCATGCAAAGCTAATAAATAATTTTTTTGGCCCTTCATACCTATAATTACCCTAACATCACATGGAAAACACGTATGATGATGTCTGTACTTAGAGCCTCATATATGATAATTCCCTCATTGCTATTATTGTTAGTCAAACTGCATTCCATTGGACGAGTAGTGTTACTTGTTCTTTATTGTGTCCATAAGAGAAAAAGCAGTGTGGAGAATTTTAATCACACACGCGCGCGCACACACACACACACACACACACACACACACACACAAACACACACGTAGGGTAAACATATCCTTATTGGGACCGCTCATTCATTTCAATGAGAAAAATGCTAATGCTAACTATGACAACCTTAACCCCTACCCTGCCCTAACCATAA
>JAABNY020000108.1:24427382-24445810 GCA_015164015.2 Brevimyrus niger | reverse complement strand
ATATGCATCCAAACACATCCAAAATCCAGGGTTACTTATTGTATGAGAGTAGCACTGTTTGAGATGCTAATTTGTAACATAAACCATGTTATTGTACTGTAAATTAAATGGAAGTGAAAGACTACCCTGTTTACAACGGTTAATTATTGTAATGTATAGAATGTTCACAAATCAACTACTGGAAATAGCTTTACAACATATTGAAGAATATCTGTTACTCATTGCCAAAGTACCAAATGGTCTGAAGATTTAATGAGAAAGGAGACATTCTCATTAAGGTGAAAGAGACTTACAGGAACTCATTTTGAATATTAAAGTAATATATTAAATCTTTCTGTGTTTTATAATAAAGCAAAAATTCATACAAGTGATTTTTCAGAAAACTGATAATTATGCCGAATTGATGTGTTTTAAAGAAACACATTTTACAGAGAGTTGCTTTTATAAAATATTTAATGCCAATTTAATACATTAAAAGAATGTCAAGCAAGTAAAATTCTAACTACTCAGAATCTATATAGTCATACGGTAATGTAATACGATACAGCATATCCTATCCTTATCAGTTATTATTGGGACATTATCCAAGAAATAATAAGCATGCCATTAGGAGAGGTGTCAGGAGAAAGGTCATATGAACTATAAGGAACCGCCCACTGGCCCAATGACTGAATCCAATTGGACAGCCCAAGCCACTTAATGCCATTTGGAGAGGTGTCAGGGGAAAGGTAATCTGAACTATAAGGAACCGCCCACTGGCCCAATGACTGAATCCAATTGGACAGCCCAAGCCACTCAATGCCATTTGGAGAGGTGTCAGGGGAAAGGTCATCTGACCTATAACGAACCGCCTACTGGCCCAATGACCAAATCCAATTGGACAGCCCAAGCCACTGAAGGCATTTAGATCTTTTGTACATTTTTGAAAAAGTTACTTGTACTTTAAATTAAAAAAATTCATTCTGACTCCAATTTCAGCTTGTTCACCCTGGACTGTGATGTCACACAGGATTTGTTTTTGGTTGATTAAGCTTTATTCATGGATACAATGTGAAACCAGATTGATCTTGAGTCGGGAGATGCAGGACAGCTACAAACTAGATTTGTTGCTGCTAGAAATGACAGCATTGTATTCTCTGGAGAGCCCGGTTATTTGGTCTGGCTATCTAAGCCACACTAGACCTATTCTCACCAACTTCTACAATATGAAGTACAATTTCTAGAAAGACTGGATGGATCGCCAGGAAATGCAGAAGTTAAATGTGATTTTAAAATGCTGTCTTTTTGTGATATGTAGATCTGAAAGTATACTTATTAATTAGTTGCACATTCCAGTTATATTTACAGTTTTCAGAATCTTACCTCACCAAGTTTGTTAGTTTTTTTTATAACCCTTTGTGTATGTTTTAATGTTTTAAAATGATATTGATATTTTTTATATTACATTTCTTCATACTATATACAATATATTTTATATTATATATATTTTTATATGCATAGAATATGTATATTCCATTTTTTTTTTTTGAAACTTTTTACCAGAAATGTAACAGATACACTAATGGTAAGGTGAATATTGGTGTCTATTTATGTCTAGAGCATCTTCCATGTAGTGGACCTCATTTTCCGGAGAAGATCCGGGACATCCTGGCTTTCTGGGTCATCCCCTGGCATCCTAGCCAAGAAGAAGAATGGCACCAAGTGATCTAACTTGACTACTACTGGCTCAGTGTGGTGACTAACATGAACTCTTATCCCCTGCTGTGTATCGATGACACTTTAGACGCCGTATTCAGCTCACAGTGTTTTAGCTTGCTGCTGTGATTGGCAGGTGGAGCTGACTCTGAAAGCATGGGAGAATATGGTCTTCACCCTGGGCTAGGGCCTCTGGCATTTCTGGGTTCTTCCATTCAGGCTCTGCAACACTCCCATGACCTCCAAGAAGCTCATTGAGAAGGTGCTGGAGGGAATCCTGGAGAACTGCTGCATCATTTATTTGGACAACTGCTCGTCCATGTCCATTCCTCTGATGATGGAGCGACCAACCTGTGGCTAGTGTTCATGACCATCCGGCTGGCGAATCCCCATCTGAAACTGATGAAGTACAGCCTCCAACAGAGAGTAGTCAAGTTCCTGGGTCATGTGGTGAATGAGAGGGGCATTGCAACAGATCCAGTCAAGGTAAAGGCGATGGTGGGCCTGGACTCCTATTACAGAAGGTTCATCTGTGCCTTTGCTGACGTCATTCATGCCCCTCTGCACCAACTGATCTGGAAGAAGAATGCCTTCTAGTGGAGCCAGGAAGAGCAGGCTTCAACCAGCTGCAGGCCACCCTGTGCCAGTCCTGGACACACATGGCAGTAACACCAGCATTGGGTCGGGCTGTCATCTACTTCGGCCACTGTCTCAGTAGGTCCGAAAGGTGACGTCATTTGTGTCCCTATGTCTATGCCAGCTTGTTCCTCCTGTAGACTGTCCATGACTGGCTCTTGGGTTTCTGGGACTCTGAAGCAAAGGCTGCAAGATAGAGAAGATGTAATCATTCCAGTTTCATGGAGAAGGTGTAATCAGTACAGTTTCATGGAGAAGGTGTAATCGCTCCAGTTTCATGGAGAAGGTGTAATCGCTCCAGTTTCGTGGAGAAGGTGTAATCGCTCCAGTTTCATGGAGAAGGTGTAATTGTTCCAGTTTCGGGTCCAGCACAGGGGCACAGTTACAGTGCCAATGCAGTCCATGTGGCAACTGTTGGGCTCAGAGTTGTTCCGAGGGATGTTGCTGGCAATGAATGCTCGGCCCGGTGTTACCAAAATCCTGCACAGGCTCCGGCAGCAGTACTACTGCCCAGGCTGCTTCCTGGACGTAGAGCTGGAAGGCCACAGCTGTGATGCCTGACCAGCTTCGCAAGCCTGACCATTCCCGGCCTCTCTCCAGCCTATGGGCTTCTGGCAGCCCCATGATGTGGACACGCGGGGCCCATTCCCAGCCACTGCCTCTGGTAACCGCAGCATCCTCATGGCTATTGACGACTTCACCAAAAGGCTCAGGTCAGATGTGATGAAATAGCAGAGGGTCACTGTGATGGCCAGCAACGCATTCTGCTGGCAGTTCCAGTTTTGCTGAGCTCCGTCACTGCATTTACACATTTTGGATCTGATTAAGTATGCATTATTAGGTGCAGATTTTCATCCATAAAATTTAATGTTTATGTGAAATGGTAACAAGATCCATCAAAGATCAAATAAGGTAACTAGAGTAAATAATGGCAAATAGATTGATACTGTTCACAAAGATAAACCTCTAATTGTCTCATCTTTCTTTTTACTATAACTAAGTGCCATTGCTTCAGTTTTTGTGTGCTTCGTCTCGAAATGAGAAGATCCTCACCCATACTGTACAATGTGCCCGCAAAGTTTGAAAAAGATTTTGATATCACTATGCAGTGCTGCTTCAGTTTTGGTAACTTGAAAACTTCCAGTTGGTCATCCCAACAGCATGCCTGCAAAGTTTGAAAAAGATGCAATGCAATACTTTTAGAGTTACAGTGTTCACAAGGCCAAGTTTCTTCTAAGGCTGGCGTTTCACACAGTGCCACTGATTTTTTTTCTTATATACTTTTCGATGAAGCAGTAATAAGATCCATCAAGTACTTTTGACTTGTTACTTGTTATTCAGAAGGTCAATTGTCATCTGCTTTCTCCCTTCCCTTTGCTGCCATTAAGTGGTATTGCTTCAGTTTTGGGACATTTTGTCTCTGAATTTATTCAGTTCCACTATGGCATCCATACACATTTTTGAGTACTCGCCCTAACAGTATCAAATGTCAAAACTGCGCTTTTGTTGCTATCACTGTGTAGTGCTGCTTCAGTTTCAGCCAGTTCAACTGAAAATGTAATGAGTTGCATTCCAGCCCCCCTACAATGCCTCTGCCAAGTTTGAAAAAGATCCAATAAATTGTTATCAAGGGATCAAGTATCAAAACTGCCCTATTTTTGGCTGTCACTGTGCAGTGCTGCTTTAGTTTTGGGGTGACCTGTCTCAAAACGCAGTAAGTTTTAGTTCCTCATCCATAAAATGCCTATGCAAAGATCCATCTGGCCAGTGAACAAAACTAGCACAATGCAAGCTTATTTTTGTCCATTCAGTTCAGGGACTCCAGTTTAACTGATTGATTCAGCTCGGAGGCTGTGAAGACATAACGTTCGTTTGATGAGTTTGTCTGATTGACTCAGAGGCTGCATGTAAGTTTATCACTGTAATATATGATGTATATGTTCACCTACAGTTTACCCATGTGAATCAAGTAAATTGTCAGAAACATAGAGTCATTAGACTGTAATGAGGAATAATGCTACACTAACCACCACCAATAAGTAATAGAAATGTAATTTATTTGCCGGGTAGGAACAATACAAGCAAAAGTCCATTTGTTTTGCTGAGGCTTTTACCAAAATCAACATGCATTCATTTGCAAAAGCAAAGGACTGACAGTCTCTGGAGTGATTGGAGGTTAAGAGGCTTACTGAAGTGAGAAACTACAGGGTTTAAATTAGCAACCTTCTGATCACATGCAAACCATCCCAGTCAACTAAATCACATACTACCCACAACCAGTAATTACACTTTCATCCTAAACACAGCCTACATGGCCACTTAGCCTCGTAACACAACTACTTTACACATGTTTAAAACAACAGCAGGGGTCAAAGTAATACACACCTAGCAGAAGGTACATATAGCAATTTTGATTGCCATACAATACTATATAGGAGCTTATCTTGTGGATCCTTCCCTACAACTAAAAATGCGATAGTTATTCCTTTTGTATAGACCAATTATTGAGTAGAATGTTACAAATACCATTTTCCTGAGGATAGGGCAATGGATCAATGGGCAACTAAATCCCAGAACTAACGGTAAGCTGGAAACTTAATAATGGAGTTAAGTTTTTAATGCATACATAAGGCAAGCTTATCCTAACTTTCCATATTTCTATAATGATATAACACTCTTTTTAGGCTGAGACAATTCTAGCAATTGCACTGAGAAAATTGAAATGAGACTAAACATGAATATGTATATGAATTGCATTTACATTAAATAATGTTTCTCACATTTAGGCATTCTCTGTGGATTTAATATTTATTTGTATGACCTGGGACAGGAGACAATTGGTCAAATGGGTATAGGGGGAGAAAGGGATTAGTTTATGAGCAGAAGGTATTGTGGAGAGCCTGCTTGTGGGAACTGAGATGGTTCAACTCGGTGTGCCAGGGTGAGTGTGTGAGTCCAGTTTAGTTGGAGCTGACTTGACAGTCCCTCCCTGGGGTGCAGCACAGCGCAGAGCCAAAGGAGTACCGGGTCACAGATTGCTATGGGGCCAGTAGTCTTACAAAACATCTGCGTAAGAATAGGAAAGAGTTATTAATGCAGATACTTTTCTAGGTTACTCTTCAACAATACAACTTCCTGCTCATATTGCCTAAGCATCTTGTCTCTCGTGTACGGCTGCTTGGGGAAGACTGGCCTTGTTGAATGAGAAAAGAAGATTAAGTTCTGGGTTGTTTACAGGTCACCACAGATGAGTGAAAGTTCACCTTCATGTTTAAAAAAATGTTCAAAACATCTCAAATGGAATATGAGCAGAAGGACAGCTGATCATATCACACGACACAACAGAATGTCTGTTTTTAACCATGGTGCTCTGCTTCGACAGCTGTCTATGGATGCAGCGATTACTGCAGGTGACAGTTTTGTAATTATTCTGTCAAACACCTGTCGGTTAGTGATACGCATCTTTCTTGAGTCCTGATGGACACTATAATAATTTTTTGCACTCATAATGACTGAGACAGTGCTGACCACAGCTGAACAAGTCCTAGTGGAAGAAGAAGAAAAAAAGCACAAGGCTCTTTTGCCTAATACCAGAATTCTTGGATAATTCAACATTCCATTAATCATCAACACTTAGTAAACGATGCATATTTCTGGCCCAAGCAAATGTGTAAATGAGAGATGCTGTCATTAAATCGTAAGTGATAGTCCTCAATGTACCTTGATGTGTTTAAATGTAATCACATTTTACGAGCTCGCTGCTGCCAGCTGTGAGACTAGCAGGCTTAATTTAGAACTGCAGATCCAAGTCACAATTTCAGCATCAAGCAAAGTGAAAGATTTTGTCTCAAAAATGATTCAAAGACTGTTGCTGAATAAATTCACAGGTTTTTCCTCAATATAAAGCAGAACTGCTCTGACAAGAACTGGACTGCAAAAGAAATTATCCTGGGCATTAGCAGATACACAATTCTTTCAAGAAACCCTTCATCTATATTCTGAATGTCGTTTAACAAGTTTCCCCCATTAAAAAATTAGATGTTACTCATATTAGAGATACTCAAGTTAAAATTTCAAAATGTTCACCCTGAATTCTCCTTTGAGTTTCATTGCCTAACATAGCATCAGGTACTATATCTAAAAACTGTAATAATAAGTTCTACTCTGCCCTAACGAGACTTTCAGTCAGCACTCGGGAAGCAGTTTTTGGGGCTGGTACCAT
The DNA here is from genome assembly GCA_015164015.2 of Brevimyrus niger. NCBI lineage: Eukaryota > Metazoa > Chordata > Actinopteri > Osteoglossiformes > Mormyridae > Brevimyrus > Brevimyrus niger. The sequence continues at coordinate 24,439,257 of JAABNY020000108.1, read as the reverse complement.
GCTCAGGGTACCTCGATGGTACCTTGCTGGTCGGGGATTTGGACCAGCAGCTTTTTGGTTAGAACATCCCTAATGCTTCCCTAATTGTAGCTTGTTTATATTTTCAGTTTTTTTTTGTTGCTTTCTTTGGCCATGATGTTTCTGTTGCGCTCACACTAATCGTCACCCGATTAGAAGTGTTTCTCAACCCAGTCCTCGGGGAACGCCAGACGGTCCACATTTTTGCTTCCTTCCAGCTCCCTGCTGGCAGTTCACACTTTTGCTTCCTCCCAGATGGGAGCAATAACGAGAACTGTCTGGGGGTCCCCGAGGACCCCATTGAGGGTTAGAGGGCAAAGAACTGGTAAAAAGACAAGCTGATGGGGAATTGGCTTCTTTAGTTAGCTTTTTGGGATTTGCAAGGTCCATCTTACGGATTTTGGTCAGCATTTTAAAAATATATTGTCTATATTACTAACCAGCCAACCCCAGCTGGGGCCCAGGAGGATAGCTGCTCTGGATACCATTGTCTACAGAAGCAATAGTACTCATCCTCTTGTATTCTTTATGGTTTTATTTGTTTTGGTTGCCCTTCTTCCCCAATATAGTGTTGCAAACTAAACGTTGCCCGTCCATTGCTGTGACACTGAGATGCATATTCCCTTCCAAAATCCAGTATATAGTCCATCATATTCAAATACTGTACCTAAACCAAGACATCAGTGTTTGCCTCTGTCAGCTTTTTTACATAAAAAAAAAATACATAAAATAGATAAGGAAATAAATGACATAAAGAGACATAGATTAGTCCTGGTTAGCTGATATCATGTGCTTCTCAAAAGTTAAATGTAAATGAATATTTTCTTAAATAAAGGGACAACAGCAGGCAACATCAGCCATTCTGTAACTCATCAGTTTAATTAGGACACTAAATATCAGGCCTGCAAAAGCCAATGCTTCTGTGTTACCCCAGATTATAGGCTAAGGACAATGTCAACATTATCAGTAGAACAGCAGAGAGGCTATTATTGACAGATAAGTGGTTCAAGAAAATGAATTACTCTCAAATGATAGTAATGACAGTATTCATGCCATTAGCCTGATTTCAAAACTGTGAATATTCTTTTTGTAATGCCCAGACCTCAGGGATTGGGGATCCACAGCTAGAGCAGGTGCAGGTCAGAATCACAGGGCAGGAGTTGTAGCTGAGAAGAAATGCTGGGGACAAAAAAGATCTGTGCCCCCTTCCGGAAGGGAAAGGCATGTCCTAGTGCAGCTGAAGAGAGGCTAAGATACAGAGGGCAAGGGACTGGAGATCACACTCACTAAAGGAGAATCTGGCACTCATGAAAGAACAGGGAAGTTATTGAACATTTGGTAATTGATTATGGATGCAAGTCCTTGCAATGGACTGGGAGGATTGACTGGGATTTATCCACAAAGGAGGATCATGGGTAATGCTATGGAAATGAGCCACAGCTGTCAATATTCAAGAGAGCTGCACTGGTGATCCGGGGCCGTGTTTGTGGCTGCGTAGACGACTGCCTGGAGATGTGCCTTTCACCTTTAGACCTTTTTTTTTTAGCAACAGGTTAATGAATCTATGTTATACTGTCACATTTTAGGCCTGAGAGAAAAGTAAGGCTCAGAAGAATATAAATAACCTTCTGAATCATCTCACCATCTTTTAAATGTGACTAGCCACAAAGGGCGGAGGACAGGGATAGGAACAGTCTCATTTATAATTATTTCAATCAGTAAAAATTTCAGTTTGTCTTAATTGTTTATCTGACAGAGGGTGACACTTAATTTGCAGCTTATCCCAGGAGAGGAACAACCAGGCTGGCATTCCAAACCATTGCGGGGCCACACAGTTACACACTAAGGATAATTTCAAGATGCCACAGCTAGAAACTTATACAAACTTGGAGAAAACTGTACATACAGTACACAGTGCAAATATCAAACCCCCAAACCTGGACATGTGAGCAAAGGTGCTGACCACCGGGTCATCGTGAGACTCTTTGCAATGGTCTCTAAAATGCTCAAAGTTATTCAATTCAATAAAATTTCACTTGAGTAGTGCTTTTTGCAACATTACATTGTGTTAGGGATTCGGGTGGATTTGGTGGACGTGGCATGATGCAGGCAAGCAGGAAGTTGGACGACCGACTTCCGGCTCACCAGACTAAAAGGGGTTCATTTAAACAGAAAGATACTAGAAATAACTATAGAAACAAAACCAGACCATGAGGGGTCACAACTGAAAAGGGACAACTAAGTTACCAAGAGCAGGTTGACAGACAGATAAAGAACTAAACACAAACTACATATATCTTCTAGTAACATACAAACTTTACTGACATCCAACAGTCAATGAACCACTAGGGAACTGGACAGTGCCAGGGACGAATACGATGGTACCTTTAACCATCTCACAGAGCGTTAAATACGAAGGGGAAACAAGAATAACAAAGGGCAGGTGAGATTAATCAACAAGGGTTTGGGAAAACAGGTGACCAGCGAAAATTAACTCAAGGAACTAAACAGGGAAACTAAGAACTAACTGAGAAATGGGGAAAATAGAATCTAACACTGGGGAATAACAAAAACCAATAAAACACAACTAGGGCTCAAAGCAAGAAACCAAAACTGAATACAAAATCACAGGACTAAACTGACACAGAATAAACACTGGGAACAAAATACAAAACAGAGGAAGCAGGATTCGAACACAAGACAGAGGGGTTTATAAGCAACCACATGCTCAAGGAGCTGAGCTATATGCAGCCAACAGGGAGCAAAGGAAGCACTACAGACTGACAACAGGCATTTCGCAACAGGAGTTGCACTAATACAAGGCAGAAAAAGGTTGTCCTAACTCTCTTAAACTATTCAGAGTGTGTTTTGGGCGTAACAATAAACCAATCGGAATGGTGTGTAACCTCACTTTTAAAAGGCAGTGGTGCATGATCTACTGTGGACTACTATTACAATAGCGTTTGACTGGCAAGCCAGATCGCTTTTCGGCTAAGGAAACGGATATGCTGGTGCTTGGAGTGAGAATGCACAAGCATATCATCTACTGGAGCGGCACTGTTCCACCAAAGCCTTTCGAGGGGAAGCAGACGTGGGATGAGGTAGCAGAGAGCGTGTCCTTGTGTTTTGGCATCACCAGATCTTTCTCGCAGTGCTGAAAGCGCTATAATGATGTCAGAAAACGGAGAAGCTCAGTGCTGATCGAGCACAGCGGCTGCGAACGGGGACTTACAGTAGTTATACTTGGATGTTGTGATTTTAATTGCGGTCTGCAGTTTACAAAATATAAATAAAAGTGCAATCTTTGTTTAAATGAAAGACAACCTACAGTTTTATGGCGTTTTAAAATGTTAAAAAAAAATGCAATAGAACTATTATTTTTCTACTCTCCCAGCGTAGATTCCTTACCACACGTTACACATAATTCAGCTCGGCTGCCAGCCGACCCCATTACCCGTACTGCTGCAGGCGAACAGCCCTGTGTTCAGCATCACGTCTTTTAAAGTCCTTTTCTGTGTCCCCGTTTATGTTCAACAGACATCCATCACTCGTCGCAATGTTACACAACATGCTAAACGCAACACAAAGTGGTTTTACTAGTTTCTTACCATCGCATTGCTCATTTTCACCCCATGCCGGCACATGCCACAGAGAATGCCGCGAGCTTCTGAGGGTTGCATTGCAATGTTTCGCCTGACTTATCTAAATATGCAAATGTCCTTTCAATTACACTACATGCTTAATTCTGATTGAATGGATTCAAAAGGTTTTTTAATGATACGGTTTGTTCATTACTTAATATACATTGTTTTTCATTTTGGTGTTTTATTGAACAGTATGATTACGCGAAAAGACCAGTTAAACTCTATAATAAAATATTTGACTATAAATAGTTGCACTTTGAGCACGTATTTGTATCAATAACGAGTGTAAATACCATTTAATAATGCAACACTTACTTGTTTTTTGATGGTCAAATGCGCATGTGACTTTGCTGTGCTTTAAAATAGCAACGTGCTGACAATGTGCCCAGCCACGCCTCATTTAAAAAAAACATCACCGCTACGAGCGTAAAGCCGGCGCAAAACCATTTACTATTTTAACAACGTGCACTCATGGCGTGAAAATAAAAAATGCGATGGTGCGAAACTAGCAAAACCACTAATTTGTGTTGCGTTTTGCGCAGGTGGAAAATGGAGCCCACCACGGCTAATGTTTAATGTGCCTTACATGAAATTATTGTTATTCATTAAACACTTCAAAACAGAAACGTTTGCTATGTCACTCTATACTGTAAGTTAATAATGTCATCCTCTGTTGTAATAACATGAATAATTTTTCCCCTACTTATTATTTCCATTACCTCAACACACCATTGCAGTGTAATATGAAGTAATGGTGTGAAAAAATAGCTGCAGTCCATGTGACTACATTAAAAACATTCTATATATATTGTTCTTTTGTGGGGTTTTTATTATGTCTTAATAGTTTGTACAAAAAGCCATCCATACATATATACATCCATCCTTCTATCCACACCCTATTATCCATCTTCTAACAGCTTATTCTATTTGAGGTAATGGGGGCCCCTGGAGCCTATCCCAGGGCAGCAAAATAAAGAGGGCCAGATCTAGTTCATCCTGGATGGGGTGAAAAGGTTTTATGCAACTGATAATCCACATATACAGTGCAATATTGCAGGTCTTTGTCGACTTAAAATCGCAATCACTCCCAAAAGACCGCCCATATGTCGATTTGTTCGTAAGTCCGGCATTTATTTTATTTGCAAAAATGATCACATGCATAGTATACTATCGAATAAAATGATATTATATTTGTCGTATTGTTTTTTTTTTTAACCTTTTATCACCATCTTCGTAGTTCATTGTTGTTATAACTGTGACCTCTGCAAACAGTAGCCTGAGCACAGGATGAACAAATGAGTCTCGCAGGGATGCTAGGGCTGTCAGCAGTTGTGGCAGAAAGCGTCACACACTCACGCTGGACAGCACTTGCCCTGCCAGATGTGGGGCAGTCGTAGACGTATATATGCAGTCTTGGAAAGGTTGTGAAGTCAAAAGTTTACGACTTATTGCGCTGCTTTGGCTAAAGCAAAGAACATTTCCTGTGCACGCCAACAAATTAAAATCAAATCATACATACTATGAAAAAACAACACAAGTCACATTTAACCATCTCACAAAGCGTTAAATAATTAATTTATGAACCGCAAATGAAAACAGAACATACAATTCCTCTACTTCAGGGATATGGGACATGGAGGTCCACATACTGTAAGCAGGCATACTGTACATAATAAGTAATCAAGTCTTACAAATTATTAATAAAGAAAGTCCTCCATTGCATGAGAATGTGATGAAGTGGATGACCTGGGTTTACAACATAAACAAAGCTTTAATGTGGCTTGCCAGCTCGATTGTCTTATTTAGTGGCTTTTCATGATCTTTTGACATGTTACCTTTCCACCTCATATGGGGTGATTAAGAACAGTAGCCAACTCACAGCTGTGCAAAGCATTCTTATCAAGGGCCATCTGGATAGATATTTTTATGTATGCGCTAAGTGTTCTCTTTTCACATTAGCCTACCATCCAAAATCACACCACAAATATCTGTAGGAGTCCAATGCTTTATTGTCCATATCATTATTTGAAAAGTGAGATATGCTCATTTATTTTCGTCCTAAAGTTAGAAACCATCTCCTTTGTTTCCTGTGCAATTAGGTCTGTGTAGTTGTTATCCATTAGGCAGGTGCTAGATCCTTTGACAAAGGAATCGATAATTTCCTTTTATTTAGTGTTATTATCTGAAACTACAATAGCTTATTTAGAAAACTTCTGCAAGAAGCTCATGGCTTGATTGTGCTGCAAGTCATTAGTGCACATAGCAAACAGACGCGGTGATAAGGCTGCAACATATTGTCTTCACAGGCAGTATGTGGTGAAAGTCATTGCTTGATTTGCCATACATTCTCTGTTGTTTTAGACTGGGATTTATACTACCAGTACCCTGCAAACATAGCAAGAAAAACATGTCACTGGAGAGTATATAACACAAGAATCTTGAAAAGAAATCAATATTTATAAAAAATAACCCTTGCAGGCAAAGCTATCCAAGCTAATCCTAAAATGTTGCACATACCACAATATACTACAATATTTAGAAGTAAATCCAAGCTGCTAATGCTTGAACAGAGATTAATGATAATTTTAATAATGGAGCTGCACAGAAAGTGGGATAAATAGCTTCACTACTTGATTTTCTCTGCCAAGTCTGATGGAACAGTGGACGCTTGTGAGGACAAAGATATATACAGTTTACTCCTCTAGAGTGGTTGCATTTAGCAAGGGGCATTTTATGTTTTTCCTTCTGTTGACTTGCATTCAAATGCATTCCGAGGCAAAAACAGTGCTGACAAGGAGGGGCACGAAAGCAGAAATAGAGCTATAGTGATCGGAGAGAGGTACATGTGTGGACAGCATGAAATTCAAATGAGGATACGGTTGGTTGCGAGGGAAAGGGCAGATGGGACTGAGGATGGAGAAGAATGAGGAAGCAGCAGACCCTGTGACAGCAGCACTTCCAAAAAGGCAGCGCCAGCGAGACAGCACCTAAGCCGCCCAACAGGGATGGGTTTGTTAGGGGGCGAGCTGCGTCCCGCTGTGCCGATGTCCGCTACAGACGTGGCAGGGGAGAGAACCCCAGGGTCCGAGAGCCTGTTGTTTAGGAGAAGCTGATTATCAGCTCCAAAGGGCAACAAACCCCAGGGAGGGAGACATTTGAGAAATTTAGGGTGAAAGGATAGAGAATCAGGCTGGCAGCACAGGTGACAGGGGACTGTCACACTGTCACAATGCTTGGCAAGAGGGCAGAAGACAGTAGTTTGTCAGGATGAAATATGGATACAAGGAGGCATCACTGGATGAGACAATGATACTGATATTGATCCCCGGTCATCATATTTTGTTGAGTGTTTGGAATTAATCTCACACTCATAACATGGAGACTTTTGAGAGGCTGGTACTGAAACAGCTTCAATAATACAGACCACCTGGATCCCCTGCAGTTTGTCTACCAGACACTCATAGGTGTGGATGACGCTCTGATGCACTTCACAGAGTTGACTCCCACCTAGACAAAGCTGGCACCACAGTCTGGATCATCTTCTTTGATTTCTGCAGTGCATTTAAAGGGGCAGTTCACCCCAGAAGATAAGATCTATCTATCTAGGTTGTTCTGTTGGGCTTTAATTGAATATAATGGAAGTAAATAGCATTCTTTCTGCAGTCATTAAAGCGCCTGAAAGATACATTGGAAAAATCCAACAGCAACGTCTCTTGCAAAAAATCATAACCCATTTACTCAAGATGATCCATCAAGTTTGTGATGAGCAGATTAATGTACAAACTATTTTCTTCTACCAAATTCCACAAACCAATAGTACCAATAGTATTACTCTTGTCCCTTTTCCTGTTTACTCTCTAGACATTGGACTCCCGGGTTAACACCAGCTCTTGCCATTTACAGAAGTTCCCTGATGTCTCCTCCATTTTAGGATTCATCAGGGACACACAAGAGTATAGAGGGCTAGTAGAGGACTTTGTCTTTTGGTGCAGGGAGAACAACCTGCACTCAGCATCAGCAAGACAAAGGAGCTGGTGTTGGACTTCCAGAATAACAGGAAGCCCCTGAGACCAGACACCATCCAGGGGGAGCAAGTGAGATTGGTGCAGGACTGCAAGTACCTGGGAATCAATGTGAACAACTGGTCACATTACCCAATGGCTCATTCCACCACAGCGCAGCTAAAAAGCTCTACTAGGGGTTGTTCCAGCCAGCTGCTATAAGACACCACAACACCTCCTGCTCCTCATGTGCTGCTCCCCATCTACAGTCGCACCACATGAGGAAACAGCCCATCTTTGTTAGAGTACAATCCAGTGTTTCTGTTAATTTGCACATGATTTTTCAGAATATTTCATTTATTGTCTACACAATTAAATCTCTGCACTACATTACTGTGTTTGCAGAATGTGTACTGCCTTTGTGCCGTCTCACGTCTTAATCCCATCACATCTCAAATATCAGTAACAACAGAGGGCTGACAAGCATTCCTACCAAGGTAGGTACATCTCACACAGTATCTCAGCAGCGTCATAGACTACATGAATATCAGGGAGGAGCTATCACCAGAGATTGTCAACCTGTCAATACATGGACACATGTGTCCTTAGTAAGACTCGTATGTGTCTGTGGTGAAAAACTGTATAGGCTACATTTTCAAATACCATGTGGTAAACATTGTATTTTAATCAGAAATCGCCATGTTGTTGAACCCTGGGGTTTAGCATGAACTGCAGCTGTTTCGCTAATTGTGTAAACATACATACATTGGCTGTGTTATTAAGCCATAATAGAACAGGTCAAAGTGAAATAAAGGCTCTGTGGCACGCGTCATCCGAAGGACGTACACCGCAAGCTCCTGCATGAATGTGTAGCCTGTTATCTTTTGAGCCAAGACCTTCAATGTGCAGAACACACAGTGGAATGAGAGCAAAGTCACCGGCCCCTTTGTAGTGTCCCATAGAGATGCTGCCCTTGTCGCAGAACAGAGATACGGAAAGCATTGGCAGGAGATAGTTTTAAAAAGATCCTGGTTTGACCTTTCCTTTGCTTTCATTACCTTTTCCCTAGCATCCCTAACCCCCCCCCCCCACCTCAAGGATATTCTTCATCAGGCACTCCTCATTATACCAAGGAGGAACATTATTCTAATTTAAATACGCTTCATATTATTGGGGGGTTTTCTTTCAAGCCGACTCTGCAGTGTAAGGCAATACCCCATGGAGCCCAGTAATAGGATTTTTAGGATCAAAGAGAAAATTATAAGACTGCCAAATTGCTTTCAGTTTTAGACATTGGATTTGTCCTGAAACTGTCCTGGAAACAAAATGTATGGCACTTTGGAGTCTGCATATACTGTAATAACATTAAAGCTGCAGAGTGGGACTTTGCTGGGATTGTGTGCTGATCTGGAGTTGATTGAAAAACCATGCAGGTGCCTAATGGAGTTCATGTATGAAGTTTATGCTTGAAAGCAATCATTAACCACATGTACAGTATATGAAAGTGAATGTCCATCCAACCACCTTCCAGCTGCTTGTTAGGGTCAGGGCTAGGAGGAGTTCTGCACACATACAAACACTATAGCAAATTTAGACACACACAACAGGCAATTTAGAGATGCTCATTACTCTAACTGCATGGCTCTGGACTCTGGAAGGAAACTGCGAGTCCCATGAGGAAATCTCCATGTCAAAGTGTGAACATGCAATTTCCACATGTATGGAGCAGAAATGTGATTTTAATCCCAACCTCAGAAGCATGATGCACCAAGTCACCCTCCTTAAAATAATTATGTGTTAATATCCCCACTTTTAATTTAGATCAATATATTATGTACGCAAGGGACTTAAGATCTTTCATGTCACAGCTACAGAAGAGCCAAACTTGGTATGTTAGCTGAAAAACTGTGCTAGTGTGAGAGCCTTGGAGAACCAGTGTGGAGCAACTTGAAGCACCAGCACTGTGTAATACAACCTGGATAATGCAACGGCAGCCATTCTGCGCCAGTGCACTCAACACAGTGCCGGAGAGAATCTACAGTGAAATACCTCATCAGAAAGCACAGCCTTAATTAAACTTAAACAAGGGTCAAAATAGATGCGAAGGGGTTAATTTGTACACCTTCCACAGTAAAATGGCAGGGTACTTTCAGTTCTAGGTAAACCAGCTCTGCACTCTGAATGTTTATTCACGATGCTTTGAAAAAGGCACTTGTTCCAGGTGAATCTTGCAAAGGAAGAGCAGGTAACATTTATTTGTAGCCTGGGTAATAAGACATCCAAGAATATGGCCTATGAATTTCTGATGTAAAACCACTCAGTGTATCTGAAAACAACATGTTGCAAAGATGTATAAAACAGCCCAACATATGCAATATGTCTAAATACAGTGCAAAAAAAATGGTCGTTGTCACGCACAGATCAACAAGCCCATTCAACTTAACACATAAATAATGAATAATAATTTCTCCTATACAAACATTGCTTATGCTGTTAAGCACGGTCAAAAGAAAGAGATCTAGGTGTGAGGTAATTATAATTCCCACCACAGATATGATGTATGCATGAAGAATCCTTAATGGAATTCAAATTCCTGTTAAAAATTAGTGGTGTCAATCACTCCTCTGCATACTGCGCATAGGTGCAGGTACATTTTACACAATGTAGAGATCTGTCACATATAAATAACTCATACAAATAGGTGTTATAAAGTCTTAATACCCAGCAAAAGATCTTGTGATTTTTTTGCAATTTGACTGCTGCGCTATATGCCGCAGGCCTGTCTATGCTGTATACAGTAGTCAAACTGCTGTGTAGTGTGGTAACATACATGTAATCTGGATTACATTACCTGATCACAAAAAGAAAGTACTAGTAATTAAAGCAAATTGCATTTAAAAGTATTCATACTCAGATTACAGTTAATGCACAGATGGCAGGCAAAGTGGATATTTTACCACTGAATGTATGGGCATCATTTTACATTCATGGAAGACGAGGAGAAAACCATAATGGGGGAATGGAAGCTTCGTTTTCTGAGTCAAAGTGTATTCTACAGTGAAGGATTCAATATCCAATTTAAAACATGTTTGGAGGTACAGTACTGTGCAAAAGTCTTAGAATTTTTTTAAAGCTATATATCTGGGTAGTAAGTGCACTTTTGCTCAGAACAAAAAACACAATTTACACTAGCAGCCAAAACTGTGGAAACGCATCCAGGTTTATAAATTGCAGAACTTTATTCAACTTTTGTTCCAGTTACTTATTTCATCGTCTAGTGTATGATATTTGTAAAATGTTGGGTTTCCTTTTACATAACAAAACACAAAAGAAAATGTGAATGAATGAATCTGCCCAAACCAACAAGACACCATACATGACGTGGCAACCCCACTGACTGGAAGCCAATCTATCACAAAGCACTCATGTACTCACATACACAATCACACACTCACAGCAATTTTGGTCCGGAGATTGGTTAAGCGATGACAGCACTGATAATATCCAAGGCAATCTCAACCACCATGGCTATCACAGCATACATCAACACCATGCCATTTCATCATGCTTATGGCTGATTGGATAAGATTGGATTCTTCTGCAAGGTAATGACCCGAAACACACCTCAAGAACTGCCTAGTGAAGAAAGAGAGTGATAGACCCAAAATAATGACCTGGGCTGCTCATGCTCACCCCCATAGAACTGTTATTTGATGCACTAGGCTGAAGATGGAAAGCAAAGCAAGCCATCGGCACCCTACATGACCGGTTATATGTTTCAGCTGATTTCCTGCTGAAACGTAACATAAGACCTCATGTGTGTGACTAACTTATCTAAGCAAATGGCAGCTATTTTGAGGAATCCAAGATGTTCCACTTCCTTAAAGCTTGCTCTGGTACTCCTTACGTTTTTGGTTGCAAGGGGGTTTTATTCACAAGGTTTTTTTACAGTGAAAAACAATATATGATGTAAAATATCTTGAAACAACCTAGTTTTCAGCAAGTGTCTACAAACAAAAACTGTAAAACATTACATATATGCATAAAAGTAAATCCTATTGTAATTTACTATGAACAAGTCCTTACGGACTTCTAGTCCCGTTCAATTGAAATTTATGTTAGCTGTAATTTATGTGAAAGGCCGGGGCCACAGACGTCGGGCCCAGGTCCCGCCCGCCCTGCCCCCTGGCGCGCCCGTTCGGCCCCTGGTGG
>JAABNY020000108.1:24411498-24422562 GCA_015164015.2 Brevimyrus niger | reverse complement strand
GGCCCCCTTTCTTTTTTATTAGCCGGTGGGTTGTCATAGCTACAAACCCTCAGCGCCCAAACCCCCCGGGGGGCACCCCCCCCCCCCCGCCCCCCCCCCCCCCCCGTACTGCTTCTGCTGCAAGATCTGAATATTTCATACTCCTGTGGAGAGAGAATGTGAACAATCTGATGCGGCTGGAGTGTTGTTTATAACCTCAACGATGATGGTAACACCTCTAGCATGTTGTACATTAATTATAGCAACAGTATATGGAGTAAGTAAACATGCAGAAGAGCAGACCATCTGTCTCAATTAGTCATGCTGTGAATGTGGAACAGGCTTTACAGAAACTCAGAAGAAACAGTTTTGAGGAAGAACATGCTTAATAGACGATATACCTGTGCCATTATGTTCATCGGAACTAGTGAAATAGGTTATAAATTTTCCCTAAAATCATCATTTCGGGAACTCACAATAATCTGCTGCCCCAGGAATTAAGGATTACATACCGTAAGCTGCAGTCACAGAACTGGGGAACCCTGTTATTGGTCATTCCTCTATGATAAAAATGGATCCAATTATGATGTGTTTTCTCACCCGTGAACAATTGTGGAGCTTGAAAGTCTTTAAATTGTCTGTATTTGTTAGGAAGTGTATTTTCACATACTTATTCTGGTCCACCTTCATGAACTGGGGATATGTATGCAGATAGAGACCTATTCAGATGGGGATGAGCAGTTTGCAATAATTCTTCAAGATATAACAATCATTCATATGGGGAGATTGGATTGTGTGTCTATCAGTGCATAACAGTCTAATAAAAAAAAAAAGTTACTGTATGAGTAAAACGGTGTGTAGTAAAGTCAGTAAGGAACATCGAAAAACAGTAAATCAGTCCTGGGAAAGAAAATGCTGTCATTTTCACATTACATCCACAGCAGTTTGTTCAAATACTCGGTTTACCAGTTGATTACCCTTCATTACTGCTTAATAGTGTTATTTTAACTTTTGCCTTCTCATATTTCACAATGAGGCATGAAAAAGCCTAAATAAACCACAGAAAATGATCAAGAATTCAATTTAATTCAAGGTAGATCCACTTACAGTAGATGCATCTGAAAGATTTTTTCCCATAAATATTTCTGATCACATGTATATAAACACTCACCTAATAAATATTTATTAATCTAAGAACCTCAGCAAACCCGTCCACTTTCCACAACCATTTGTGCTGTGCAGAGGGTTGTGGGAGTCTGGAGCCTCTTCCAGAAGCTACGGGTGCAAGACAGGGAATAAACCGGGATGGGGGAGTGACCCCGTGGCAGGGCACACTCACACACCATTCACACACACACTGTTTCACATCTACAGACAGTCTGACAGGTCCAATTACCTCAGCATGTTTTTCTACTGTGTGGGGGGGAAACCCCACAGTGACAGAGGGGGGGGGGGGACATGCAAACTCCACACGTGTGAATTTTGGAGACACATACACAATTTTGTGCAATTACGTTGACGTTTGTTGAACTTGAGATTAAGATAAGAGTGAATCTTCTAGCACGATTTATTTTAACCTTGCATGTTCAATAGAGGGCTGCATGGTGGCTCAGTAAACAGCAAGGCTGGTTCACACCGCAGGGACTGGGATTTGCATCCCGGCTCTGTGTGTTTGGACTGTATGTCCGCCATGTCATGTGAGGATTCCCATTCAGGTAGGGCATTTTCCTCCAAGACTATAAAGAGATGCAGTGTGGTTAATTTGTACCTATAAACTGCACGTGTATGGGTGTGTGTGTGTGTGTTATATTTATATTACCGAATGTTCCCTACAATGTAATAAAAACCTTAATATTGACATTGTGGGGACCATATTTGGGGACCAAAAAACTAAAAATGCCAAAAGTCTCACTTTTCTTTTTGGTTACTTATGGTTCAGGGTAGGTTTGGGTAGGGGTTAAGGTCTCTTGTTTTGGGATTAGAGTTTTCCCCACAGAAATGAATGGTGAGTCTCCACAATATATATAATTACCTCTGTGTGTGTGTATGTGTACCTTCTGACAGGCTGGCATCCTATCCAGAGTACACCCCTGCTGTGTGACCTATGCTACTTCGGATAGGCTCCTGAACCCCTGGGACCCTGATGGGTGGATGTTTGACACAATACGTTTGAGGGAAGGGATCAAGTACCAGTCAAATGCTTCATATAATCAACGGTGGTTTAGGTAGATTAATAAATTGATGTTAATATACACACTTGAATTTCTTCTAGTGTACTTTGAAGGACATTTTTCTAAGGGTATGGCCGGGTTGATAAGCAATGATGTCATATACTGATATGAGTATGTATCTGACTAGAATATTTATGTTTTTTGTCAAATATGTGGAATGTCAATATTTAAAATTCTGTCATACTCTGTATTGTACCTCTTTTTGTGGAAGATGAATGGAGAGTTGGATCGAAGTATCATGTGAATAAACTAATTTACTTCTATTTTTTTTTGTTAGCTGCATAAAAATGTAAATAACTACCCTGCTAAGTCATGCATTAACTTTAGCTAAGTTAAGATTAGCCATGCACCATAGGTTTGAGTAATATAGCTAAATTGCCACAGAAAACAGCCTAATTATTTTCTGCACTATTTTAAACACTAATGTAATTTCTTAAAATGACATCATCAGTGTTAATATCATCTTGTTCTTAACATGAGGCTCAGATGATGCAAACTTTCCATCCGGCTCCACCAGAATCCTTTGCGTTCTTCCAAAATGTTTTTGGACTTTCTGAGTGGAAATGTTGTACTCTAGCAAGGTTAATCTGTCATGAAAGATGTTATTCTAAAATTACAAAATGCTAATTAATGTGGAAAGCCTGTCAGCAGTCTTATCCTCTGAACAATAATAATAATGAATATTAATATTTTATTATTATCCCTGCAAAGGATGTAATGCAAAAAAATTGTCATTAGACCCCAGTGGTCCTTAATGGCTCACAAAAAATCCATTGCCTACACATTAAAGTGCTTCACATTTTAATATATTTAGGAGCAGTGTTGCTTGGGCCATATATTATACCTCTAGTAACCATTCAGCATAAATATCACATAAGTTATAACATACATTAACAATAACGAGTCCTGCATTGCAAGCTGATGCCAGATGGTGCTGTGCAACACTAATGGGTTTTTACTTTTTCCCATTGCAGGCTTATAATGTTTTACTCTGCGTAAAGAAAAAAAATCAGACAGCATATACAGTACATGACATACTACTCTACTCAAATACTTAAATGACAAGAGATAGAATACGAGTCATGAAGAGAACACACGTGATTTGTACAGTGCTATAATTGGGTAATGTCATACAATTATAGTCTTTTTAAATATTAGATACTGCAGGCCAGGATTAAAGATTGGTGCTGCTTGGGTGATTCTGCTCATTATCCTACCCACACCCAGGTCACCAGAGAACATTTGTGAAGGAGATAGTTTTCATTGAAAAAATCAGCGGACTTCTACTTGATTTGTCATATTGGGAAACAGACAGGCTTTAGGAGAACCAAGACTAATGTCTCAACCGAAGATCAATGAAAGATTAGTATTTGAAAATGACAATTTAAAAAAACAAAAAATATTTCGGCAAGTATTCAAATATTTTAACTGTACACTATATGGACAAAAATATTGGGACACACCTCTCAATCACTGAATTCAGGTGCTTCATTCGGACCCATTAACGTAGATGTATAAAATCAGAAGCACCTAGCCATGCAGTCAGGCTTAGAAGCATTTTTTAAAGAATGGGTTGTTCTGAAGAGTTCAGTGAATGCAAGTGGTACTGTCATAGGATGCCACCTTTGAAGTAAGTCAGTTTGTGAAATTAATTTCCTGTTAGATATTTCACAGTCAGCTCTAAGTGGTATTATTGTAAAGGGGAAGCGTTCAGGAACAAAAGAAACTAAGTAAAGTAACAGAGAGGGGTCACCGAGGGCTGAGGTGCATAGTTTGTAAAAGTCGCCAACGCTCTGTTGACTCAACAGGTACAGAGTTCCAAACTTCCTCTGGCATTAACCCCAGCACAAAAACTGCACCGGGAGATTCATAGAATGGGCTTCCATGGCTGAGCAGCTGCATGCGAGCCTCACATCACCAAACACAATGGCATGCATTGGATGGAATAGTGGTAAAGCACGCTGCCACTGGACTCTGAAGCAGTGGAAACGTGTCCTGTGGAGTAACAAATCACACTTTCCTGTCTGGTAGTCTGGTAGATGAGTCTGGGTTTGGAGCCAGGCCAGGAGAAAACTACCTTCCTGACTGCCCAGTGCCAAGTGAAAAGCTTGCTTATGGTGGTATGGGGTTGTTTTCAGGAGTTGAACTAGGCCCCTTAGTTCCAATGAAGGAATCTCTTGCTTCAGAAGACATTTTAGGCAATTCTATGCTTTAACTTTGTGGGAACAGTTTGGCGAAGGCCGTTTTCTGTTCCAGCATGACTGTGCCCCAGTGCATAAAGCAAGGTCCATAAAGACACGGTTGGGTGAGTTTACTGTGAAAAATGTGACAAAAATATGAAATTTAGTGAATTTAACATTTTCTTTTTACATCAAGATTACCTTCCATGCCCTTGAAATGTGTCATGTGGTGTGAGAGTGGAAACAGGGGACCCAAATGCAAACCAAATATGTAACTAATATTCTAGATGAGATTTAAAGTCAGGATGGAAGCCAAAGTTTAGAATCAGGAAGTTTGTCCTGGGAGTGAAAGGTGAGGCATGAGTAACATCCTGAAAAAGGGGAAATGTAAATGAGGACTTCAGACATGATGTGGTAGCATCTCCGAGAAAGTATTATTTTCAAAGGTATCTACATAGGTACAAAGTTATGTTAAAAAAATCCAATGATTATATGCATTCACAAAGTTATTTTCAAAACAAATCACCAGTTATACGCATTTTACTGTATGTTCATCCAGCCATCAACTCCAAATGGAATTGTGTTTTGTTTCACAGGTAAGTAGACATTAACATTTCTCACTTTTCTTAAAACGGGGTAAAATCAAATGTGACAGGTAAGTATAAAAATTGTATATTAACTAATAAACAAACAAATTGAAAAGAGAATGTACTGAAAATAAACAAAAATAAAGAATAGAATTGTCTCTTCATATTGCCTATTTCCTGTCATCGATATTTACTTAAGAAATGAACCGACAGATGAATAAGAAATTAATCACACACACAAGCATAGCAAAAATCTAATACTGTATGTCCGTCTTACAGAGCTTATCATGACAAAAAATACAGACAATATGTGTTGGAGACATGGTGACCTCATGTTCTGTTCCTGCCACTGGAGAAGTTTTAGCTAGGCCGTTAGTAATATACCAGGCTTAACATCCATTGGATATGTTAATAAAACACAATTTACAGCACAGAAAACACATTCAACATTCTAGAGATAAAATGCTCATTTCGTACCTGAAAAAGGGGAAATGTAAATAAGGACTCTCAGATATGATGCTTCCTCTGTAGTACCGTCACTGAGAATGTCGTATTGGACTTAAAGTTTCCCTTTCTGAACTCTGCAGACATAACTAATCAGTCATGAGCAAAAAGGCTGAACAGGTAGATCACGGATTTTCAAGTTTCTTTTTAATTTTAAAGGTTTTAACCCTGTCAACCCATTTTTAACATTTTAACCTTTTTGAATAACTCAGGCATTTTAATCTTTTTAAATAAAATATAATTTATATAAGACATTTTGAATTTAAAATATGAATTTATCAACTGTTGATAAATAAATTCCATTTTCTCACAGTTTTTAAACTGCCTTTTTACAGCTTCATAATAAAATCAACCTATGACACAGGGACTTGTCCAGAGCCAGGGATAAATTTACAAGCCCAAACACTCAGAAGGGGAGCAGGACACATACTTGCTGGGCTGGGGCTTCAGAGATACACACATTGAAACCACACAAGAAGACGCTCAGGCACATAGGGATAAGCAGGGAAGCACTGCACTGAATAACTGGACATTAAGTGTACAATCCCTCACACTGAAAGAACAGGTTAATCCTGATAACTAAGCTAGCCAATTAAATACAATGAAAAGCAGAAGTGAGACATAACTGCATAGTACTTAAAATGTAATTTAGGATATAATTCAGTTCCATCCATTGTTGGTTACACCACATGACCATATGGCTACACCAAATGATGAGAGGACTGCATGACCTTCAATAATACGATAACAAAAAAATACATTATCAAATTATTTATTATTCTATCAATACGGGACAGATAAACTTACAAAAGAAACATCTTATAGATTGTAACAGACAAATCAGACAGAATATTTCAATAAACCTATTTCATCATAACTGCAACACATATTAAATACTTAACATTGAAGTGTAATACACATCATATAAAGAAGTCTGAACTTTGCAGAACATTAAGAACTTTGTGGATTATCACCCATGCATTTCTGAGCTTTATTCATTCCGGACTGCTCAGCTTTAAAACAATGACCTTCTTTAATAAACAATAAATTTGTTATGAGGGTACAGAAAAGCGCAAGGATGTAATATATCCACATGAAATTTGGTTATATCAAATGAATATTTCCACTAGACCTGAATAAAACAAGCACTATTTATACTAAAAGTTAAATGCAAAGAAACACTAAGTGAAAATGGAATATAGAAACACTGGTTAGTAACAGGAAAAGGCTATGTTATGGTGTGCCAGAGTTTATGAGTGTTGGTTCTCTTACGTCGACGACCATAAACTCTTGAAGGAAAAGGGAAAGAAAATGAGTCATGAGAAAGATTCACCCTTATTGCAAATGGTTTTGGCCGATGCAGCATCATTATATTATATCATAATGTCTCTCTTCGTATAGAAACAGACAACTGAAATAAGTACCTTTTAAACATGTTCCTCTGGTTTATATAGGCACTGAGGGATTAAAGAGAAGTAAGAATAAATTTCTTAGGTTACAAAGGAAAGTAGAATGAAAGGAAAGTTCAAATCAGGATAGAGTCACAGGCCATTCTGTCTTTCCACAGGTTGTTTTTTCCTGACACACTGGATCCTTTAGTCTTCCAGTAGTGGAGATTCCATGATACAATGGGATTGTTAAGAAAGCCCTCGGTGCTGATTGCCTCTCATACAGGGGATATAACTAATCCTCTACTCACAACCCCTTCCAACCATTCTTCTGAAAATAATTATAAAGCCGCCAATCCAAAATGAATAAAGTCTCCAGTCACCAGAAATACTGTTACACATAGTTTCTCTCTCTCTCTCTCTCTCTCTCTCTCTCTCTCTCTCTCTCACACACACACACACACACACACACACACACACACACACACACACACACACATTTCTATCCATATCTTTGTGGGGACTGTCCATTGATTTCTATGGGCAAAACTCTAATTCTAAAAATAACCCTTTCCTGAACCATTACTACCTGAACAAAATAAGAGGAAAAGAAGATTGTTTTTTATAAAACTGAGTTCCCCCTTGAGGACACCAAAATAATTATGTCAGAAATAACAGGTTTTTATTACATTGTGTGGACATTTGGTCCCTACAATCTAATACACTATATTGCCAAAATTATCGGGACACCTGCCCTTACACACACATGAACTTTAATGACATCCCATTCTTAATACGTAGGCTTTAATGTGGAGTTGGCCACCCTTTGCTGTTATAACAGGTTCAACTCTTCTGGGAAGGCTGTTCACAAGGTTAAGAAAGTGTGTATATGTGAATTTTTGACCATTCTTCCAGAAGAGTATTTGTGAGATCAGGCACTGACAAGAAGGCCTGGCTTGCAGTCTCTGCTCTAATTCATCCTAAAGGTGTTTTAACAGTGCAGTCCAGTCAAGTTCCTCCACACCAGACTCATCCATATCCTTATGAACCTTGCTTTATGCACTGGTGCACAGTCATGTTGGAACAGGCAGGGGCCATCCCAAAACTGTTCCATCAAAGTTGGGAGCATGACATTGTCCAACATAGCTGTACAGTAGCTATTGACTGTACGCGTCAGCATGCGTTGTCCCCATTCTGTGATTTTATGCGGCCTACCACTTTGTGGCTGAGTTGCTGTTGTTCCCAATTACTTCCACTTTGTTATAATATCACTAACAGTTGACAATGGAATATTTAGTAGCGAGGAAATTTCACAAAAAGACTTATTGCATAGGTGGCATCCTATCACGGTATAACGCTTGAATTCGCTGAGCTCCTGAGAGCGACCCATTCTTTCTGAAATTTTTGTAGTAGCAGTCTGCATGCCTAGGTGCTTGATTTTCTACACCTGTGGCGATGGAAGTGATTGGAACACCTGAATTCAATGATTTGGGGAGGTGTCCCAATACCTTTGGCCCTAAAAACAAATTTGATGGACTCTGTGTTTGGAAACAGACCTGCTAACCAGGGGTGGGTTTCCCGAAACCTTCTTAACACCATGTCATTCATAAGTTCTATCTATTAACATATAACTTACAAATGACATAGCATTAAGAAGTCTTTGGGAAATTCTCCCCAGGAAAGTTCTGTCCATAAAAGTTGCGAACAGAATTGGTGACAAAGAGCAGCCCTGATGGACTCCAACACCCACCGGGAACAAGTCAGACTGCTGGTAATGTGAACCAAACTCTTGCTCCGTTTGTACAGGAATCTGGCCTGCAACAATAGACCTTGTACCCCATACTCATGGATCACCCCTCACAGGACCCCCCCAAGGGACAATGTTGTATGCCTGTTCCAAATCCACAAAATATAAGTAGACTTCCAAACCCTCCAGTATCCTTGTCTGGGTAAAAAGATGGTCTAGTGTTCCACGAGCAGGACAGAATCCGTACTGTTCCTCCTGTATCTGAGGATTGACTAACAGATGGACCCTTTTCTCCAGAACCCTTGCATAGACCTTCCCAGGGAATTGGAGGAACACATCCCCTCTCTTAAAGATTGGGACTCCCACCCCAGTCTGCTAATCAACAGGCACTGTCCCCGACATCCACATGAAGATGAAGAGGCGTGTCAGCCAAGACAGCCCAACAACTTCAGGAGCTTTCAAGAACTCAGGGCGAATCCCATCCACTCCCTTATCACCGAGTCTCACAGGATATAATAACAAGGAATTCATTTTTTTAATGATTTGGAGACTGTATTAGTGGATTGTCATAGCATAAACTGAAGATAGTAAGACATAAAACGCGAAGGCTTTTGGGCTTGCGAGTGACTGAAAGAGCTGGAACAACAAAGAGGGCTAACAAGGGACATGAGCTGTATAGAGGCTTGTGGCCCCTGTACTAATGTCAGACTTCAGAGTTCCCCTGTTCGTGATCTCCAAAGCATTTACTCCAGCTTATATCTGCATCTCAAAAATTCACTGAGTCTATAATTCCTACAGAGCCTGGAAACCAAAACTCTAGTTTTTGTATTGCCAATTCGCAGCAGCATGTGAAGATTTGCCTTCCATTAACCGTTCTCTTGCCTGACAAACCATGACAATCCATTAATGGTTTGTGCCTGCTCCATACCAGAAATCAAAGTCAAACCATCTCAAAGTGATTCAGTCATTGTATTGCAAAACTGGTTCATTTGTGTTGATATACAGATGCAGCATGTGCCGAGCCTAATTGAATCAATTTAGCTTTACGCTTCAAAATTAATGTTAGCAGGTGGAGAGAAATAGAAAGCAAACATCCCACTATTACTTATTCCCAAAAGGGCTGTAGACTGATTCTCTGCGACAAATGCCGATATACTGGGTGGGTATGGAGGGTGTGGCAAACAGGAAGGACAGAGCGCTAAGGACTGACCCTTGAAAAGCAAGTGCTGCTACAGGCAAAGAAAACACTGTGTCAGACTACAGTCACTTTGTACCACCCCAAAAAACATCATTCAGGTTTTCCTTTGGTGATTTTTTTTGTATATTATGCTCTACTCTTACTGATGCTATAAGAAATGTATCCTTCTGTATTCTGCATTCTGAAACATTCCTCAGTGTGCATCGAATGCATGTCCAGTGATATCCAGTGTTTGCATAGTGTCCTTGTGTTCAACTGGCATCTTCCTGCTAGTCCAGTATCCTTTCCCAGTCCAAAAACTATGATTTCAGAGGACTGGCATTTCTAAAATTTTCACTGTGGGCGAATATTTGCCTTCTGACATCCCATACATGGTTCTCCTGCCTTGTACCCTGTACTTTCTGGATTAGACTGCAGGCTTGCTGTGGATATCAGAAATAACATCACTGTGTGAAAAATGCAAGGCCAAGTCACGGTTTTGAAGGTGCTAAAACGTGTGCGAATCGCTGCCTCCATACCAGCCTGGAGCAAAAACAGTCGTGACGTGGATTTATAAATGAATGAGAATAAATCAGAGAACTCATTACAAGGTCAAATTTGGAATGATAATAGATATGATGAGTTGCAGTTATGTTATGCATAGCCTACAAATTTGTCACTTTATTTCATGAAACAACCACACACAATTTTCTAACATTTAGCTGAGAATATAAAATTGCATAGACAGTAACAGGCTGTATTTTGATGACATACTATGGTGCTTCATCGTTGGGCGGTTAAATATAATTTGCAGATTGAGCTATAAAAGTTCCAGGATGAAATTATTACGTAAAGTGCAAAATTTATTTAATTACAAATTATGTTGTTTACTTACCTTTCGGTTACCAAAAAGAATGTATAAAGAGGATTCTTTTGTCATTAACATTAAACTAAAAAGCAAAATTCTCATTAAAAGGTGTCTTGATCCCAGTAGAAATTCACTGAAAAGCAATAGCAGAGTAACAGCATTCAAGGGACACCAGTATTAGAACCTAGGACCTTTTAAAACATTAATTCTATCAAAATATCAATCATTATAACAATTAAAACATGAATAAATAGTAAAATACCAATAAATATAATTATTTATACATGCATGTATGTATATAGTATGTAAATGTGTGTGTGTGTGTGTAACGTTCGCCGTAAATGTAGCGACTGGCGTGGGCGATGCACGAACGAAACCAGGCGGGAGTCGTCAGGTAAAGTAA
>JAABNY020000108.1:24398743-24411398 GCA_015164015.2 Brevimyrus niger | reverse complement strand
GGAGGCGGCTGTCGGCGGCAGGTCCGCGGGCTGAGCGGAGGCGGCTGTCGGCGGCAGGTCCGCGGGTTGAGCGGAGGCGGCTGTCGGCGGCAGGTCCGCGGGTTGAGCGGTAGCAGCGGGTACAGCCGCTCGCGGTGCTGCGGACGGAGCACCGGCGGCAGTAGCAACCGGCGGGGGTGCGAGCAGTTCCGGGAGAGGCCACTCCTCCGCAGTCGGCGCCTTGGCGGAGCAGGATGCCCCGTTAGGACCCCGGGGGATCCGCGGAATAGCGTCCTCGGCTGCGCGGATTCCGCCCATGCGCAGGCGCTCCTCCCCATGTAGGTAAGCTTCCCGTGGGGGTGACTTCTCCCCTACTTGGGGCTCACCGGGTCTGGAGGTGGCAGCAGGAGGGGAGCTCGCGGTTATCTCCCCAGCGGGAAGAAGCGAGCAGACTCGCAGGAAGATCTGGGACTCTCTCTCCTGGGGTTCCGTCTCTCTCCCCCGCATCTGCTTCCGGGAGAGCGGTGCTGGGTCGAACTCCTCTCCTAGGGAGATTTCGACCGGCTCCGCTCTCAGCTGGGAGAGCCGTTCTCCCAACCTCTTGAGGCACTTTCTAGCCCTCGTCAAGGGGTAGTGTTGCCCGGGCGGTCGCTCCTCTTCTAAGAGCTCCTGGACCCGGCAAACTAAATCCAGGGCGAGGGGATCCTCTCGTACGTCCGGATGCCAGCTCCAATATACCAGCAGACCAAATCGAACCCGATTGGTCTGCCGCGCGGTATCTTCACGGAGATCTGTCATTATTTAACGTTCGCCGTAAATGTAGCGACTGGCGTGGGCGATGCACGAACGAAACCAGGCGGGAGTCGTCAGGTAAAGTAACAAAAACGGGTTTTACTAGGAACACAGACGCAGGGCACTCACACATGATACTACAATGACAGATCTGGGGAACACTAACAGAGACACTGACTAAATACAAACAACAAGCTAGACTTAACAGACCACAGGTGATTCCAATTAGGGCAAAACAGGAGGTAAGGATGTGGGCGTGGTACACAATTGGGAGCGTTGGGAGCAGGACGTAACAGTGTGTCCCTTCTTAATATTTTAGAATAACTATAAAACCTCTAAACTTTAAAATAATTTAAAATTATATTATTGGGGGCAGCTCTTTGGTTGGGAACTCAGAAGGTTGCCAGTTCAAATTCCATGGTCAGCAGGGTGATCCTACTGGGCCCTTGAGCAAGTCCCTTAACCCCAATTGTCCCAGGGACTCCCTGATCCTGCTTTCTCTTCTACACCAGTGTGTGTGTGTGTGGGTGTGTATGTCAGCCTGTGCGTGCACGCATATATACATAACAGTAATAGCAGAGTGTGAAGGTTAGCAGAGAAATTGCACGACTATACACAAAATACTGCAATCTGCACCACATAATGGGAGACATTTCAGAGTTCAAAATGGGACAAATTGTTGCCGCGCGTCTCGCTGGCTGGTCAGTGACCAGGACAGCAAGTCATGGTGGTGTGTTGGGAGCCACAGTATCCAGGGTAATGTCGGCATACCACCACCAGGGATGGACCAGCAGTAATGGTGGACATCCCTGAAACTATAGAATTTAAGGGGCCTTGCTCTGCCAACTATTTGGACCCACATCTTTTTGGACAGGGGTGCGGATACCTAATACAAATCACTTATGAATGCAAAAGAGATCTGTGGAAGATAAGCGATGCTCGAACAATTATCATGGGAGTGAAAAACAGAGCTTTTTTTTATCTCTTCTCGCACCTTTCCTAAAATAGGGACTAAGAAATGACAAAGACCACCACAAACAAGCTAGACGTACTTATGCATTAGCTTGATTAGTCACATTGCCAATTGTTATTCTGCACTGAATGATAACAAGGCAATCCATGCCAGGATTAATATTCAAACATAAGCAAGCAGGAAATTAAGCCTGCTGGTGAAATGGAAAGTTGGTAATGTGTGCTACAAAAAGGGACCTCTAAATATATAGAGAACAGGTCTGTTTATTGCTTAGATTGTCAAAGAGGAGAAACATTCCTGCGCTTTAGGAATAATTAATCCCCAAGGTATTTGTGGCTTTAACCACCCACAGAGATACGCACACAGGTGGTCTGTATTTCAAAAGCATCCATCCCTAAGACAAACCAAAAATGCCTCAAGATCCAGACCTGTAGTATCCCTAAGGAAGGTGATGCATTACTCTGGGGGAACCTCACCTAATGCCCCATGTTTTTCATTCAGAATAAAGCATCGCATTTACAAGCTGTACTGCATTCCAATATTTAGCATTTTAAACATACTTCCTTCAGGCATTCAGATGTTGCATTTATTTAGGTAAGGGGGTAACATAAAATATTCACTCAATTGAAAATGATTACTGAATACAATGTAATGAATGCCAAAGTGCTTTATTATTTATTTGTTATTCAGTCTATGAAATAATACTTAAATTACCTATTCAGATTTTCATACCCTGTATAAAGTGTTTGCCTGATATAATAATCACTCTATTCAGAGAAAAATCTCATAAAACCAGATCTATGGATAGATATGTTAGATTAGATTAGATTAAACAAACTCAGTATCTTTAAATTCATCTTCCATGTAGTTCTTCGGTACAGGTTCACAGTAGGGTGTACAGGGGAACATTCTGGGTGGGATTCCAGATCATGGCACGGCTCAAACATAGACACACAATCGCACGCTATGACTACAGAGTGTCTGCTCAGTAAAGATCACACATAGTGAGCATGCTAATTACACCTACCATGTGGGACTTCTGACTACTGAATGTACTCCTGGCTGCCTTGGGTACCCCTCCTTATATTTAAAACCAAATGATAGGTAACTCCTTTGAATATGGTATAAAAAAAGGTCACTACACATATGTAGTGACTGTTGTTTTTCTTATGGATATTTGGTTGTATTGCAAGGATGTTATGGTTGGGTGGGGAGAAGTTCAGCTAATCAAGCCTCTGTGTCTGTTATCAGGAGGGTGCCTGTTCAAACCCTGGTTTTGACATAGTCACATGTCTGTGGGCCCTCAACCCCCAGCTCCATGGCACTACACACTACCTTACCCTGGGCTGTGACCCCAAAGCTTTCTCACACCTGTATATCTGCCTGTGTTTATCATGGAGAGCAAGATGCTGTTGTGAAGAAGAGAATTTCCCTACACAGATTAATAAAATATCTATAACACATTTTCTTCCTGAAAGTATACTAATAGGTCATTGGACAGTCAAGGTCCCAAACTAACAGTCAGTTTATAATTTTAATGGTGTGATTGTTAAATGTCTTTTTGCATTAAGGGGGCAGAACCTTTCAACAAGTCCCTTTCAGAAAGTTCACTATATATCTGTAATTGTATGATGCGCTGTTTTAAGAGTAAAATCATTGTATTACACAGTGTACTATTTCAATGAAATCAAACACAGTTGAATTAACACTAGTCAACGTTTCTCCCATTCAGGCATTCTGTGCAAATTTTCTATGACCTTGGATGGGGCAGAGGAGTAGGGAGAGAGAGGGAGAGAGCAGGATGGTTTTGTGAGAAGAGTGTCTGTGAGAACCTGCCTGTGGAGACATCTTAGTCACTAGGGGTGGAGGTGAGATCACCCATTGTGGCAGCATGATGGTCTGAGCTCAGGCTCATCAGAGTCAGGTTGACAGTCCCCCGCCCCCCCCAGAAGTAACACAGGCCCAAAGGAGTCCAGGGTCACAGTGTTCTGGGGGTCCAGCCACCTTACAGCATATCATAAAATAATAAGTGTATAAATTCAGCACGAAAAGAGCAGCCTGATTTTATCTAGCAACATTATAACAGTTTGTCTTCGTGAAGACTTATTATTATCTGTATATGAAATCAGCAGCATTGGCCAGGGTTTTATGACAGACACGAGGAATAAAAAATAACTTGAACTGGGGGGACCTTGATACCTTGAGCAATAAACATGCACCAGGTTTACCTCCAAATCATTTCTTGTTTCTATACCTTACTGTCAGATTAAATGCCGTTAGGTTTCTGAAATATATAATTCAAGTGAACCATAAATTATAAAATAATATTTTAGCCTAAAGATATCGTTATACTCTCACCTGCAACTGATGATAGATGATGGATTTAATTTACTTTTGGATAAAAGCCAAACACTCGTGGCTCTGGAGCTGAATTGCATGAAACCAAATCACTATGACATTGTTACAGTGCACATCAGACAGAATTGCCTTTTACCTAAGCAATCGGTGCCTGTGTGACTCATTTAATTTGTTTCCTGCTGGTTTACAACAAAGACAAAAAAAAGTTAATTGTTTTTAAAGCTCAAAACAAATTACACAGAGCTACATGTGGCAGAATACTAAACTTTAGGCTTCTTTCAGTGAAAAAACATCTGTACATAAATAACTACTCCAAGCCTTTCTTACCAGAAATGCCCAGTGCTGAACAAAACTACAATAATATGTGATATAATCCAACCCTCCAACTTCAAACAGAATATCCTGGACAAAATGGTAAACATTCCTGTTGTTTAAGAATAATTAATCCCCAAAGCATTTGTGGCTTTTACCACCCACACAGGTACAAGCTAATTCGAAAATTGTTCGTCCCTAGGAAATCCGTGAAGTTTAAGTCCTGTAAAATCTCAGAGGAAGGCAATGCACTGTGTGAATTATATCATGCGCTGTAAAATTATTCTTGATATTAAATACTAACAGTAAAATGTTTTTCACTCAGCTTTGCCATCATCTATTGAAGATGCATCATGTAGAAATAAAATCAGTCCCTACAAATGGTTAGTGGTATCAGATGACTGTATTTGTAAATAGCAACTTGCACACTTTGTGATGATTGCTGCTTCAACTGCAATCCTAGCTTTGGTCAGCTTTGGGAGCACAGAAAAGCATCTGTAATGGCCTTTAGGCCAATTTCTTGTGGAGACAATGAAGCAGTGATGTGCAAAGTCTGACAGTGGAAGCGAACAATGGAGCGAGAGAGGGAGTGGAGAAGTCTGAAGTCATGTGACTGGACCTCTGAGGTGTAGCGAGGGGGCAGGGGGTACTCTGAAGGCAAGTCACAGGAGCAGAGCGAAGGAAGAAATGATTATCGGTCTTCAGCACCCATGGGAACCTGCTTAGTGGTCTAGAGCTTATTCCAACGTGTTATGAATAGCATAACTGTAATTACATTGAAATCACTGCTTTACTCAGCATAAAATATTTGTAATAAAGAATTTAATTTGAAGCAGCATTACAAAAATAATAACACCATACATTCTGCCTTGAAAACTGTCAGCATGCTGGCAGGCTAGAGTGGAATTTGTAGCGAATTACGATGATTTATAATACATTGTTTAGTACTGCTCTGATGTCAAAAGTCACAAAATAGGTTTTGATTTGTGAGCTCATCAAATGGGACTTGTGTGTATTTAAGAATGTATTTTCTGAATGTCATTTTTTTCTTTAAAATGAATACTGAAATTATATTTCCTTATAGCCTATTCACTGTGTTAGGTGTAGTATATTTTCTTATAGGTTTATCTTCCTATTTCTTCCTTTATTAGCAATTCAAGAGTTGTTCGTTTTATTTATTGCACATACGGAGCTAATTTTAAAAAAAGAGCTAGAAAAAAAAACTCACTGTGAAACATGGTGAGGGTATGAATGCATTGGAGAGGAAGTAGGAAGGGATAAGCCCCTCTATTCACTTGTACCATTATGTTTGTTTACCCCTGGATCTGGGGTAAAACATGGGTCTTTAGCACATCCTCCTCACCTGGTCATTGGATGGTTATCCTACCCTCATCCTCCTTACCTGATCATCCAATGGTTACCCTACCATGATTCTCACCTGATTGTTGGATGGTCACCCTACCTTGATCCTCCTCACCTGATTATTGGATGGTTATCCTGCCGTGATCCTCCTCACCTGTGGCCTGTACTACGAAGCGGGGTTACTGGCTTATCAGGGTAACTTTTTGGATTTAAGGTACCACAGTTTAAATGAACTTCATATTTGTTCACATATATTTTGCCCAGACTACCTTAAATCCGACAAGTTACCCCGATAAGCCAGTAACCCCGCTTCGTAATACAGGCCACAGGTCATTGGATGGTTATCCTACCCTGAACGTGATTATTGAATGGTTAACCTTCCTTGATCCTCCTCACCTGTTTATTGGATGGTTATCCTACCTTGATCCTCCTCACCTGATTATTGAATTACCCTTTCTTGACCCTCCTCACCTGTTTATTGGACGGTTATCCTACCTTGATCCTCCTCACCTGATTATTGGATGGTTATCCTACCTTGACACTCCTTACCTGATTATTGGACTCCCTGATTTGTTCTGCTTGTTCTGTCTATGTTTATTGAACTACTGCCCAATTTCGTGATTTGTTTTCAATTCTGATATTGTTCTCTCTGTATACAATTTCTCATGCATTTTTTTTTGTTTTTGGCTTTTTGTGAATAAACCATTACCACATGTGGACCTCCGTATGATGCCTTATAGTACTTAATTTTGTTAACACTATATTGGGAGCTCTCTGTATATTTGAAGATCAGTCATTCATTGTTGACACCTCACAATGCAAAACAATGAAATCCGTCCTCTGCATTTAACCAATATGTGACATTGTGACATAGCAGGGGGCAGCTAAATCAGCGCCGAGGGAACAGCGCTTGGGGTGATTCAATTAAAAGGGCACATCCCTGACTACTAGGCCACTACTGCTCCTATTTGTGTTGGGGGTAACTGGGAGCAATGGCCTGGTTCTTGTGGTTTGCAAAAGTCAGACAGAAAAATAGTTCTGTATGTTGCTTGGTTCACATACACAAAATATTATGCAGGTGGAAATAAAATCATGTCATTCCTTTACCATGTTCTGAGGGTCTGTTCTCCATTAAAAAGAAACAGGTTTTTACCCTGACATTAGTCTGACTTCAGTCAATATGAATTTTTATGTGTGAGCAGTGAGGTATGTCTGGCAACCATTCTTTAACATAGGTGTGGGAAATTCCTAGAGAGCTACTGTCATGTAGTTTCAGAGATGCTTCTTAATGAGCAACAGAAATGAAATGAGGCAGCTCAGAGGTATTCATCCCCAGCCTTTGCAGTATATTACTGTCAGAGGAAAACTGAAATGAAATATCATTACTGGAATAGTTTGCTCTTTATTTTGTTAAACATGCATCATCTCAATGTATTGGTAAAAGTCATGACAAGAACCAAAGCATGAAAAACGAATTCACACTTTCTTATTTCGCTTTTTAATGATGTATCTTGTGCATTGCCTAAAAATTGATTTGTATGTATATATTTTGTACTGCAAACACATTTAGACATCTGCATTAGCAAAAGCGTATTGCTATGCTTGAAGAAGACTGTAACAGAAGCTAATGGATTTGTTTCATCTTGACATATTCAATGGGGATATAGGACTTTTTTTGCATGTATGAGTCATAAAGCCTTCTCAAGTTTCATCTCACTTTGGATCTTTGAGATTACATCATCAGCAATCAGAAGAACGTCAGCCGCCTTCCTTCCACGCAGTTTTCAGTGGAACCTTCAGCTCAATATCTGCACCACCTTTGATCTAGGTGTACTGCTGTCACTGTGAGGCTTGCGGAGATCCTGGAATGTGTTTGCTTGGACATAAGGTTATTTTCAAAAACACTGGTTCGTAGCAATATGCAAGAAGCAGGAAACAAAATCTGTTTCTTTATTTGGGTATGTCCTGCTTTCGCATTGTTTTTTCAGTAATCCTGTGAAGTGGGTTTTGTGTGGACCCATGACATGTCAGCGTGTTGTGTATTAATTTGTTTTTTTTTTCTGGTATTAAATAATGTTATAAACTATTTCTCTCAACATTCCACCTATGGAATTTAGTAAGTAACCTAAAGTATGCCATTTTGCTAATAGATAAGATAAAACAAAAGTCATATCCTAGAAGACACGAACCCCACTCATGCAAATGAGTTGGCAAAACAGAGAATTAAGACAGAAATCATTCAAGGTTCATCAAGCAGGTTCAGCTGTCAGTAGGATGATGGGATGGTAAAAAGGGCCAGAATTTGTTATTTTTTTTATGTGTACACAAATGTATAATTGTTTCTTTGGTCTGTGACTCATCTGTCCACTCCTGTGTTCATATGTATTTTCCCTGGGTAATATGACCTCCTTTGTGAGTCTTAGGACAAACTAGGGATTGGGGATTGTGTGTGTGTATTGGGGATTGTGTGCTAGTATTGGGGATTGCGTGTGAGGGCATCACCATGAGAATTTACCAGAATTAGCTTGAGCAATGTGATGGACTGAAGCATGGTAGACCAGGAACGCAAAAAGTAAGCATTCCAGAGATGGAAAAATAACATTAAATCAATATTCAGGCATGTAACGACATGGTTATATTTACAGTATAGTGACCTTAACCTTGATTTGTTTTGGGTATTTTTGGAACAAGAAGCAAGTCAAGCAAGCATGAACAAAAGCATGAAAAACCAATCCACATTTTCTTATTTAATTTTCTAATGATGTATCTTGTGCATTGGCAAGAGGCAAGTCAAGAACAAAACATCAAATATTGTTTACAAACTGACTAGCTTGGTGTGTGGAGGATAAATTGCATTGGCTGTGCAGTTCTGGCAACCAGGATAAGTGGCTAAAAGATTGTTGTATTGACGGATAGATGGATGTTGTTAATATGTATCCTTTCCAGTGCAACCCAGGAAAGATATACTGAAGTAATATATTATTCTGGAGGTTATTATCATATTTGAAATTATACAATGGTGGACTGAGTGAAATAATTATGACAGGAATCATTAGTGAATGAGTTAAGAAAGAGTTTTAGATTAAAAATTCATATAAAAAAAAAACTTTGATATTATGATTTAATGCAAAAAAGCTCTTCCTGATTATGCTTTTGTGAGGTGATATTTAACTGTAGAGAACAATACAGATGCCATAAATGAAACACTAACATGATGTTTGGAAAGAGGCAAACCTGCAGTGTATCTGCGGAGCAGCTGGAGATAGACACATCAAATCACAGAAGACTTGTCCAGTTAGTAAAAATTTACAGAAAAACCTCAAATGTTACCAAGCAGAAAATAAACTTTTGAAACAAGTCACGCACCATTATCAGTGTGGTAATGTAATTATAAATACATCAGTGCGGTTCATTGATTTTTTTACAGTTTCTTTCATTTTTCTTAAGAGACCTGTATTTATAATATATGATTTCCCAAGCCAACAAGCTAAAGCTTTGGAAAATTTGTATCAGAACAATTTGCACAAGGTTTTTCTTTTGAGTATGAGACTCACAATGTACTTAATTTCGAGACACTTTATAGCTTGAGATTAAATATTTATAACTTATTGCATACAGGAACATCAGGAAAAGTACATTGTGACTGAATGGACGGGACTGCGTTAGAAAGGAATCCTCCAGGGATCTTCATCAGCACTCTTGGAAAAAACACAAAAGAGCTGCATGAGTTAAATAACATCTGTGTGATTATTTTGTGATTAAAGATTCTCTTTCCACCTTAAAAACTGCATAATGCATTTTTTTCCATTCTGAAAATCAAAATAGCAGTGTTTACTCACCTTTGAATCTGCATTGTATAGAAAATAATGATGTGTCTTTAATTTACTAATGGTTTAAAAGGAGATTTAGATATTTCCTCATCCTTACCTTTTCCTTGTTTCATGTGAAGACCTTTACAAGAGTATTTTAAATATTTTACGTTTTTTTTAATGATTAATTGTCATTGTTGAAACACCACAGCACAACAACAAAATCTGTTTTCTGCATTTAACACATATGTGACTTAGCAGGGGGCAGCTAATTCAGCATCCAAGGAGCAGTACCTTGCTCAGGGTACCTTAGCAATGCCTTGCTGGTCACCGATTCAAACCTGCAATCTTTCATTTATGAGTTTGCTTCCCTAACCATTAAGCCACCACTGCCTGCTGTCTGCACAATGACAATTAAATCTCCAGATAATTCCCTCTCCCCCAAGTTCTCCAATGCCCCCAACTTCTATCTCTAACCCCCCTACACTAGGGTTGGGTAATATAAAAATTTTCATAGCATCACATTGGTGTATATAAATGAAAAAGAATATAGAAAAGAATCAAGTTATTACAGTATTTACAAACATATAAGTATTATACTACCCTTTTTCTTACATACACAATATTAAATAGATGAAATACCTGCAAACCATTATCTTTTGTGTGTTTCACCTCTTTTTTCCCCTCTTATTGTAAACTGAAAACCTGTTGACTTAGACCTCCTCTTATTCATTTGTGTTAACTTGGCACCTGTGAATAAATATTTCCCATCCCCCAACCCCGTCAGCAAATTCACCTTGGTGGTGTGCAGACTGGCTTTATACTGTACTATTCTTAATGATTTCACACAAACCAGACAAAAATGCAACAATATAATCAGAATATTCTGAATGAGTCATGGTTTAATTGGTAGCATTTAGTATGAATTTATGTGGTATGATTTTACTAATTGCATGAGTAGTGTATGAAGTTAGAGGTGCACTATTCGCTGAATTCATCTGCTCCCCCTACCTTGGGCTTCCAGTGGGGTGACCCCCTCCCTATCTCATACTTATGAGTGGTAGCCTGCGTAGCTCACAAACTAGAACCCAGGTACCGACTCCAACAAGGTTAACCCACATGCTGACATAATATCATTGATGTGATGCACAAATGAATGACAGAAAACCGATTGTGCAAATGTCACCATCAAAATTTGTTTTTCGTGTGTGTGGGCACCCAGTGCGATTCCCAGCAAGATGCCGTCCTGGGCAGCTGCCCATCTCATCCATACCTAAATCTGCCAGTGGCTATAGATGTCATCCACACAATGTTTTCATGAAGCAGTAATAAATTAAATCGAAGACCCTAAGACCATCAAATACTTTTTGAGTTATCACACTCACAAGGTCAAATGTCATCTGCAGTTACCCTTTCCTTTGCTGCCACTAAGTGGCATTGCTTCAGTTTTGGGACAATGTGTCTACAAATTTGATGAATTCCACATATTTACCTATATACTGTTAACTGCAAAGTGTAAAAAAAGTCCTTCAAAATGTCCTTCAAAAATCCGTTTTTGCACTACCAAAGAAGTGTCTGTGGTGGAGGCAGACTGGCAGCAAAAGCATATGTATTCCCCTTTTGTGGAAAGCAATTTTGATAAAAATGCCTTTGGCAGTCAGCCTACAATGAGTGGAAAATTCTGATCAAAGATTTAACATACGTGCAGAACTAGCTAGTATGCATAAGAGAAATCACAGTATGCATATATAAAGCAAATCTAAGGCATATTCTAAAGCGATTAATCTGATCGTTTGTTAAAGAACCACAATGATAACAGTGAAATCAGCAATTTAAACATTTTTTTTTACATTTTTGTAAATAACAATCAGTTGCTCAGATACCAGTTACAGTAATTAATAATTTTCAAGTACCAAAATGTCTTCCCCCTGAGAAGTAACAGCTGAAGTAGCACTTTCATAACAAACATCTGTCATAAATTATTCCACATGTTCAAAGGAGAATGCGGAGGAATAATGGTTCTTTTAGAACCACCTGAAAGGTCTCACACCTTTACAATGACTGTATATTAAGCCCCAACAAAAAGGAACAAGAACAAAGCAAAAATAAATTTTTAGAATATTGAAAGTTTAAGAATAAGAAAAATTAATGCCTTTAGGCGAAATAGACCAGACGCAAATCCTATTTAGAAACTGTGGATGGACTGTAAAACTATCTTCCATAAAATAATGCCCAAGCAAGACTACCAGGAAGAATGTCTTTCTCTAAGTGCTCAAAGACAGGACAGAAACTCCATTTAGTGGAGACTCACACAGTCATACTTTCAGTCTCAGTAATTCCTGAAATGTGTTTCCAGGACTGAATTCCATATTATTCAGTCAAAACAATGACATAAAAATAGGTAGATTGGAGGACATAGTGAAGTATATCTTATTTAGAGTCTTTCATGTATCGTAGTACAATCCAAGCCTGCAGGCATTTTCCTTTGAGAACAATTTATTTAAGACTTGTCAAGAGGCAAGGCATATAAACAATCCCATTCGGAGAACAGCATGACTCAAGCAAAGAACCCACTTTTTACTAAGTGAAATAAAAATAATAATAATAAAACTGACATATAATGTTTTCCAGAGTATTTTTATGGCTTATGGTTACAGTGATGCTTATACAGACAAATGCAAACGTCTCAAAAATTGTCTGTAATACACAGATTGTCGATTTTGAAGCAGTTTTCAAAAAAGCACATTGATGAATATGGATCTTACACTTTTTTGGAGCAGGGCAGCAGAATAAAATTCAGATCATTCTGGCCTCATTTTGCTCCTGGCATTTATAATGCTTGGCATACTCTCTGTAGTGCTACTGGTATTGATGTCAGTATTTAGGTTTTATAGCAGCAGTAGTGATGAAACTGGGGTAAATGCAAACAAGACAAGAGTAATATTTTTATTGTGTGGTCAAAAAGTTTAATTACAAAGCAAATCATGATTTGCGTTTCCTCCGGGTACTCCGGTTTCCCCCCACAGTCCAAAGACATGCTGAGGCTGATTGGAGTTGCTAAATTGCCCAT
>JAABNY020000108.1:24386642-24397315 GCA_015164015.2 Brevimyrus niger | reverse complement strand
CCGGAGTACCCGGAGGAAACCCCACGACGGCACGGGGAGAACATGCAAACTCCACACACATGTAACCCAGGCGGAGAAAGTATTGTAAAGTTACCGCATAATTTAATAAACTGAGCTGAAAATTCTGACACTGCATTCTTTTAGCTGAGTTTAAGTTTAAAGTGTTTCAGAAATATGTCCCCATCAACTGTAGTCCACCCCTCCCAAAAATGCATATTATATCATTTAATTTAGAGAGTTTTTTTGAAGAATAATGGATGATATCATTGTCTACTGTCACTAATTTCCTACCCTGTAATTATGGCTATCTTGTGAAATTAATATTTTCTACACTGAATGATGTCATGGAATTTTTAAGGATAAATGTAACCTTTATGCAAATATATGTAAATTTTAAGGTTTTCGGGTAATTCATTAATTGGAAAATACATTGCATATAGAATCCTAAATTCCTTAACGGCTATTTTAAGTATACCCTGTGCTTGATAAATGGAAGATGGATCTATGGATTTTTTCCTTTTTCCAGCTTTACATTAATAATTGCAGTGATTGATGCCTTTCTGCTTCCTCCTCATTCTGTCATCATGAACATCACAAATAAACTCAAGTCCTAAAGAGAATCGACATGTTTGTGTAAATAAACCCAACAGAAACATTACAATGTCAACAGAAAACACCCACACAATATTTGGTGAGTAGTCCACACTTATTACCAACAAAGAAGGAAGAAAAAACATCTAATTTTCTTAGAAATATGAAATTTTAAATGCATTCCTTACTGTTTCCCCAAAGATGAAAATGTAATTGCATTCAGTCAGCTCTCACTGATAAATTCTAGAAAGGGAAATATTTTTCTGTTTCACATTGTAGGGAGAAAATGCTTGCGATTTAAATGCATAGGCTACTGATAAAAGACCTAAATTTCCTTCACATGTTCGAACAGCCTTTTGCACACAAATACCTTCCTCACAGCCACTGTATCACATGACCAAGATGTTGTTTTGACAGGAAGCTGGTAAGGCTAATGGAAGTCCGCCAAAAGAAAAAAAAAAGGTGAAAAAAGAGAAATAGAGAGAATTAAAGAACTTACCTTGTTCATCCAAATGGATGTGAAAATAAGCCTTTCCTGCAACTTTTGTTTACTTATTCCAAATTTTTATATAACACTTTTATACCAATATGAGTGAATTTGCCCATGCAGGTGGCATTAGAGATTCCTCAGAGCTAATTTTCTTTTTTCCCCACTTTTTACAGCCAATCAAACCAAATGAACTAACACAAATATGCATATTCACCCAATACCAACAAAAAGAATTCAAGCCCCAAACCAGCACTTTCCCTGCCAATAAATTGATGAAACCAGGGAAGCTGCAAAGGAAAACTGAAGTTCATTGCAACACCAGCGAAACGAATCAATCAAGACAGACTTTAATGTGTGTCTCTGTGTTCATCAGTCAAACCTAATGAGCAATAATGTTGCTGATGAGACTGAAGATAGAATTTATCCAGGCAGCACCTCAGCAGTCACTCCCATTTGGGATACACTGGAAATGTGTGAATGCAGCCAATGCCGTCTGTACCTCCATTAAATTTGTCCCACACTGTGACGTTTTCCAGCATGTGGAGACAGAATCTAGATGAGTGAGAGGCTTCCTCTGCTACCAGGAGAGGAGGGAAAGGCATCATCTGTCTCAGAAGTCCCCTACATATTCATTATACCTGGAATGTTCTTTATAAAGGTTCTACCTGGTCGAAAACAATTATTAATAGAAATATATCAATATATCATTGACCTGATACATAAAATAGACGCTAAGTAAATTATAGGGTCTTGTAATATAGCCCAGTTTAGCATTAATTTAGTATTAATTAAATAATTAGTATTTAATTAAAGTTTAGTATTAATTGAAGCCAAGCAGCATAATGACTTTATTAAGAAAATCAAGTCATTAGTCTGCATTAGAATCTTGTCTTCATTCCAGGTCATTATGCATCAATTTTTCAAATCACTTTTTCAGTACAGGGTCAGGGTGAGAATGAAAACTGAAGAAGTCAGAGGAACATTACGCCCAATTCAGTGTAATTAATCTGTTCCATATACAGTTTGATCAGGCCTATTGCTTGCTGGTCCCTTTCTAAATCAGTAGCTTGAACATTGGGAGAATATCTGCAGAAACTCAGCATTATGGAGCTCATATTTCCTTATTTTATCAGAGGGCCTGAATTAGTATTAACATACTCTGTGAGGTAGCTGTGAACAGTTTAACATTACACACTATGCTTATATTAATTTATTTAAAATGTAGAGCTGTCAATTCATAAAAAAATAATCTCATATTTGCAATGAATTATTCACAATTAATCATGATTAAAATGTGTTTTTCTTCTCAAGACTAAAGCTTGTTATAAATATATGTAAAATCACCAAATCAATGTAGAATAATTTCATGTGTATATTTCACACGCTATTATTAACAGAAACTTTAAACAAAGAACTACACACAGAACTACCCAGTCTGGTAGTAGTTTGTCTCTGTACAATCCCTTTTCTTTCTGACAAATTTTAAACATGCTTACAAACAACGCACAGCGCAGTTAATAAGATCAGTCTACTGGTTTAATTTAGTTTGTGGCTACAAAATATGGTAGTCCTGCACCATAATGCACTATGCAATGATATTGAATGTCCCATAATGCACTGCATGGTGACATCAGATGTCCCATAATGCATTGCAAAACGATGTCTCTCATCAAGCTCTATATTGTTACTACTATTATTATTATAGCTGTATATTTTGCAGGTGTGCCTCCCAAGCTCAAGAATGCCATAAACTACAGCAAGCAACATCTGCTGCCTCCACACACCCCATCTGTTAAGGTACCATGTCAAAATGACCATTTCTGCACTTTATCCCCATTTTAGAGGGATAAAGCCTAGGGCTAAATGTTATGTAAGTTGATAGTAACCTTTCTTTTCTTTCAATGGCTCAGTATCTGAGGAAAGCTGTTCAAATGCCCCTTTATGTTATTGAATGCTATTCTACAGTTGGTTATAATGTGGCTGGACTTGCCGTATAGCATTGGTATTAGCAAACAAATAATACCTCACATTATAAGAGTCAAAAGGGTTTCTAAATTTAACAGTGAGGATTTCATAAAATCGATTTAGTAGCATTAAATCTGGTTTGCCTTTGATATATATAACCTTGAATCATGTATACACTCCCAGTCAAAAGTTTTCACACACTACGAGTTTTTACTTATCCATTTATTTTATAAACTGCAGATTTTTTTTTCTTGTTAAGCATTGAAAAGTTGAGTGAACAACTGTAAATGAAGATATATTAAAAAAATAAACAAGTTTCCTATATAACATGGAAATAGTATGTAATGGTGCATGTCTGACATCCTATTAACTGTTTGTGTGGTGATGGCATAGTCAAATTCTAGGCTGTCCCTTAACTTTGAATGCACTAGGTAACTGTTTCATCCCATGAAACAGAGCAGTATTCAGTGTCCCTTATATACAGTAAGGAATGCCTTGAATTTGCTCTGCTGTTATAACTGCTACTGGAGGTTACTTTGATGAATCAAAGATATGACATTTTCTTGCTAATAAAGGTACTCAAAACATCCTGCAAATTTATTTATTAGCAAAAAATATTGCCTGTATTTTTAGTAAATGTTAAGTGAGTAACATGCAAATGTAAAAAATCTCAGTGTTTGCAAAAACTTTTGAGTGGTAGTGTATATTTCATGGTAGTTAACATTGATTTATTGTGGTAAATGTTTCTGTAATATTCTAATGTTACATTGTACAAAAATGGCTGTGTAATCTCATCATTTTCATAATTATAAGTAAATCACTCTTTAAGCAATGATTAAATTTATGTTACCAGTTAATTTTCTTATAAATGAGTAGTTACTCAACTTGACTGGAGTCCATATAGACTCATATACAACTCATAGTTTTAATTAAAACAGATGAAGAATAGCTTTACGTCTCCTTCAAGCATCAGACTCTCACAAAACAATGGAAATTATGTCAGAAAGCTTGTCAGAAAACTAGGTTAAACATAAAAAATTCAAATTAGATTTATTCATACTGTTAGAACGGGAACCATACTAATCCATTCATCCATTTCACATGAGTCCAGAGCCTACCACACTAATGTTAGTTATTAATTTAATAAATGAATTAATCTATTGAAAGCTACCTCAGCTCCATGTGTGTGGAGTCTGTTTTCCTCCTTGTGTCATGCAAGTTTCCTTTGACTTCTCTGATTTCATCTTTTCAAAAAAAACGTTGGCTGAATTAAATCTCTAAATTGCTGTTAGTGTCTGATTGTGTGAGTGTTTGTGTGATCATGACCAGGCTCCAATCCCCCCCATGAATCCGATGGAATATTCAAGATTTTTTACTTTCCTCTTGAAAAATCAGTATATAGGCATTCTTACTCTGCCATCCAGTCAGTAACGTGTAACAGAATTAGATAAGATGTGGCAAACAAAACAATAGGACTCACAAAGATGGTGGGTGGATCGTTAATGTAAATGCAGATTTTAAATTATTCACTTCACCAGATTTACAGTAAAAATATTGTACATTGATATCTTTTTATCTGTTTATAGAATATTAGGCTGTAATGTAGTTCAGGGGGCTAACATAATTTGTACACACATAAATATTAATGAATACCATTCAAATCAACACCTGAACTATAATGAATGTATTTTTTAAGAATTTAGAATGAGTAAGTTAAGGAAAGCTAAAGAACGAAATTAAGCCTGATGCAGGTGTGTGATGTACTGTAAGGGTGGAAGTTGTCTTTACCACGAAGCTGACTTTCCCTGGATGTAAGAGTGGAAGTTGTCTTTACCACGAAGCTGGCTTTCCCTGGATGTCTGCCTTAGTGGAGGTGGCAGTGTGATGGCAGTACCCTTACTGCTCCTCATGTATAATTCTCTCTGTATTTTCTGATGTAGCGGGTAAACAACAGAGGGTGACAGCATCAAAATCACATGGAATCACAGTCAATCATTTACACGATTTACTGAAGACTATGGAATTCATTACCAGTCTCAATGAACTGCAGAAGAGAATCCAAGGCTAAGATGCTCTCTCTGTTGTATATTTATCAATCCATTCACTTTGGTTTTTGTAAGAGCTCATGATGATGTAGACCTAAGGACCATTAAGTGACAAGGATTGATAATCATTATATCTGGATGGGAAAAGTATATTAAACACGGAAATGTGGCTTTTAAGCAGGATATCAAGATGCTTAAATGGAATACACCAAAACACAGCATAGCTTTGGTGAACAAAAACAGATGCGTTTGAGGCATACTGAACGTGGCCTGTTTTGGAGGAAAGTGACTATGATCTTTCCTACAAAAATCTACTGCAATGACCAAGGAGTGTATTTCCTAAACATTGTATCAAATAAAAATTTAATTGACTAATTGCAACTTATTTTAGATAAATGAGTGAGAGTACAAGGCCAATATTGTTTGACCTAAAAGTGTCGAATGCTATGGAGATGGAAAACGTTTAAAACTCATTGTCATGAGTCACAGAAGAAGGCAAGAAATATATGAAAACAGTAGTGAAGATCAAATGAAGGATAAACAAATGAACAGGATCTTATATAATGGTATGGGACTGAAGAAAATGAATACATAACCTTAAATATTATGTGTGTTTAAGCTTTTGTCTGTATTAGGAATGTGTGATGCATGTGTTCTCATTCTTTGCTGTTGGGAGCTATACCCAATTCAGCTTTTACACCATAAGCTCCAAATTCTGAACTAGTTATCACGGATTGTTTTTCCTTTTCTGTCTGGAAAGATTTATTGCTCAGACATTGATGTAATCCTCTGCATCATCAATGACGTA
Organism: Brevimyrus niger; assembly: GCA_015164015.2. Classification (NCBI taxonomy): domain Eukaryota; kingdom Metazoa; phylum Chordata; class Actinopteri; order Osteoglossiformes; family Mormyridae; genus Brevimyrus; species Brevimyrus niger. The sequence continues at coordinate 24,391,416 of JAABNY020000108.1, read as the reverse complement.
TTGGCAGAATGTGATAACGTGTGTATGGAAGCGGCACAGCGACTCCCAACTCCATGATTGGGAGTTTGAATCCCAATTCCATCAAGTTCTCATGAGTTATGTGGGGTTTTTTTCTGTGTCCTCTGGTTTCCTCCCTCTTTCGAGATGCATGATGATTGGTGTCTCACAGGCGAGTGTGCACACAGTATGTGTATGCCCTGTAATGGGTTTACTATGTGCAGAGACAGGAAGACAGAGCTGTCCTTCAGAAAGTGCTCCTCAATCTCATCCATGCATGTATTTGTCATAGCTCCTGAAAATGGAATCTAAAAACAACACAGGTACAGGTAAGAACACAAGGGGGTGTATCCTGGCCCAGTTCCTTAACCATTCATGCCTGATCTGAGACAGAGGAGAAGCTCAAGCACACAGCTGTAGGTTTGAAGAGGTTAATGCTCTGTAATCTCTTTTTACAATTTTTACAAGATACAGAACATTGCAGGGGACACAGGACAACAACCAAACACTGACATGTATGCATCCTGGATATTATTGGACATCGCAATGTGTACATTATAGTGGAGAACAATCAGGAAAAATAGCATCCAGGCAAGTGTCCATTTCTACAGGTGGGGTTTATGTAATATCATGTCACTCAAACACAGACTGCTGTAATAGCTACAATTTTCTGTGTTGCCCTGAGTCAGAGTCGCCCATACCTCACTTCCATAACTCGGCATCCCTCAGTGAACAGAAACGAATCAAATCACTCCTCGGCCAGCAAGTCATCCATTCAAAAAGTGTGAAAAGGAAAATTAAGATCGTGCAATAAGGACCTCATTTAGCAGCTTATAGAATTCATAAGAAAACAGAAACATACACATAAATGTACTGTATTTTAATTTCAAAATCCGTAACATCTCACACTTTACTCCTGCGACTGCTAGGACTGAAGGCGTCAACCCCACTTTGTCTGTATGTCCACCATCCGATTCAGGTCCAAAGGGATGCAGTTAGGCAAATTGTCATCTCTATATTGTCCATAGTGTGTGTCCCATGCAGTCTGCAATGGGCTCCCTGGAACCATATACTTGATCAGCATTTGAAAGAGCAACTGATTGACTCACTATGGAACACATATGTTTCCTGATCCAGGTGAAGATAGCTAATAACAGTTTGTGTATATATGTGGATATATGTATGTAAATATCAGTATAGCGATCAGCAGAGTGTGAGAAGATTTTAATGACTTTGCCTTTGCCATTTTCACAATGGTTACAATGTTTACAATACAGTAAAATATGCAATGGGACTACATTTTCTGACACATATGAGTCTGATAAGACTGAAATAGGGACCATGCACTTTTGTTAAGTTAGTTTATTTAAATGGAAGTCGACAGGCAGGAAAATCAAAATTACGCAACAAACTGGCACCTCTTCCAGTTCCTAAACCACCTTGTGGGGAATGTTTCCTGAACATGGCTCTGGACTTCAGCAACTCTAAAGAGGTATGCAGGTATAAAGAGTACACAGATGGATATTTGAATAGATGGATGGATTGACTAATGAATGAAAGGCATTTTGCCAACTTTGTTGGAGAGAGAAAATCATGTTTGGAATATCTCTACGCCTATTATCTCTAGGAAAAATATCAAGAGTAATATAGCAATATAAAAAGTCATAGAAACTTAAAATATAACAAGAAAAATAGTGACAGTGCTGTTAAAAAACATACTGTGTGTTCTGCTCCATTTAAATATTGTTAAACAATGCCCCATTGCAAACTAATGAATTTTAATCAGTTTGCCAAAAGTCCAAAAGTTTTGGAATTCCGTAAAAATTCTTTTGAGCGAGTGTTGTTTGCATGAAAGACTACCAACTACTGGGGCCCCTAAAGTTGTCTTTCACAGCTTTAATGACTCAGTCGTCAAGTGCCTCATACAAGCTGCAGGTAGACTAACAATCACACCAGGTGTGGGAGAGAAAGGCATTAAATGCGAGGGTGTGAATTATCATTATGAAAATGAAGAAAGATCTGTGAAACTTATCATTTTCAGTGCTTTTTTCTTACTGGCAATATTCTTTTGCAGTAGTATGGAGTGGCAGGATAAAAAGGATAAATAAATTGAAACACCCATTTCCACATGTATTAAACACAAACACAATTCTTTGCATATCCTCACGGGGTTCATACTTTCTCACTATTGGCAACTTAGAGCTCATATTCACCACCAACTGAAATCACACCCAGAGGAGAAAATATGCACAGATACAGTGGGAACATGGACACCACAGAGCGGGGATGAAAATCTAATCTACAAACTGGAGCTGTGATACTACAGCGCTAACCACTGAGTCATTCTGCTGAATGATATACATTTTACATATTCTTTTTGTACACAAAGATACAGCATAACAAAAACATTAAAAATACAATATTTCAGCGGGGAAAACCGTGGTATACGCAGTGCAATTGTCACAGGTAACTCAGGTAACTGCTTTTTTTCTTTCTTTTTTTTTTTAATCAAATGATAAAGAAATGTATGCACATACACTTATGACACCTGTAAAAAAAACAATCAAAATCATTGGCATTTCTCACAAACACAGGTACCTGCACTCAGATCCATACCAAAAGTGCAAATCAATTCCATTAAAAGTTTGGAGTTAAATATTTAAGGTCGCCTGGTACAGTACATGAAATTCAATTCTCTTTATAAATGCCAAAGTAATGGTAACGAAGTCTGGTGGTCTGTGTTTCCACAGGCTATGAGGCTGCCCATGATCTGAAGGTCACTGATCCCAATCCCATGTGCGCAAGAATGATATCACTGCTGGGACCTTGAGCAAAGCCCTTAACCCCAATTGCTCCAGGGACGCTGCCTGATCCCGATCTTTGATCCTCGCTTGTATGTCACTCTGGATAAAAGAATCAGTTCAATAAATGAATGAGAGTGTGTCTTGGAGGCCTGGGATAACATTAATATCTACTTTCATGATTCATAGGCTCCCTGGAGACTGTAAACGTGTAGCACAGAATCGCTGCTCAGCCCTGTCTCAGCCATAAATAAACAAATAAGCATAAAGAGCATGTGTTCTTAGACATCTAGTGTGTATACAAACATTTCAGACATTTCTGCCATTAAAATCAAGTATGAAAAATTCTTCTGTATACAGTATGTATTATTTGCCATTGAAGTATTATTGTAACACACACAATATTAGAGATGAAATGCACTGTATTTACGGAAGCAATAACAGTGATTGTGTAATGCCACAATGTAAATTGGCATAACTTAATTACTGGAAATACTAACAGAATATAGAAGCCAATTACTGTCTAAAGTAAAGGTGCTGGTCTGGGGGAATATTTTCTTGCATCATTAATGTACTTGTTAGGCATATTTTATTCAACTTAGCTGAAATCCCATATATCATACATGGGTCACTTTAATTTAAATAATCATTCTGTTTGCATAGCTGGATTGTGAATCACTCCACAGTATGTAAACAGCGTGAAATCTAAATCACACACAAGGTAAAGAGAAAATGAATACTTAATTTCTTCAAGTATTAGCTTTGTCTACACTTTGTGTGTGACTTCATAATCCGCTTGGCTAAGGTACAGAACATCGCTTAATGGGCTGCCTGTAGCTTCAGCCAAGCGCCTTCTACTGAGTCAAAATCTATAACAGATAGATTATATAACTTAACAGATAACTCTATATGAAACAATAATTAGTCTAGCAAACGTACTCTGCCAAAAAGTGATGTGGACACTGTCAACTGCTTTTCAAATAAAAAAAAAATCACAGATAGTGATTTCTCATATTCTCTTCCAAGGTAAACTAAAAGTCTTATACTTACTGTTAAGGCCATTTGCCACTGATGTATTATCATTATGCTAAGAACAGACTAAACAATAAAATACATAATAAGATCTGTTTTTTAAATAAATTACCTAATCATTACTGTAAGTTCTGTTTTTGTACGATTTCATTTTGAGTTTCAAAATTCCTACTGATAAGATGTTAACTTCGTTAATGAACTCTATGCATATTTCAGTTTTATTCGAAGATACTCCTATTACAGTAAATGGTAAATGTGCTGCATTTATATAGCGCTGTACAATTATGCCTTACATTCACATTCATACACCAGTGGCGGAGGCTGCCATGCAATGTGCCTACCAGCTCACCAGGAGCAATTTGGGGTTCAGTGTCTTGCTCAAGGACACTTTGATGGGGTGAGGACCTGGGGCTGGAACCTGCAATCCTCCATTTGCTGAACAGTAGCACTACCTCCTGCACCACCATATTAGATGGAGCAAACATTTTATTTAACCTTAAAAATATACATTTTGCCATTTTTGATGCTTATTTAGTGGCTATTAATGAAATCAAATGAATGATTAGATGATATTCAAAAACCACTACTCATTTTGGCATGGAAATACAAATTTAAAAGTACCCTGTTAAGACATTGACAATTGTCTTAACTTGTTAACTTGAATATGTAAAAAATATAACTTTAAGTTTATTTTCTCAACCTCAACAAATACATTCCTGGGTCATATTAACCACAGAACCACCCACAACACAAACGATTTCAGAAACTCTTTGCAGGAAAGGGTAAAAGAAAGCTCTCATGGAGCATTGTTTTGTAAAACAGAGGTGCTTTTTTGAAACTGGAAATTTCCTTTGGGATCAGTGAATTTTATTATCTATCTATCTATCTATCTATCTATCTATCTATCTATCTATCTATCTATCTATCTATCTATCTATCTATCT
>JAABNY020000108.1:24306907-24351536 GCA_015164015.2 Brevimyrus niger | reverse complement strand
AGCAAACCTCGCCAGGAGTGGGGGAGTGTTTTTTACCCCAAAGGTGTTGTTTGAATTTTTTTGGGGTTTGTGGTTTTTGAACGGATGCGTGGGTGTGTTTTTTTTGGGGGACTTCATGTCTGCCCCCCCCCCCCCCCCCCATTCAATACTCACCACTACAGACTAGGAAATCAGACCATTTCACTGTGCATTTTCATTTCAGAGGCAAAGGGCAATGACATAGTATCTGCTGTGAGCGCAGATCTAAGTGCTGAGCAATATACTGTGGATATCAGTCCCTTTTTTTCCACTGAAGGGTGGCTCTGCTATTTGTCACAACTCGCAGAGCTCTGACCGGGCATGGGACTTGGGGCCCTGGGTAGCTGGCTTGGGTTGGTCTGCATCTGTCACTGGCGTGCGCAACAGGGTTGCAGGCAAAACAGTCAGACCCCGCAGTTGGACACAGATGTGCCAGTGGGCAGATTCCACACATCTAAACGGCCAAAGCCAACTATACTGCATCGAGTCTGCGAATGGGCACATTTACATCTCTTGAGCATTTGAGTGCACTCAAGTGGTCCTTAGTACATTCCGCACCTTTAGTTTCACAACTTAGAAACCAACAATGTTTGTTTGTGTGCGCTGTGATGACTCAGTTTAGTTTGCAATCTATGAGGGAAAATAACATGTGTTGCTGTATACTCCCTAGTAGTCTACAGTGTGGGCTGTGAATTGAGAGATGAGTTTTATATTGATGTAGATGTCTTTCAGCACATTGCCTGCTTGTGAACTCGCAAAAATAGCTCACGATTGCATGCTGAATGTTGTGGGAGTGGGAGTGTGGGGGCAGCGGGGTGGGTGTGAGAGTTTTTTTTTTTTTTTCCCAGAATTCATTTGTGTGAAATTTTCTCTGCTCTCCGACTGGAATCTATTCACTGTCAGTCGGTCTCGCAAAGATGCTGCTTGTTAAAAAATACAAGTCTAAATTCAATTCTTAAAACCCATTTCCCATTTTCAAGAGCACATAAATGAACATATTCATATCATTATTTCACTTTAATGCTTTTGTTAGGGCTCTAATAGTGTATTCTTTTGTCACAGTAACAAATTCATTTTGGAAAGTATATATATATATATATCTATATACACACACACACTATATGAACACCGCTAATCTGTGCTGGAAGAATACAGTAATAAAGGTGGCAGGTCTGTCAAGAAGGACAGCAATACTGTCTATATAAAAACCAAGCATAATATCATATTGAACTTATAGTGAGGCGATATTAAACTTATGTTTGCAAAAACATTGCCACTGTTCATTGAATTTATCTGTAATTACTAACTGACCTCATGCAGGTGACTGTTTACATGTCAGAAAGACTCAATTCCTTCCCTCGGGTTTAAATGCAAGGTGTCACCTGATGAAACTAATAAAATATACATATCATGGTAAAAAGCAGAAAGATGAGTAAGTCACTGGCCACACCTGCTGGCTGTACTCAATTACAGGTTACAGCAGATGCACTGTGTTTTACTAGTAATATTTATGATGCTTAAATAAAATAATTGGTTGATGTAGGTTACCTCCAACTACTCAACCCTCCTCCAGACGTCTTTGCAAGGAGAAACAACAATAGCAGATTCTGAAACATGGCTTTAACTTCCACCAGTTTAATAGTTCTCACAAAGAAATATAAAATCTGCAAAAGAAAACTGCTGATTAAGGGAGACTCGTAGAGGCAAGAATCTAACAGGAAATGAGCAATGGCAAGTAAGTATCAGTGTATAAATGGAACAGTAGGAGTGTAAAAGGTGATTTGTCGAATGACAAAATATTTTTGCCGTTCCATGAACAATCGACACAAAGCCCGCTTTAAGGGCACGATACTCCTGCATCCATTGGAGTATCGTAGTGGAATAGCATCCATTGGAGTATTGTACTGTAGTGGAGTAGCATCCATTGTCTTGTCCTGGGTTTGCAGACAGCACATTGAGGGTGTCCGTTATGTTTTTAGCAGACCTGTCAAACGATACAAATCACAATGAAGTTCCCTGATGCACTGTTAATCCACCAAACACAGCGATTTCCCTAGGTTAATAAATGAACAATAGAGTGTTTGTTATCATCAGCTTCATTTATTCATTGTAGTAATGACTTGCATTGTGATTGTTGTTTTTCCAGTATCATCTGTTCAGTTTTTCCACTTTTTTTCAAAGAATTATCCTGGTTTGAGATCTTTGATTCGAAAATTTGGAAATTAGAAATTGTGAGGACTGCTAAAAATGGTTATTATTTGATTCTATAACAACAATCAAACTGGTGACTTCACGTCAATAAAAATACTGGAGTAGTATACAATTATAAATTAGACACACACACACTGAAACATAGTACTATTATCAGTTTAAACAACAAAGTCTCAAGGGCTTCTTTCACAGACATACCAGGGAAATTATACTGAACAGAAGTAGTTTTAAAAAACAGAGAAGGATATTGTAAAATTTGACTTTGTCCTTTTTTATTATTTGAACAAATATTGAGGGAGAGAACAGAGAACATCTCGATTATTTGCCTTTACTGTGAGGTGAATAAAAAACCTATAATGTCTTCATTCATTAAGACTAAAAATCACTCCATCAAATTCAAGATGCTTGTTATACGACGTGAACAATTATCTGCAGTGTACTTTGGAGAAAGTGGGCAGGTTTTCCAGCTTTCACTGCCTCTAATCAGGCGTACTGCAGACATTTGGCATTACTACAATCTGAAAATGGAAATCAAAGATGGACAAGCATCTGTGCAGACATATTATGTTGTTTTGCAAAAAAAAGAAAAAAAAAATAGGTTAGAAAATGGTTCTTTTCTGCAACCGATAAAACAAAACCAGTTTTAACAAAAAGCAAATATTACTGTTTATCACAAATTATTAACTATTTAAATAGTATGTTATGATGCATCATTCTAATTTCAAATCATTCCAATTAAAAGGCTGACAAACAAGTACACATTCAAGTTTTCTATGCTAACAGTCTCATAGAACCTGCATGCGCTAAAAATGGCTCTTTGTGTGTGTTGGAGTGTGTGTGTGTGTGTGTTTGTAGTATTATGTTTGCTTTCGTACTCTGTGGAAATGCTCTGTATTTGTGGAAACTGTAATAAAACATATTTTGAGAATTCTTTATATACAAATTTGACTCCTCTGTAAATATCAATTACAACCTTTAATTCTTGCCTTTTTTTAGACTACATTTGACTTTCATAATTTATCAAGAAATGCTCCAGGATAAACCTAAATTCATTAAGCTTCAGTGCATTTTCGGATGTACAATAATAGGACACTGAATATCCTTTAGTAGGCAGCCAAAGCTGCAAGACAGAGATTATGAATGCTTCGAAATACCCTGGTATTTTACAATAAGTGGTCATAAAATTTGATCCAAACTTCATCTAGGTTATAATAATGAGGAAACATAATGAAATACACAATTATGGTATTCTTCCTGTACATATTTAATGCATCATTCAAACATTCACAGTGTTCACAAAATAAGTTGAACCTGCTTTGGTAGCAATAACCTCAAACAAGCACTCCCGTTTGCTGTGGATCAGACTCGCAGAACAGTCAGCTGGAATTTTCCTTCTTACAGAACTGGTTCAGCGCAGCCATATTCTTTTCATATTCACATTTACTTGGATGCTGATGGTCACCATCCAGCTGCATCACCACGCTTTTGCTGAGCTTCAGCTGCTGGATGGCCACCTCCGACATTTTCCTCTCACATACCTTGATAATCATGGGAATTAATCTTCCCCTTGATGCCAGCAAGCAGTCTGGGCCCTGAGGCAGCAAAGTAGCCCATAGCATGAACCTTCCTCCTCTCTATGTTACCATTGGGGGTGCTGCTTTCATGTTGGTATGAGGTAGGTGTGATCCTTTTTTACATCATATATAGTTCATCTTGAACTATTCAATCTGTTTCATCAAAACATTTTCCCAGTATCACTGTTGAGTGTGAATGCCGTCCTTGGCAAACTTCAGACACACAGAATGTTTTTTTTTCTTTTTCAGAATGTCAGCAGCTTCTTATATGCTGTCCTGCCATGGAAACCATGCTTGATTAATATTCTGCGTGTGATGGACTCATGAACAGAGATGTTAACCAGTTCCAGTGACCCCAGTGCAGTTACTGCAGCATTCCTTTTTCCTCATTGACTATTGTACTTTGTGGCCTCTGAGTCATCGTGGCTGGGCCAGGGAAAGTAGCCACAGTACTAAATTGTCTCTGTTTATAGACAATTTGTGTAACTGTGGACTTATGAATGACTAATGTCTTTGAGATCGCTTTGTAACCCTTATCAGCTTTATCCAAATCCTAAATTCTTGATCGAAGGTCTTCTGAGCTCACTCTTTTGGGCGCCTTGGTTCATATCAGCAGATGCTTCGTGTGAATAGCAAAATGAAAATGTTTGAGTAATTTTTTATGTCAGTGTAGCTGTAACACGCACATCTCGCATCTCATTTCATTGATTGGAGTCCAGATTTGCTAACTACTGAGTCCATTTAACCTTAGTTGAAGTCATTAGTCTTAGGGATGCACAGAAGAACAATGCAACCATTATCAATTAAAGTAGATTGTGTTTGTTGATTATTGTAACATAGATGAAGATCAGATTGCATTTTATGACCAATTCATGCAGAAAACCTGGTAATTCCAGAAGGTTCAAATACTTTTATTCTTGCACCTGTATACACAAATAGTGCCTGAGTGATTTTAGATAGCTGTAAAATGAATCTGTAAGGTAGAATATACATGATTGTGTGTTAAAATATGGCAAGCTGAAAGAAACGCAGCTGTAATGGCTGCCAGAGGTGGCAAGCTAACTGCTATTTAATCAGTGTAAGGAGCTTCCCACCCACTGGCCCCATGATGGAATCCAATTGGGCAGCTGAAGGCTCTGAATGCATATAGGTCCCTCCTGAAAAGTTACTTACCCTATAAATATAACCAAATTAAATATGACTTTAATTTATATAATTAAGGAATTGTTTTAAGATCTTTTAGTTATGATCTCTGGATAATTTAGGTTCATCCAATTACTTCTTGGCTTTTCCTACTTATAATTTAACTTGTTCAATCCAGATTGCAAGGTCAAACAGGATTCACATTTAACCAATAAAGCAATATCCACAGACACAATATATAGCCAGTTTGGTCTTGTTTTAAGGATTGCAGGGTGGCTACAAACTATCAATGGTAGGTCATTTCGGCGCATGGACTCAGTGTACGTCAGTAATTGATCCCAGAGGCTTAGCTTGTCTTTGAGTTCAGTTCAGCAGCAGGGAAGTTTATCACTGTGTAAGGTAGCTGCTTACCTCCAACTGTCAAGCAATTAGTCAGAAAGCTGGAATAACGCACAGTGCTGTTATACCATGCTGTAGTGTGTACTTAATCAAGGCCAGGAACTGTGTTAACACCAATCCTGCTGGTATCACTTTACTTAAGCTGTCATCTATATTGCATTATAGATACCTTCATAATTATAATGATGGCCAGTATAAGAATCAATAAAGAACTACAGCATCTTTTACTGACCGTAGTAAGGCATTATCATGTTAATTGTAGTTCTTCATAAGCTCCACTGAAGCTCTCATCTATAATGCATTATAAATACCTTTACAATCCATTTCAATGGCTGCTATAAATATTAAGGATGCTTTATAATGCATTATGAAGGTACAGTCATGTTAAAAAGAAGGTATGCCCTCTGTCAATTTTAAGGTTTCATGTGTCAGGACATAATAAAAAACCATCTGGTTCTGATAGGTGTAACAATTAGGTAAATACAACCTCAGATTGAAGGGATGGAACACATAATACACAGTGCCATTATTTATTTAACAAAAACTAAGCCAAAATGCAGAAGCGGTGTGTGAAAAATTAAGTACACCCTTACCGCTTCCTTAGAAATTAAGGGGGTAAGTAGCAGACTGGTGCTGCTAATCAAATGCGTTTGATTAATTGACCATCAGTTTGTGTGACCACCTCTATAAAAGCAGAAGTTTGGGCAGTTTGCTGGTCTGGAGCATTCAGGTGTGTGTTAACACAATGACAAGGAAGAAAGAACAGTAATGATCTTACAGAAGAAATTGTTGCTGCCCATCAATCCGGAGAGTTATAAGGCCTTTTCCAAAAACAATTTGAAGTCCGTCATTCTACAGTGAGAAAGATTATTCACATGTGGAAAATATTCAAGACAGCTGCCAATCTTCGCAGGAGTGGGCGTTCCAGCAAGGTCAAACCACGCAGTGCTCAAAGAAACTGAAAAAAAAAAACCCAAGAGCTACATTGCGGATTCTCCAGGCCTCGGTTAGCATGTTAAATGTTCTGTCTGATAACAATGACAATAACAGAACAATTAGAAAAAGACTGAACAATATGGCCTATTTGGAAGGGTTGCCAGGAGAAAGCCTTTTCTCTCTAAAAAGAACATGGCGGCATGGCTTAGGTTTACAAAGTTGCATCTGAACAAACCACAAGACTTCTGGAAGAACGTCTTTTGGACAGACAGGATAAAGACAACATATATCACAATGCAAAACCAAGACAGAGACATCAAATATCAATCGAAATATAATTGGAGTGGCCCGTTAGTTATCTAATTGCACTATACACATACTGTAAAACCAACACAGTCAAAGCACTACATATTCCAACGGGAAAAAAACACCTAACTTTTTATATTCTTATCATTTAACTACATACCATTGTCACCATTGTATCAGTTGCACTGGGACCATTCAGATGAGCCCAAACATGAATATAGTAATGTCTATTTGCTTTAGAAAAGTAAAATATAGCATTTAGTTTGGAAAAAAAACTGACATAATTCAGGCATGAATGTATCAGTGATATATTTGTTTGCATTGAATTATTTGTGGGTATTTTTTTCATGAATGATCATTACTGCATTCTTAATGACACTCCAAAATGTTCCTCTATCCATGGGGAAAACATTATGGGCGATTTTAAAAAAAGCAATTAGCTGAACTGCATCTCTTTAAATTGTGGAAGGAAACCAAAATCCCTTACTGACAGCGGGAGAGCACAAACAAGCTGAGCAGGGATGGGATTTGAACCCTGCACTTGAAAGGCAATAATTCCCTCTGAGCAAATGTGCCACCTGTGTCATACCTAACTGCCATAAACTCAGTCATTACATAAGTTGCGACAAATACCTGGAGGTATCGCAGGTGTCAGAGATTAATGATGGGACTGTGATGCAGAGGGGCACTGGATAGAAGCACCACCACTGCAAGTGAAGGGAGCAGAAACTGCCGCTTTTCATCATGCGGCGTACAGGGGGGTAATTACCGATGCTGATAGGTATCATGGCAGGTATAGTTTATGGTAGTCTAGACTAAAGGAATATAGTTTCCATCTGGATTTAAGTACTGAGACGGGGGCAGCATTTCTCACAAACAGTATGCTGACACTCTATTCCATAGAGCCCAGTGCCTGACAGCTCTACCACTAAGTCTTTTTATCTATGTCAGGGAATGGCAAGAAGGCCTGCCTTCTCTGAATGAAAGATGTCTCCTTCGGGATTGTGCACAGTGATCAGATCAATTAGATAAGCGGGGGCTTGATCCCCGAGTGCCTAGGAAGTAAAAGGAATGATTTAGAAGTTTATCCTATACTTAACCAGCAGCCAGAGAGGAGACACTGGAATAAGTGTAAGCACCTTCATTTGTGATGCTTCTCCTGGGCTTAACGGCTGCACCGCCGGCTGATCTCATGGCCTTAAAGGAATTATTACAATTGCCCTGTTCTGACATCATTCACAGGGCTGTGACAATCAGTCCGAAACAGCAGTACCACACCTGAGGTATTTTAAGCAAAGCCCCTATTCTGCTTAAAGAAAAAAAAGCTAAATGGGTCAATCAAAGTATTTATCAATCAATACATTTTCTGTAACTGCATGTCCTATTTAAGCTCACGGGGGAGGGGGGGGGAAGGGGTATCAGGCAGGGAGCCTATCAGGCAGGGAACATCCCAGGATGGGGCACCAACCCTTTACGGGGCCAGACTGCTTGCATGGCTTGTAAAAGTGGAACATGAAGTTGTATGTCGCTGTAAATAGATTAATCCAGTATGCAGAATGCTCCCCTATTCAAATATGCTGCTATTTATTGCTATGCAAACTGCAGATTCCAATCTAACACAAACTCCCTTCACCTATTTGTTAGCCTAGTTACGAGCACATTTACCACTAAAGGGGGTCAAAGCAAACTTTTTTCCAGAGAATGTTAATTATAATCACTTGTCTTTCAGTGGGTCTTATGGAAAAGGTCACCTATGGAAATACTGTCCACAGTATGTCTTATCTGAGTCAGCAGATATTCTTCTGAAAGCTCACTATGCACGGGTGAGCAACGCTGTTAGAAATCCATGGGATACCCTCAGTGGATGTTTCTTAAAAGATCTTGGTAGGGGGGGAATCACCATTCAAAGGAAATGCTAGCCCGCGACAGAAAAGGGCATCCTACAAGGGGAACAATGACCGATGTCCACAAAGAAAAACCTGATAGCCGGTGTGATTCCATCGCACTCCATGAGCAAAATGACAGCCTGCAGAAACCTCGTCAAGACCCAGCCGCTGTAGGGGTTATCAGGAGCCTCTATCACACCAAGACGGCCCATATGAGCTCTGTCACTCTCGCCTGATAGAAGAGAGAACAATAGTGCTACTGAAGATATTATGGTATTAGGAAACAGGGCCATAACTGTAAGGTATTTAGGAAATTGCCACAAATTTTTTTTTATATAATTTAATAAGCCGTAGAACCTGCTTCTCTCTGTCAAAGCATCATAGCATGTCCTCATTTAGGCAGCATACGTAGCGAGGTGAGCTGAGTATGTGCGTTTCTGGGAATGCATGTCTAGCTTGTGGATGTTCTGACATTTCCAAATTATGAAAAGTACCTTGAGAGTTTATCCATCCAAAACATGCTAGAGCTCACCTTCTACAGCAACTTAATTGGTTCATCTGCATGTTAAACCAGGTGGGGGTTAGGGGAGGGTAAGACCCACCCCCCACGTACTTTGCATAAAAAAAGTCCTAAATATTAGATTTTTAATTGCTCTCCCTGAAAATTTAACTGATTATTCATTGATTGACTGATTGGCTTTTTTTCCTTTTTGAATTTTTAGCGAATGCGATTTTGCTAGATAAAATACCAAGGGCCAGTTTGACTATGGGTGAGACAGCAAAACAGCGAACCTCGACGTCATGTGAGCTGTTCTCTATTTACATATATCCATCTATTCCTCCACTCAGTCATCTAGGGGGGTCACAGTGTGTTGAAGCCTGGTCCAAAGTGCAAATTAGGGAAACTCTTAAATCACACACCATTTTACTGCAGAACTCACAGACAGATATTTTCCCCCTCTACATTTTAGAAATTTAAATGTCAGAAGGAGGGAACCCTCATAAACATGCTTATCCTTTTACTCTGGACAAACAGGGCTAGGTCTAGTTTCAAACCTGCAATCAATGCTGTAGACTGACAGCACTGATCAATGATTGCCAAATGCAATTGCTGTTCTGAATCAAAGGTAGAAAAGGGGCACTTATACAAAAAGCAGGAATTCATAGGTGGAAGACCCTCTAGAATGCTAAAAAACTTAATGTTACTTAAGGTCCCAATACAAATGCAATAATTTTCAGTATCATTTTACATGTGTTATTTCTACAGATGGTTTGTTTTGCCAATGAGTTTATATAGTTACACCAGTCGAGACTCTTGTTTACTGAGTGAAGGATATGTCTGTGTGTTTTTCATCACAGCTTGTTCGGAGAGGCACATGCTATTAAGCGTAAATGTCATGTAAATATTGCGCTTGGTAAGCGAGGCTGTTCGTGTTCACACATTCTCCTGCCAGATGGCCAGGTTATACTGACCCATTGCTGTCTTTCTGGAAAAAACAAGGCGCTTCTTCAATAACAGCTTTTATATCACAGCAGACGTGGCCTATACTGACCTCACTGCCTCTCACTCCCTTACTCACCTGGCACACTCCTGTCTTGTCCTGACTATGTCCTGTTCTGATGGAGCTCAGATTTGTTCACATAGGTTTGTTACCTTGGCGCCAGCACAGGGCATCAGTGGGGGATGCCAGCAGGAGATGCCATAAGGCACCTGGCACGCTTCACGGGGGCTTTGTCCAGGCTGGAGGTCAGACTGCTGCTGCTACATTTACATAATGCTATGCAATAGAGTTTATTTCTCACTGGACTACAATGAGTAAGTAGATCTGTAATAGCAAAATCATTTGGGCCAGTTAAAGACCTTAATAATAATAATAATTTAAAAAATCTTAACAGAAGATGAAACCAGTATTTTTGCTAAAGCATAAGTTATAATTGGAGGTGATTTTCCTAAATAAAGTCCTCCCTCGTTTTCTTTTTAACTATTGTGGAAAAAAAAATATTAGGACAGAGCAGAGTGCAGTAGAATGTGAAGCCTTCCGTTTTCCTAAAGTTAAGGTAAAGCAAGTTCACAGGGAATTAATGTTGTCTAAAGTTTGCTTTATCTTGCTATTCTAATAACAGATGTGCTTCCGTTCAGTGTCATAGCTACAGAATACACATGCTTTAGAAATCATTTCAGAAACCAAGGCCAGTGCTTGAAGAGAGAAAAAAAACAAGTGCTGGTATTCGTCTTGTTATTCAGTTCCAGGTGCCAGTACTCCCCTTGTTATTTAGTTCCAGGTGCTGATACTCCCCTTTTTATTCAGTTCCAGGTGCCAGTACTCCCCTTGTTATTCAGTTCCAGGTGCCTGTACTCCCCTTGTTATTCAGTTCCAGGTGCCAGTACTCCCCTTGCTATTCAGTTCCAGGTGCCGGTACTCCCCTTGTTATTCAGTACCAGGTGCCAGTACTCCCCTTGCTATTCAGTTCCAGGTGCCAGTACTGCCCTTGTTATTCAGTTCCAGGTGCATGTACTCCCCTTGTTATTTAGTACCAGGTGCCTGTACTCCCTTTATTATTCGATACCAGCAGATACTGAGAGGTTTTGAAGAAAAAAATGAAGAGTTTCTATTACTGCATACTGGTTAGTACCGGCCCACATCAAGCACTAAGACTAATGTGTGTTGTGCTATTGAAGCATTTAAGTTGCATTGAAAACAAATGTTATATAATATTAGTAGGGCTGTTTATCAGGAAATGGTTAAATATTCTTAGAGTTTGGGAGAATAAAATCGGAACATGTCACCAGTAAAAGGCTGTTTGAGATTTAAACTCATGAAGTTTCTTATTTTTCTTTCTTTCAAATATAATACAATACAGTGTCTGTATTTAAAGTTTCTTAGTTGTGTAACATACTATCTAAAGAACTAACAATCACGCATATATACTTTTGTCCGCTTTTGCTGGGTTGAGGAAAAATAAAACCTGTATTTGTTAGGTTATTATTATTATTGAGATATTTGTCATATTCACCACATTCTCAGTGTCTTTAGATGTTGGGTTTGTGTTTTACCCCACTGCCAGTCCAGTAAAACCACTGGATCTAATCTGGTCTTCCTATTATAAAAGCTCTGGCTACACTGGCTACAGATTATAATGACTTATGTGACATGGAATTTGGGTGCCTGCAGCCATGATTCATTGACACGGTTTTTGCAATTCAAGTGGTAAGAATAAAGTTTGTAGTTATATTTGGCTGTGTGATGTAAAACAAGCATTCTGTAAAAGTTCAAGATTTAGCTACAAGATAGATGAGGTACGTCTAGGCCAAAATGAAGTTTATGCAGTTCTGAGGGACCCAGTAAGCAGTTATTTGGTAAAAATTTGCTGAATTGCTGTGTCAAAATGCCCTGCATTGTTACTGTAAATATGAGGGAACTACAGAATTGTAGACAAAAGCTGGAATTTAGCACAAGAGTTCAAGAAACACAAGGAGGCAAGTGGACCTGATTGTTACAAAAAGCAAAGCTCTTCATAACTGTATGAATTATTGGGCTTGTGAAGAATCCCATGTTGTTTATAAAGGTCACCTTCCTGCACTCAGCCTTTAAGAAAGTTTGGCTTTCTAACCTGAAGACATTAACCACTGTGAAGCACCATGTTACTTTGCTATATAGAGTAAGGTGCACTCCTTACTCACTCACTGAGTAACATCACCCAAACCATACAAAATTGGCAGCAACAGGTGGCAGATTTCCAGAATGCTGCAAAATGAACTCCAGTGTTCATTCACAAAATATTTAGTTGTATTTGATGTTGCAGCTTAGGAAACCTACACCATTCAGTTCAATATGGATCATTGAAATGACAGACTGATCCAAGAACTACTGGCCAACTACTCTGGCCTGATTTGGCGCTTCAGAAGTGTCATTTCCATCATCACCCCGCAGGAGCAAGCATGTGGCTAAGAATGACAACAGTAGGGAAAGCTTGGCTTCATTTTGGGATGGTGGTGCCATGGTAACAAACCTATGTGAACTACCAACCACCCCTCATGCTAGCCTGGCCTTGGGCATCTTTTTAGATGAAAGTTGCTGCCAGCAGCACTCTGGCACAAGTTCCATATAAGCTCTTTACACTGCCTTCAGGAAGCCATATAGCAAGCTGAAGCTTTGGAGGACATCCTAAACGACCTTGGTACTGCTGTGATACCACACAGTGGCACACATCCCGCTACTGATGATGGTGGATAGGTCATTTAAAAGATTGAGATAGTGAGGGATATTTTGAAGCACTTCACACAGTTACCAAGGACACTCCAACAAAGATTATAGTCAACCAACTGGTAGACTCTGAACCACCAAGAAGTTCCCCAGTCCACGAGGGGAACATTCCAGAAAGTATAGTAAACAATACTACCCAAATACTTCCCAAATGGATCATGCAAATCTTCACCATACAAAGGGGGTCGATCACAGACCTCTTTGACATCTGCTGTACTGTCCTGTCTACTACAGCCTGTGGCCATTCCAGATGTAATGGCCTGGCGACAGACTGGTACACAACTGGAGTGAGACTGGGCAGATGGCCTAGATGTGTGGTCATCATGTTCTATTCCTGAGCCATTCAACAATCCCTGTATTTGGCTGACATCACATAAATGATTGTATCATCGCCCTTGGTGAACCCACCAGGCTGGGGGTTATGACTGACATAGTACAGTGCCAAGTTCTAGCACAAGGACCACCAATAAGAAAAGTCTCCCAGCCCCTGCCAGGGGATTAACTACTGCACCAGCCAACGACTACTTCAGCCTTTTGGCTTCCATTCAGCTGAATAGGGATACCGTCCCATGGAGCACTGCGAGATGACACTGCAGCTCCAGTGAGCATAATACAGGCAGTCCCCTGGTTATGAACCAGTTCTGCTCCCTCAGTCTGTCCAGTAATAATGCAGTACACAACAACAACAACAATTATTATAATAACTACATGTGGTCCTGTTCCTGCACTGTACCTTGACCCCACACACTGCTGAAGTCATGTAATGTTTTCATGAGCATCACAGTAGTGCACGTGTTTGTTATTATGTTATTATATTAACTATTTAAGTCAATTTTTTTTATATAACAGGCATCATCACAGACCGAGTTTCCTGTAAGCTGGACGTTCTTAACCCGGGGGCTGCTGGCACATTGCTTCCGCTGCACAGATTGCCCCCACTTTAGCTGTTCTGGCTATGCACAGCAGACACTAACCTGCCACTAGCTGACTAGACTACTAATAAAAATTCCCGGGGCCTCATTTCTCAACCTTGGTGTAAATATGCTGTGATAATAAAGGTTAATCTTTAAAAGTTTGTTGAATGGCAGCACATCACCAGTGCAGTAAATTCAGTCAGCTCTATAAATCTAAAAGATCTGAAAATCTGAAGGAAGCTCTGGCCCCAGAGACAGTATGTCAGACTAAAAATGAACGAATCATAATGTTATGTCGGCATCACAGATGACTCGCTCATTAATAGAATGAAATGAGTTTCGATAGACATAAGTACCTTAACCAACACTCATTTCATAATCTTGGTAGTCCCTGAAAACTTCTTCTTTCCTATTGTCATTTACGTAGTCACCAGTAAGAACACCTTTTGTAAGTCGATCTGTGCATATGAATGTTTGATTGTCAAATTCACATTTAGTGCAACTCGTGACAATTGCAGATATTTTTAATTCATAGAAAGAGGTCACAAGATGTAGTAATTGAAATAGCAAATCAAATTCCCAAAAGCAAATATATATAGTCTTAATTTGGCTTACACAAAAAAACAGAATCCCAGTACAATAAACTTGAATTAATAAAAAATAATTATAAGAAAAATATTTGCCAGTTCACATTTTTAGATTGACTTGTTTTTCACGTGAAGATGAGGGTTATGAATTGTTGACATGTGAGTGCTCATTTCACTGCTTTATTGGCAGCTCCCTGCTTCACAATGGGTAACACATTTTCCCAATTTGTCCAAAATGGTGCTGTAAATATGCTGTTGCGTAAAAATTTGCATTTGCACATTTTGAGCCTGTTTTTGTGTGTGTGCAACTTTTGATAACTGAGACCCCTGGTCTAGCACCAAGGTGTTTGGCAATGCCCTTGAGCAGACCCTAAGACTTAGGTGGGGAATTGTAATCAGAAATTGCTTGAATAAACACCTTAATGTGTACAGTATCATTTACCAGATTGGAACCAAACAACAGGAATAAAATTAGGAGAAGCTTTCCTATTTAATGTGGAGTGACATTCTCATGGTAAAATGGGACCCCCAGCACCAAACACTGAAATGATAAGAGAGTGTCCATCAAGTTATTGAGGTTTTTACCTGGGGGGGATTTAGGACGATTCCAAGGGCCCCTAAATGACAGAAACTTGGAAGATAATGAGGTTGGTCTGGGTTAAAGGCCCTAAATCTTTAGACGTGCCCCCGACTGTAAGTACTTAACAGCTAGGGAGGGAAGGGAGGGTATTTCTTACCTGACAGTCTGAACAGTGATGTCATTTCAGTCCAAAATCTTTAGTTGGCTGTACTGCTCTCTGTAAAAATCTTTCTGCACCTACAAAATAATGGGGTACTTGGAGACTTGAATTGGACTGGACAAAGCTGGTGTTGCTCATATCTTGTTAGCAGGCTGTTTGAGATTTGCACCTTTCCTTCTCAACTGCTGTGCAGGGGTCTCCAGGGTGCATGATCATTGCCCTTATGGTGAAGAGAAAACTCTGGTGGATTTTGTCATGAGATATACATTGGCAGCCAGGACCAGAATACACATAAACCCTAAAACCACATGCACCTCAAAGATCATTTGGATCTCATTATGCAGATGATCATTATTTCTGAAATGTGCCTTCATTTCCCCATACCACTGGTTTCATACTGAACACTCAGTTTATTATTACTCACTTTGCCCCTGTGATAGCAAAGTTGCCAGTAGAGGAGCCAGTAAGTAGAGAGCTTGTTTGCATACATGGCCAGTATAAATAGGAGTCCTTTACTCTTGTAGTCAGTGTTTGCATTTATGGGATGCACTACTTTTCCCATGAGAACATGGGATGCATTATGCAAATAAGAGCTTATTTGTTGATGAATTTTTGTGCTGTGCCTCTGGGCTGCAGTTATTTATGATGTTTCAATCACAGTGAAAAAATGTAAACACTTTATACATAATAATATTTGTAACGTGTAGTATTATCTCATGATTTATTCTTTCACTTCAACAAATCAGGCTCTTTGTGTGAATAGTGATGGGAGTGTTCTTCTAAGTTACCCTAGTGGATACGAGAAAATTAACCCGGGTCAGTTCAATATTCATAAAAAAATTTACCAATAAATACTGTTACTGTGATAAGCTCACATGTAGTCCTGTGTGTGTGTGTGTGTCTATATATATATATATATATGCATGCTTCTAGGTACATGACATGGACTGTCCTAGCAGTTCACATCACACCTGCAATTGATGTTTCCCATTCCCTTTTGAAGGTCACTTGATGTCATACTATGATTCATGAGAAACTGTCAGACAAGTTAGCAATCATCTTTGGCATTAGAAAGTCACTTTCGCCATTTACCTGGCTGGTTTCTGGTCATTCCCAGTGTCTCCTGCTTCACCTTATTCTCATGTACTGCTGTCTTACAAATTTTGAATCTTGAAGCATCCTGCAGCTCAGTGTAGGCTTCTGCCAGCAGAACCACAATTAAACCAGGATTTAAAAATGCTAATTTGTTTAGAAGCACAGAGTGATTTCTTAATTTTTAACGTGGCTGTATTCTGATTGTTGGAAAAGGAGGAAATTCTGTTAGAACTCTCAATTTGCCTTACAGGCATTGTTTTGGATAAAATAATTTCATTGGATAAACGTGCGACGTTGAAAAAACAGATGCGAGCAAGGAATGTTATTAAGCCACATCATTATTGTAGTCAGAAATTGCTTGAATAAACACCTTAATGTGTATCATTTACCAGCTTGGAACCAAAATAGTATATTCATTGCTGACTGATCATTATTATGTTCACCATACTATTTCAGATTTAAAGTAAAATAAAAATAAAACACAGTTACTACAACCTTTTAGCACAAATCACCAATGGATGCACAAGCAACTTCGCTGTACAGAAAAATAAAACGTAAACATGCAGAAATTTCTAACTGCAACTGAAACAAAGACAATAGTAGAAAAACAAAACATGGGAGCCCCTTTCTTATCGTAGGCAATGCAGAGGTCAGGCCCCTAGTCAGCTAAAGGGCCCCTCACAAACCACAGGTACTGTATGATGCAAATACATGTGCTATTTTGATGGTGCATCCATGAGTTCTCCCTTCATATGATATGTCAGAGGCCTGTGTCACACTTTACTTTTTGGCCCCTGAACCCCGACAACAAGGAGAAGGGACGGTCAGGATTATCAAAATGTCACCTGGGTGAATGTGAGAGCAAAAGTTCCCTGTAAATAACACATGTAATTCCATCCACCGCCTGCCCAACTCGACTGTCCAGCCTGTCCACTGCATTATCAGCGCTGCATCTTAACATGACGCCACAAGGAAGGACTGCCAGTCGAGCTCGGGATGTTCCAGCTGTGGGACTCAGGGAGCTGACATAAATAACAAGGACACTTCAGCACGCGAAATGCCATCACTGCTGAGTGCGGAGGAGACAAAAAAATAAGGAATATGTGCTGTTGGGAGTATTCAAATTCAACCATTAAAATACGAAGAGGGACCGTATTTACTGGCTAGCAATGGCCGAAGGTCTGTCACATGGCACGTTACCTGCCAGAGTCATATACATATGAAACACGGATGTTGAAGTATGCAATGCTGCCCTTTAATATACTACTTTTTTAAAGCTGTTGCAGAAAACTGTAATATGGTTTTGGTAGAGGTGAGGAAATTATACAGAAAAAGAGTAACAAATGCTTAAGTTATTTTAATTAATGTTTCATAAAAATATTGTTTAGAGCTGTTTGTTATGCCTTTATGGTAATATTTATGTACAATACTGTACATATAAATGTATACACATTTATAGACATGTTTATTTACATACAGAGATAATTGTATTGTCTCTGAATGCCAGTCTGTCCAGCAAAGATCTCTGTATCCATTGGAGTGTACGCTGCAGGGAACAGGTCACCATTTAGACTGGACAGGAACCTCTGGTATGAGAGCAATAAGACGGAAATGCAGAGAACCAGAAGAAACAAGAGCAGGAACTAGGACACAGAGACCCAAAGATTTAAAAAAAAAAAACAAAAGACTAAGCAAAATTTAAATAAACAGCTAGGAAACTAGGCTTTAGAGAGAACCAACGCACGTGTTTAGTCTCAAAGAGCAAAGAGCTGCTCAGTCAAAATAAAACCTAGGAGCCTCCTATTTCCAGTGCAGAACATGGCTGTGCACACACAGACCAATAAACCTGTAGCGGATAAGCATTTGGAAGACAGACTTATAATATTAATATGTAAAGAGATATTTTTTCACTAAACTGTTATAACCTAGTGACAAGTGATTGATTTTTTGCATACATTTTCAAAAGATATTAACCTCAGTAAGAACTATAGTTATTGCCACAGGTAGCTGATAAGGATATCCAGTAAAGCAGGGGTAGCCAATCTTATCCGCAAAGGGCCGGTGTGTATGCGGGTTTTCGCTGCAACTGCCTAATTAGATCACTAATTAGAAGACTGATTGGCTGAAAAGTCCTCACACCTGGGTTTAAACAGCTGACCTACAGGTTACCCCGAAAACCTGCAAACACACCGACTCTTTGCGGATAAGATTGGCTACCCCTGCAGTAAAGGATTAAATACAGGAGTGCATGCTAAAGTAAATAAAAGACCACTAACCAAAGACACTCTATAAAAGGCTTATTATCCTGCTTAGGAAAACATTTAAGTAGCTAACTGGAAAACAAAGTGTTATTTTTGTGTGTGGAAGACACAGGTTAGTTGTTCTTCATTCAATATGCTTTTTATATAAACAGAAGCAGGACAGCAGATGTTTACAATCTCATTAACACTCTCAGTGTGTGTTTGCCTTATGTCATGTTCATGTGGCAGCACCTGGTCTCAGTTCTGAGTGTTTTGTTTTCATTCGCTATGATGGCAGCATGGGAAGATGTCATTACAGCATAATTCATATATTCCTTCCCATCATCTGTTTCTAATTCCAACCCTCGCCCACATGAATGTGTCATTGTTCTTAGCTGATGCGTTTGTCTTAGAGATGATCGGAAATTTGTGGCTGTTCATTGCACCTCATTTTCCAACTGCTTTTCCTGGTGAGGGTTGCAGTGGCCCTTCGCGCTTGGCAGAATGTT
This sequence comes from Brevimyrus niger, assembly GCA_015164015.2. Taxonomy (NCBI): domain Eukaryota; kingdom Metazoa; phylum Chordata; class Actinopteri; order Osteoglossiformes; family Mormyridae; genus Brevimyrus; species Brevimyrus niger. Next base: position 24,332,713 of record JAABNY020000108.1, on the reverse strand, counting down.
CTTACCACTTCGCACTTGGTGTCGAATCGCTCAAGTACATGCTGAAGGACATGGCTGGATCAGGACAAAAGGACGACATCATCTGCAGATAACAGGCATGTCATTTCACACCCCCTTATACCGGATGTCTTTGTAACCATAGCTACACCTTGATATCTGTTCGTGAAGATCACAACCGGGATCGTGAACTTAGCATGCTGAAGGGGTCTGCATGCCTTAACAATCCACTGATCTATGCCGTCGGGTGGTTTATCTTCTGGTTTGGCTTCCCTTGGTGAACAGCTTTGTGGGAAGAGGGCAGGCAAACAACAACAAAATGCCCAATGAAAGGTGGGGAGAAGATTCAATGTATCCTGCACAGAATACAATAATTTGGACCCATCCCTGGAGCTAGGTCTGGGGCAAGCAATTTTTTCTGAATTTGCCATATCCCTTAAGTTTTTGCCTGCACACTATCTGCCTTTGAGAAGATGTGGCTACAATTCTACAGGGCTTAGAGAATGAGGCTACTTACTTAAGAAAAACAGCATATCACAATGCTTTCCTAAGGAACAGAAAAAGAGTGCTGGTAATTCATTTCTTGGCCTGTTGTTTGTTACAGTAAATTCATGCTCTGCTTTGCCTTTGTTGTTGAGCCATTGTGTGCCACTTTATGGAAAAAATGGTGTTCTCGTGGACTGGTGAGGTATAGACTGCTTTGGTAATGTCAAAGAGATGCTGATTGACAGTTCAATCCAAACCTTGTAAGATCCTGGCAACAGCCAATTCCACAGACACTTCTAATTATGGCCTGATACAAACTGATAACACAGAATTAACTGCTACATTTGCATCATGTATGGACACTGCAGCTGAATGAAATGATCCAACTGTCAAGAAATAAGTTCTTCTATATGAATGGCCAGTGCAAAAATGGGGAACCTGTTTGGTTGAAACTTCTTACTGTGTATGAACAATCAAACGTTGACCACATTAATTCCAAAAACCACACCAGAATGTATATTGTGTGTTGAACAGAGAGCTTGCTTTGTCTCAGTTAGGATGTTACCTACAGACTGGGCTGTCATGGCACTGTTGTTCACATTATGTTTTGTTTTCATTTTGCATGCCCAGATGGATAGATACATTAGTGAAGGAAAAGATCTCTTCCTGCCAAATTTGTCGGTCCTCTGAAAATACTTTCAAGCTTTCTCTTGCTCTTATTCAGCCCGTACTATAATACCGCCTTGCACCCTATAGCCTTGAGGATAGGTCTGGACACCAATAACCCTGAATAAGTGGTTTCAGATGGATGGCTGGTTATTATAATGGTAAAAACAATGAGGGCTTACTGCTAAAATAAAGTAATTAGCCACCGTCTAGCTCGAGATTTCTATTACATTTCAATTAAAAGCTGCTTAGGTCTCTCAGAAAAAACTGCAATGTATTATTCTGTGATTTTTAGTTATACCTGGCCTTTACTGAATAAAAACACACACACACAGGTCTGTAATTATATCTTTGTGGGGACTCTGTAATAATTCCTATGGGGAAAAATCTGGTACCCCTACCCAGCCCTAACTTTACCCATAAGTAACCAAACAAAATATGAGACTTTTGGCATTTCGTTGTTTTTTTGATTGTATTGGGAGTAAATTGTGGCTACCTGAAAAATGGTCCCCAAAACATCAAAATAGTAGGTTTGTAATTACGTTGTGGGGAACAATTGGTCTATATTACAAAATAGGTTACACAATACACAGCTGAACAATAGTTAGCAAATGTAAGTTATGTTGATACATTTTACACACTTATTTTACAATACATCAGTTACAATAAAAAAAAATTATTCGACAAAACAACTGAGAATAAGGATTTATTTTAGCCTTGCATCACTAACAATGTATAATAAAGAAACCCTGTGGTTGTTTAATTAAAATGCACATTCAGCACCACAGTTTGTGGTGAAGATGTTTATGTGCTAAATTACTTTCTATTGCCTACAGGTTAAATAATTTCACAGTGTCTGTCCCTTGATTTTACCAGCTGTTCACAACATGAGATGTCCAATAAGAAGATCCCTATGGCCTTAATAAATGGCCTAGACAAGTCCCAGAATTCCTAGGGCAGTCATCCAAGAGTATCCCCAGGAGACAGTAACTCCAGGTCTGGAGTCTGACACCTTATGGCAGACAGATGGACATGGATTGGTCCTGTGATAGCATGAGATTTGTTATTCCTTGAAGCAATCAAATTCCTAAAAATATGTGACTAGTCTCCAAATGGCAACAAGTTACAGAACATTATGCATCATTAGTTTAGATTTATTTTACTTTTTCTATCTAGTCATATCTGCATTATAAAAAAATCTTTTGTTTATTAGTATTTAATAATGAATTAATGGCTACATCTTGGAAGGTCAATAATATCAAAGGCTGGATTAAAAAAATTATGTTAAACTGGGAAAATCATTATAGAAAAGTCTGAGAGCTCAGATGCTGCACATCTGCAATATTTCAGACTGAAAAGGGCAGCAAGACCCTGAATGAAAAGTGCCGGTTGGAAAAAGGACAGCTGAGGTCAGTAAGGATTTGGTTTAGGTCATATCAGTATTAACAGACAGTAAAAAAGACAGGGTGTGAGAGAAGAGAATAAAAAATAAGATGATGGAGAAACTGCAATGAAGTACATGCTAGTCATGTGTATCAATGAGTCAGCAACTCAGTCAGTAGGAATAGACTGAGTGAGCCAAACAGCATACAGAAGCCAGAAGGTAGTACTGTAGTAACAATTGTGATAAAACTACTATTTAGGCTAATTCTCTGACTGCTAATTAGGAGGGAATAATTCAATAAAGAAGTATAAGTCTTGAATGAAGCCAGTGAGATCTGATAAGTGACAAGGCATAAAAACAAAGCGACCAACAAATTGGAAAAAGCCAGCAGGATAACTTTCATTTAGGGGACATGAAAAATGTAGTAGTACACGCTTACTTAATGCATTCATTAACCAGTAACTAAGTGTGTGTTAAGTACTGATCCCATGTTCATTCATCATTAATCAAGCATGACAGTTCATGTATTTCATGGGGAAAACTATATTAGTTAATTATGTGTTCTTGAGTAGTAAATTAGTTAAATTTTTGCCTCCAACTGGTCTTGCCATTATTTCCTAATTAGTTAACTGTTAACTAATAGAGTATCATGATTGGCTAATGATGAACAAGTGTGGAATCAGTACATAACTAGCACTTAGTTACTGGTTAATTAATGCATTAAGTAAGCATGTATTACTACATAATTCATGTCCATAAAGTACAGTATGACTGCCGGCAGTCAAAAAAGAGCATGATACTTTAAAACAGAAGTCATAAAAACATGCAATTTATCATGTTGGATAATTGTGAAAATCATTATGGACTTTCATAATGAATGGAGTGTCATAAAGAGATGAAGGCTGCATTCTTCCAATTAAAAGTATTCCGGTGAAAGGTGTAGGCCTACTGCCATGTGACTTGGTGAATATTGGTGGATATGATGACTAGACCAGTGTAATTTTCCTTGAGCATCCAGAGGTTCAATCTAATTTCAGAACAGATTAAACTGGTGCATAAAGCAATCCTCTCATTTTTAAATGTGGGCCATAATACTCTACATCAAAAAACATTAGATCTAATGCCAATCAAATTTTCAATCATATACCTCACAATGAGGGACCCAGCTAGACTGGGTAAATAAGCAAAATAAAGAAAGCAGGAAGTTGAACCCAGAATGAGACTTGGAGGAATCAGAACTCTGGTGAGGAAATCATAACGAGTGGGTGTGGTTGCAATGAAGGGGCAAAGTCCAGCTTCACCTTCCTGTAGATGCCTAAGGCATCATAGGACGTCCACGAGGTCGGGGTGTTAGCCTGCCTGGATGCTGCTGCTGGCATTTTGCAGTTAACAAAGGATCCCAGATATCTGTAACCAGTACCCCAAACTGCTGTTATGGGCCATAACCATCCCAGTCTACCAAGTACTGGAGTCGATCATTAAGGGAGGGAGGCACAGGGAGGTGTAAAACAACAAGTTTTGGGCATATTCTACTGTACCAACAAAGCAAATTGGTACCAATCTGACCGATTATGAAAAGAATAATAAAGCAAGAACCACCTGATGCCCTGATTAATGCATTTGCACTGTGCTTTGGACTGGGGGATATATCCTGATGCCAGGCTCAATGTTACTCTCATACAGAATCTAGCAGTAAACTGGGGTCCTTGATCACTAACAATATCCTCTGGCATACTATAATCCAGAAGACATTCTTAAATATGTCAGTGAACTCCAGAGGCCTGAGGAAAGACTTTGTAGGGTCTTTGATGAGGCACAGTTTGGGAATGATGAGGTATAATTTATAATATCCTTCTCTAAGGAAGCCCACCAGAAACAATGACTCATCTGTTTGGTTGTTCTTTGAATTCCGGGATGCCCAGTGCTCAAGGCCACAGATTGAAGTTGGTACATCCTGGCAATTCACAGAATTGGATGGCAGAGCTTGATCGCCTTGTAGTGCATGATTGATATCATCTGGTACATCCTGTTTTACAGCGTGTGGCTTAGTGGCCTAAGTCTGTGTGCCTGTAATCAGAAGGTCACCAGTTCAAACCCAGCCTTGAGCAAGGCCCTTAACCCCCCAACTACCTGGGTGCCCCAACAGGTGGCTGCCCATCGTGGACAGCTTAATCTACAAAGAGCAACTTGAGGGATGTGCAAAGACAATTTCTGCATGGAGATCGATAAAGTACCTGTTATAATTATTATGGGTGTGATGAAGCAGGATTGCAGTACGATAGTATCCATGGGCGTGGAGCATCAGTCCTAGTCAAAACATCTGCTTGGTGTGCCTCTCCTCTAGCTGGTAGGTTATTGTGGACCGGTAGATGGGAGTCATGAGAAGTGTGGTGATGGAGCTCTTCTAGACAAACCGGCTGTAGAAATTAGTGAAGCCAAGGAACCACTGCAGCAAGGAACCAGTCCAAAGCAGGTAGGACCAAGAAGAGAAAGACACTGAACTTTGTGGTGACCTCATTCAGGACATTGTAGTTTATACCTGGTCTGATACCCACACCCTTCTTTTTAATGAAGATGAAACCTGGAGCAACATAAGAGGTAGGATGTGGAATAAACACTTACTAGAGAACCTCCTCAATGTACTGTCCCATACCCCTATGATCCTGGAAGTTGATGGCACAATCGTACAGATTTTGAGGAGCCAGTTGGGTAACACTGGCTTGATTGAACACATTCTGAAAGTTGGTGTTCATTAGGAGATATGGACTTGCTTACTTGGTGCTTTATGGGCTGGCACCTGCAGGCATATGATAAACTAGGATGGATTCCAGCTCTTCCCAGCTGCCTAAGCTCTGCACCATATGGAATTGGAATATGGGGGATGGTTACTGATGCTGGAAAAGCTGGTGATCAGGGCAGATCTTCCAGCTTTATTGACAGCTGTATGTATTCATCCAGCATATGCTATTCTCTCTTGCATGTCATCGCTTTCTGTGGGTCCAGGTTAAACCCTTGAGGTTAGATTGTCACTTCCTGGTGAGTTCTGAAGTGGGGCACAATTGCTAAAGAACTGGTTCCCAACATCTTTTCCTTGGATGGGATGGTCACATACTTTGTTCGAGTATCCTACCAAAGCAGCAAAGAAGCAAACAACAGAGTTGTATTGATGGTACAATACTGTTGCCCACTCTCGGGCTCTCCCAGTAAGTCACAGTTGGTAGCCAGCAGGGAGTTGTTACACCGAATGAACAGACTGCACCGCATGAAGAATCCCCTGCAGTGTTTGTCCAAACTATCGTAATACTCCAGAGTAAGGAAAACAGGACAGAGTCAAGAATTATAAGGATGACGGCAGCTGAGTAGGATCGTGGAGTCAGCACAAGGGAGAAAGAGCAAACACCTAGCAAATCCTCCAAATTCTGCAGGCTGTGGTGATTTACAGGATCCATGCTTGTGGGCAAGGTATTCGGCAATATGGATATTTCAGAGACCAGAGACGAGATTGCAGAGCAGACAGACATCAGAGACAAAAAGCAGAAGCTGCGTCAGAAATGTAAACGGAAGTTGGAAAGGCAGGGCAGTCAATCCTGGAGGGTGCAGGATAAGGCAAGCACATGTGTAGACAGGAATAACCTTGGGTAAATAGGGATGGAACACACTCTCAGAGGGCAGGGGATTAAGAGTGTCACTTACACAGAACCATACATGAGGAGAATCAGGCACTCTGGGAAAAGCAAGGAGCAAGAAAAATATTCCTGATTGCTCACTGGAACACCGGTACCTCACACTAAGGGAACCTTTAGAGTAAGCAGGGCAGTTAGGTGAAACCTGAACCCAGAAGGAGATATAGCTGAATCAGTACTCTGTTGAGGGAGAACAAATGAGGGAGTGTGGCTGAGGGTCCAACCTTACAATATGAAGATTTAATACATTAAAAGGTAGCCCTAATAAGGCTCATTACAAATGGCAATGTAGATTTGCCATAAAACTTTTGCATTAAGGCAGGGGTGCATTAGACATATTGTACCCCATGAAAGTATATCATACTAGTCCCACAAACCAGACTAATCCAATTATGTTCCAATTTCTTTAGGGCCTCTGTCACTCGGGGGGCCTTTGGAGTCATCCTAACCCCCCACCCCTTTATGGCTCTCCTCTATGAAGGCATATTAAAATGAGATTTCAACATTTTAATGAATGTTGTTATGTTGCAGGTGGAGTCATGCAACAGAAACGGTTTTCTTCCCAGCTCATGTAAACTAACTGATGTCAGGAAGATGGTCAGTATTGTCTGTACCTGATAGTTTCAGGTAAATTTGTTTAGAGTACATTTCACGTGTCCCAGAAGAGGGTATTCCATGCTTCCACATCTAACAATCACCAAACAAGCAAGTGTTAATGCATTGAACAATGCCTACTAAATAATAATATATAAAATAATAAAGTAATATGCATAAAGTAAAAATTGTGTAAATTGTATTTTTGTTTGTTTGAACACTCAATTCAAACCATCATTTTAGACTTTTCCCAATTACATTTGACCTTAAACTGATATCAGTTTAAGTGCCATAAAATAATTGTGTTCACATTACATGTCATTATACAGCAAAACCGAGGTGACAGACTATTTATATGTGGGAATAAAGTGCTGATAAAATGCCTTGGAGATTTTGGTCAGTATTGACATGATTTCATCACATAATTGCTGTAGATTTGTCAGCTGTACATTCATGCAGAGTATTTCTATTTCCATCACATCCCAGAGGGTTGGATTCAGAGCTGGTGAGGCCATTGAAGCACAATTAACTCACTGTCATATTCAAGAAATCAATTTGAGGTTTCTTGGGCTTTGTACACGTTATCCTACTATTACAAGGTGGGTGAATTGTGGCCATAAAGGGATGCACACGGTCAGTAGCAATATTCAGAGAGGCTGTGGTACGTAAATAATGCTCGGTTGGTATAAGGTGACCCAGTGTGTGCCAAGAAAACATTCTCCACATCATTGCAACACGACCACCGTTTTATATGCCTTTATGCTGCCTGTCTCAATATTGCTGAATATTGAACATGTTCTTATGTAGTTGACACAAGGCAGTTCATGAACTCATGCTGTTTATGTCAAATCCTGACCCTGCCATCTCCATGTTCCATAAGAAACTGAGATTCATCAGGCCTGCCAGCTATTTTCTTCACCTGTACACTTTTGATGAGCCCACTGTGGCTTCTTGTTTCCTCCTCTTAGTTTACAAGAGAGGAATCTAGTGTGGTCTTCTGCTACAAGGTTATGATCCAGAGCAAGGTCCAAGGTGCTGTGCATTCAGAACTGCTTTTCTGTTCACAGTGGTTGTAAAGATGGTATTTGAGTTGCTGTAGTTTTCCTGTCAGCTTGAACCAGACTGACCATCCTTCACTCATCAACAGAACTTTCCACCTACAGAGCTGGCACTCTGCCGAGCAGATTTTTTTTTCTTTTTCACAACATTCTGTGTAAACTCTGTATGAGGACTATTCAGATCACGGTCCTCAGGTCCGAACACTGCTGGTTTTCCAGCCTTTACCTGTCAGTCAGGTGTGAAGCATCTGACCAATCAGAATCAGTAATTATTAAACTAACTACCTGGGAAAACTGAAAACATGGCCTGGATTTGGTCGAGATTTGAAGAGTGTTGCTCTACAATTTGTTGCTTGTGAAAATCCCAGATCAGCAGTTTCTGAACACTTTTAATAGATGTACTTTTCCCCCTGATTCAGATGTTTGAACTGACCATCTTCTGAACCTACAGTAAACAATCTTTACCCAAATCTATGTTATACTGTGCACTGATCAGCCACTACGATCGGCTGGTTAGGTATTTGCATGAACAAGCAGGTTGTATAGTTGTATGGTTGTGCTTTCAAATATTTTATGCTGATTGAAATTCCAGCACCAGGTAATAAAGCTGCTGCAGAGATATTAATCCCCCTTTCATCTATAGTACGAGCTATGCAGGTTTTGTTAGACACTTCCATTATGTGGGTGGATAACAATAAATGCAGAGTATCCTAAAATAAGGTGATTTAATATAGCAACTGTGTGGTAGGATAGCAAATAATAATATTAATAATAATAAGCATGAATTGTGTGAATCACTCTGATGACGTTAACGCTCAGGTGAAAGCAACATTTCCATTTATTTACAAAAAATGAAAAGCGACAAAAAGTGCCCTTTACTACATCACAGAGGCACTGGAAATGTATTTTTAATGTTTTTATATATGATGGATTCTTTTTAAAAGAGCAAACATACTGTAATCCCCTGTTGCATGTAGGGTATGTATGTACTGTGTATTTACATAGGCAAAACCAAATCGCAAACATATATAATAATTTCTTATTCTCATTGTTTTGTGTAATCATCTGTTGTAGGACTGAAGTGATTATTATTATTATTATTGTTATTATTAATAATAATAATAGTAATAATAATTATTTGCAGTTCATATTGTTTTGTAATTAACAGAAAGACAATTTAATGACAATTTAACTGTAGAATTACGTGTTAATGACTATGCATTGTGCTGGAAATGAGACAAATTAAATTTAATTTAGAATACATAGCTTTAGTATCTGAAACAATGTTTAAATTTAATGTTACAGTGACTCTTGCTGAATCAGCACAACGGTTAAAGTCTCTGGTCATTGCTCCATGTGTGTGGAGTCTGAATGTTCTTCCCGTGTCTTCATGCTGTTTCCTCCAGGTACTCTGGTTTCCCCCCACAGTCCAAAAGAATGCTGAAGTTAACCGGAGATACTAAACTGCCCGTAGGTGTGCTTGTGTGAGTGTGCCCTATGGTAGGTTGATGGTCCATCCTAGGCTGCTACCTGCCTTGTCCCCATAGGCTTCAGAACCCCTGTGACCCTGAATAGGAAAAGTGGTTACAGAAAAAGGATGAATGGATGGATGGATGAATGTTGCCTTCAGCCTCTCCAACTTTCAACTTTCAAAGGCTTTTGTAGTCTCTCTTTCTCATTTTCTCTTTGTTTTCTGCCTCTAAAATAAACATACTTTACAGTAACTGTAGATTTTATTTTGGGTTTACTTTTTGCGTGCTGCTCAGCATTTTCATATTGTGGTTGCATTTTAAAATACCTTGGTTTGTGGTGCTCATTCACTTTGCATAGATGCACCGCTTGGGTAGTATCTAATGTTTTATACCTTCCTGGTTAGTATTTTAACAGTATTTACAGAAGTAATTTGGTTATCTTGAATTCTTGGAGATAATTCTTTGAGCAATAGTTGGGGGCGGGACCCAAGAGAGAATTAACTCCCATGATAAATTTTGCTGACCCCCCCAACCATCTGCTAATGACCATCCATCCATTTTTTATTTATTTTATTAATTTATTTTTGCATTTCTTATTTAGGGCCATGAGAGTTTGCACACTCACATTCCATTCAGGCACATGGGCAATTTGGTAACTCCAATCTATCTTAGCATGTTTTTGAACTGCTTGGGTGGACCAAACCCCATGATGACAAGGGGAGAACATGCAAACTCCACACACACGGCGCCATTGGGGAGACTCGAGCCCCGGTCCCAGATGTGAGAGACTGTATTACCATGTTACTAGGGATGGGCAATCTACTGATGTTCTTTTTGATCGCAATCAATCTTGTTTTTGCCGAGACTATTCCTGATATTCAGTGTTGACCCAATCCTGAATGTAAAAACATGGAGGGGGGGGTTGATCATTATATTCCTCTGAAAGGCTTCCCATTTCTGTCCCCTTACTGATGGCTGGACCTGGTAGTAGTTCATGCCATGTTCCCTATAGTTTCATAGCCCATGCTTCCACTCACATTGCATTTACTCATTCTTCCTTATATGCAAATATAAAGTTATCTGAGGTGTTTTCTGTCTTGCACACTTGTACACTTGTACTGTTTTGATTGCTATAATCGTATAGCATTTTCAGCAAACCACTTATTTGGCTTTTGACTGGCAACATTGCTCTCTCTCTCCCGCACACAAACACACACTCAAGAAAAATAAAAATTTTTTGTTTAGTTTCAAGAATCCTCCATCTATTTTCTGAAACTGCATATCCCATTCAGGGTTGCGGGGGGTCCGGAGCTTATCCCTGAGGCTACCCGTGCAAGATAGCGAACAACCCGGGATGGGGCACCAACCCATCGCAAGGCATACTCACACACCATTTACTCACACACCATTCAGTCACACATGCCAGAGGTGGAAATTTCAGGTCCAGAAAGTACAAATCCAGACCGTGATTTAGTTTCAACCAACCCGCTGAGCATAAACAGTCACAGTTACAGAAAACTCCACTGGTTGGTTGAAACAAAGTCTTGGTCTGGATTTGTACTTTCTGGACCTGAAATTTCTACCTCTGACACATGCACATATATGGGCAATATGGCAACTCCAATTAATCTAACATTCCAAAAATGAGCTCTGCCCACTCCTGATATAGATACAGATAATAATATTGTTTGTTGAACAGATACAGATAGTCCTGTACTTAGTCGCTCACCCCTACTTAGGATCCTCAAGGATACTTTTGTGTCACTGTGCAAATGTGTTACAAAAGGACAACACTTAGCAGCAGTCTCCATAAATAACATGCACACCTACATACATACATACATGCATACATAAGCCAACAATCAAAAGTAGTACAAAATACATTCTTGTAAAAACTATTAATATATAACATATACAAATATTGGCAGGTGCAGTTTAGATTGAGCTCTGGGGTAGGAACTACTCTTGAATTCAGTTGAGTGGGCATGTATGGTCCTATATCTTTTATCTGAGAACAAAAGATTGAACAGACTTTAATTCAAGGTGAGTTGGATCAGTGGTCATCTTGAGGGCCCTCTAAAGGCAATATTTGCTGGAGATGCCTAAGATGTTTGGAAATTGTAATCCATGATGACACATTGCAAGGGTTTCCAGTCAGTGGTGGAGCAACTGGAGTTCCAAGCTGTGATGCAGTACGTCACTCTCTGTGAAGCACTGACAGATGTTCACTAAGAGTTGTGTTGATGATGGGGTCTCCTTAGCCCCCGCAGCAAATAAAGATGTTGAGGAAGACCTCACCGACCATGACAGGAGAGAGCTCATGAGATGGCATCTTCAGTGTATCTGTGTGCCTTGTAAGCAAATTGATGGTCGTCCGAGCCAGTTGGGTTGTTTTCTTTGATATGACCTAGCACCAGTCACTCAAAAGACTTCAGGACTATCAGTGTTATTGCAATATAGCTGAAGCCATAGGGTATACATGCTGTTTAGAACTTTGGCACTGGAATAATGATTCAGGCTTCTAGGCAGATGGCAACGACAGTTGACGTTGAATATGGTGGTGAGGACCTCTGTTACCTGGTCGGCGCATGAGTACCTGTTCTGGTAATGGGGCTCACATTGTTCGTGCACAGTGCCAGTACTTCCCCAGATGATATGGCCTTAATTGCTGTCTTGTTGAAATGAGCACAGAAGCCATTTAGTCATTGCTATAATTTTTCACAGACAAAACTTAAAAATATCCATGGATTTAACATACCTGCTAATAATATTCCTTCACCTAGTAGAACTACATATTTTGGAGCAAATTGATTTTACGACTATCAGGTAGTCTAACAGTTCCAACACTTTTTTTTCATTGAATGAAATGTAGAACCGGATAATAATGCATAGTATACTGAAATCAAGAGGCCGATTAAATATAGCTTGAATTAATTTTGTTCAGCAGTAAGATGATGTTTTTAAGCTGTCCCCAGAGATGATTCCATTCCTTACTGCAATATAATTAATGAATCATCTTGTAAAGATTCCATACAGCTATTACAGTGACTTGCTGCTACAACATACTACATAAACAAAAGAGACTCAAAAGTTTTGAGGGCGAGTCATTCCTTCATGCAAAAATACACTTTACAGTTCCAATTAGCAAGAAGTGTATACCAAAGTCACCAAGTCATTGGCATAATCATACACTGTTTTTAAGGCTCCAGTATTGAACTCAGAAAAATAAAAATTAAATAAACAGCGATGGTAAAAAAAATATGGTGTCCTCGATGACAATGAACAACCTAAGGTCTGCTTCACAAGGCAGGAATTCTTGCTTAGCCAGATAAGTTGTCAGATTTACAGTAGTCAGGGATACAATAAACGGCCTTCATCTTTGTTCACTTGCATTTAGCCCGGGCTACCGTAAATCATCTGGTAAAGTAATCTGGCAAAGCAACGCATCCTGTTTCATGAAACAGGCGCGTAAAATAAACAAAAGCAGATCAGGTGTCCAAGGAATCCGCAGTCATGTGATGTGAAATGCTGGTTGATCTATACTGTAATATGCTGACCAGCAGCTCCACATAGTCAGAAGAGCTGACAATCCAGGTTGCTATTTTATTGTTCACCATACACTTTATCACCACATACAAAGGTACTTTATGTCTATTTTTGTTAACTTACAATCACTTCAAAAAAGAATAAAAACAAAACACAGAGACAAGCTTAATAGCTTACTGCTGTACTTTATTTGCTGCTTATCACTGTCTCACCCGTCTACTGCACAGATTTTTTTTTTTATTGCACATCTCATAATTACCTTCTTCACCCTTAATGGTTAAACAGCATTTTCTTCATTTAACAATATACCAGACATAATGCCCTTTAACATGAACTTTATTTGATGCATATTATTACATATAAAGGTACAACCCTTTCCAATGTGTAGAATGACATCGGAAACAGTCATGGCATGGGTTTTAGTAGAAGTTCTGTAAAAAGTTCTGAAATATTTATGCATCCAAGCCTCAGTCAAGGCACTATGCGATAACGAACGAAACATAGCAAGGCCAGATAACACCATTGTTGTGTCTTGTGGTGCCTTGTGGCCATATCTTCTGGGATTGGCTCCGGATTCCCCCGGGGACCCTGAATACTGCATGCGGGAAAAGAAAATGGATGGATAGATGAATATCAAAGTTCCTTCAAGTGACAATATCCCAACTTTGTTGTAGTTGCTGCAGGATGATCAATTCATCAAGTAAATCCTTACAAAATGCCTGACATTATGCAGGAACAGGACAGACCTTCAAAGGCTAGTTTGTCACCTCACGTATGCTGTGCACACAGAGCGCCAAGCACCAAAACACAAAAAACAAAAATACCCTTACGGTAGATGTAATGAGTAATTTAAAATTTGTATACTCAAATGATAGTGCACTATTGTTTACTTTTACTATTTGCACTGAGTCATTGTTGCTGTTGTTTAACACCGTGTATTGTTTTTAGCTTTATTTTTACATTTTATGTACCCCTCCAATATTTACTATTAAGTGTTTATTCTATAACTGTTATTTGATTTACCTGTTTGATGCTGTACATTGATTTGTCTTAATGGTAATATAAATTATAGATTGGTTCTCAGTTTCTTACTGAAATAGGTCTCATTGATCTAAAAACTAGTGAACATTAGAACACTAGAACATTATTGGTCATGAAATTGAGGAAGTTAACCAGAATGAGTATAAACATTAGTGAGTATTCTTCAAAACCTTCAGATGTTTGGTTCAGTCAAAACAGATTAAACAAGCTTTACCTATGTCTCATATTTCACATCAGGGGTTTTTATGACACATTATCTAATGACCAGAACTACCAACAATGGAAAGAGACAGAGGAGACTTTTCATATTTACAGAAACCATGATATAAGGATCACAAATAAACTGTCAGACTCCAAAACTATATACTCAGGTCCAATACAAGTGGGAAAAAAAAATCTAGTTATTAAGACCTGATTGACAGGAGATCAAAGAAAATCCGAGAATGCTTAACATCATCTTTTGTTAGGTACGGTCAGGGGCTTGGGTACTACAAGACAAGAGCAACATCACCGCTCCTTATCAAGGAATGGAATGGAGGGTGGAAGACTGCAATCCTTATAAAGTGGAAGAATGGAAGGAAGGCAGGGAAGTGACACATAAGAGAAAAATGCTGAAGTACTCAGAGCTGAGTGCAGAGAAGGTAGCTAGAATCCCTGCATTTACCCGGTGGAAAGTTCCGTGAGATCACCGATAATATAGGAGTGAACAGAACGACTCTGAGGATAGTACAGAATAAGTTGTGGGAAGGTTTTGGAAACTGAGAAATGACTGAGACAGAAAAATAGGAGCCGAGGGTCAAGGAACCCCTAATGAAACAGACAGGCAGCAAAGAGTGGAAGTGAGACGTGCGAACTCCCACTGAGAGGCAGGGATAAACAGAGAATCACTGGCAGTCCACCAGCAGGTGACCCTCTACCTGCTTTCCAGACACTAGTGGAAGTAAAGTTTTCTAGGTAAATGTTATGTTTGACTTTTATCCACACTCAACCTTAGTTGTGAAGAAAGTCAATATGTACGCAACATTTACCAGGATAAAGCCCCTTATTATGGCAGTCTTTGGAACTTTCTAGACTTATTTCAATGCAAAAATCTTTACACAGAACTCATGCAGTAATGCACAAACACAGAAATACTTTGTGACAACAGTAAGCACCAGTTTCGTAACAGATCAATCCGTCTTAATCTGTCAAACATACAGTTTACATGCAGTAAACATAACTATAAATACTGGGGTAGATGTGGAGTATTAAATAAATAAGTCTGGAACTCCCACACAAGGAAAGCTCATTGTGAATTAAGCAAATAACTGTTGAACATGCTTCAGGCTATAAGTGTCAACAGTTACTGCTACCATGGCTACAAAAGTATTAGGATGGTTGATTAATTCAGTAAAAATATTACATTGATTTGTTTACAAAGCGTATATACACTATATTCACAAAACTATTAAGGCACCCCTCCAAATCATTGAATTCAGGTGTTCAAATCACTCCTATAGCCTCAGGTGCATAAAATCAAGCACCTAGGCATGCAGACTGCTTATACAAACATCTGCGAAAGAATGACTCACTCTCAGGAGCTAAGTGAATTCAAATGTGGTAGCGTGATGGGATGTCACCTGTGCAATAAGTCCATTCGTGCAATTTCCTCACTACTAAATATTCCACTGTCAACTGTTAGTGGTATTATAACAAAGTGGAAGCAATTGGCAACAACAGCAACTCAGCCACAAAGCGGTAGGCCACATGACAAATGACAGAGCGGGGACGACTCATGCTGAAGCACACAGTGTGCAGAAGTTGCCGTCTACCTACAGACCTCCAAACTTCACATGGCCTTCAGATTAGCTCAAGAACAGTGCGTAGAGAACTTCATGGAATGGGTTTCCATGGCAGAGCTATTACATCCAATTCTTACATCACTACAGTAAGTGTAATGCAAAGCGTTGGATTCAGTGGTATGAAGCATGCCACCAATGGGAAGTTTTGAAGTAAAACATTAATTTCAGGTACTAATAAATTAAAAACCAAATTTCAGTTCTAAAAGAATTGTTCTGAGGTCCATTGACAAGCAGTCTCATTGTGTGCTTTTTAATTAGTAACACCTTTGCAACAGCATAAAACACCAAACATTTGTGTTTAGTATCCTTTTGGGAGCCAATGACTGCAATTGCAATTAACAGCAAAATGGCAAGAACAGAACTGAATGAGTCACAAATTATGACGCTTAACAAAAAGAAAATGTCTGTGTGGAGGATATGTCCAGATAACTTAAACATTGCTTGACAATGGACTTTTGTTATGAAACCAGTAAAATTGCAGCACTATCACAGAAAAGCGTCTGTGAGCACTGTACACTCATGTGGAAAGTTATGTTATTTTTTGTAGAATATGCTCCTATATTTAATAAAGGATTCCCTGCAATCTTAGTGCTAAAAAGTCTTTGTGAATTATTTGTAAATTTGGGCCTAACAGCAATTGCAAAACCAAATGTTAGAGTAATTCATATTTATTGATAATTGATTCTGTAGCCTATGAATGGTCCGATTAAATCAAATCGTTATCCCAATGACCTGTGGACTGTTCCATATATGTTCATTACAAGAGAAAACATAACACTATGCTATAATTGCCATAGGGGAAGTTTATCATGACATACTGTATGAAGATTTTGGTTTTGTGATAATTTGCCAAACATAAGCAAATGGCTATACATGCATTAATTAGCAAATCAAATAAAAGCTTTAACATTAAGATCCAGTTATATAGTCTCTGCTTAATTAGCCTATTTTAACATTTTGTGGATGGTAAAAATACATGCAGAAAAAATATAAATATATTCCTTTGAATGTAATAAAAATGTTTCCCAGGCTTACAATAGGGTTAATTTGAATTTTTTCGACCTACTGAAGGACATGTGTTTCAGTGTTGTTATTACAAGAACTAGTCACAGGAGCCCTAAATTTGTTCATTGTCATTGTGGATTATATTTATGCTAGGAGAGAGAATTTTTATATTGTCTGGGCCAATGGTTTTGTATTTCTGTATTTCATATTTCATACTTCAAATGAAGAAATTTAAAAATTGAGAAGTCACAGCACCAGACATTTCTATTAACCCTACCTATACATCAGATTTATCCTCGTGATCAAAAAATGTACATTTTATTAAGATGGAAAATGCAGCTGTAATGTGAGTATTCCATCAGCTGTTCGATATTTTGGACTTTGAAAGCTCTTAAATCTTATGATGGGAACAGACTTATGTCGATGCTTGGGAAACATAAAAGTTTAATTGGTGTACAAGCTGCATAAAAAATGTGAAGGAATATTGTAATGATTGGGTATGGTCAATGAACAAGGTAATGCAAGAACACAAGCAAGACAGATCTACAATGAACACGCTCAACATCTAGCATATCAACAGTACCAACAAATGCACAATGACTAACAGAGGAATAGGGCAGGCACATTTATCTATAAGAAAGCACTACAGAAGGAACAGGTGTGGACCATGACAATTAACCCTAGGAACTAGGAGTAACAAGAAAGAGATGAGAGTAAATAACAATCAAAATGGAGTGAAACACCAGGAGAAATTAGAAACAAGGGTGACATTAATAGATACAAACAGGGACATATCTAGATACAAACAGGGATAACTACAAATGTATAAAAACAAGGATCCATACAAAAATACATAAATGCATAATTAACAAGGGTATGAAAACATTGTTTGTAAATAATACAAAATTTCCCCCTGATGAATGTGATGCTCAGATTTTAGTTGCCTGGTTTAGCCCATTCAGCCAAACAATGACTCGGGAAACAGGGAAACACGCTAGGAACAGAGAAGGGTGCTATACCATAAAGAGACACAGGGAAAACAGGATGGTGAGTGACACCTGCTGGCCAAATGATAAAAAAATAGACAAGGCAGGGATTAATCCCGACAAATATAATTTCTTTTCAAAAGTATAGCTGAAGACATTATAAGCTACAAGCATTTCAGTAAGTCTTGGGCTAATTTCCCCAAACCACTAAAGTGCGGCCTTTTAGAAAAAAACTTTTTGAAATTTTTGAAGCTGCATTGCATATATACACATTCAGTGGTCACTTCATTAGGTGCACCTTGCTAGTACTGGGTTGTAGCCTCTTTTTCTTCACGACGGTATTAATTCTTTGTGGCATGGATTCAACAAGGTGCTTGAAACATTCCTCAGAGACTTTGGGCCATGTTGACATTACAGCATCACACAGTTCACCTTCATGATGCAAATCTCCCATTTAACTTCATCCCATAGGTGCTCTATTGGATTGAGTTCTGGTAACTGTGGAGGCTATTTCAGTACAATGCACTCATTGTCATGTTCAAGAAACCAGTCTGAGATTATATGAGGTTTGTGACACGGCAGATTTTCCTGCTGGAAGTAGCCATTAGAATCTGGATACACTGTGGTCATAAAGGAATAGACGTGGTCAGCAATAATACTGAGCTAGACTATGGCATTTGAATGATGCTGAGTTGGTACTAAGGGGGCCAACATGTGTCAAGTAAAGATCCTCCAAATCATTACACCACCAGCAGCAGTCTAAATTGATGATACAAGGCAGGATGAATCCATGCTTTCATGTTGTTTATGCCAAATTCTGACCCTATTCTTCTTAATTTCACAGCAGGACTTGACACTCATCTGACCATGTAGTGTTTGGTCTTCCGATGTTCACCTTTGTTGAGTCTGTGCCCACTGTCGCATCAGTTTTCCATTTTCAGCTGACAAGAGTGGCACCAGGTATGGTCTTCTGCTGCTCTAGTCCATCTGCTTCAAGGTTTGATGAGTTGTGCATCCATAGATGTTGAGATGTTCACATTCCTGGGTTGAAACGAGTGGTTGAGTTACTGCTTTATATCACTCTGTCCACTCTTCTCCTACGTCTTACATCATCCAGATATTTTTTCTCAGAGAACCAACTCTCACTGATTTTTTTTTTCTTTTTTGGCCTATTCTCTGTAAACGTTAGAGATGGCTGTGCATGAAAACCCCAGTAGATTTCTGAAATACCAACAACCATGCTGCATTCAGAGTCACTTAAATCACCTTTCTTCCCCATTCTGTTCTTTGATGTGAAACTGAACTGAAACTCCTGACCTACAGCTGCATGATTTTAAGCCTAGTGCCGCTCAGCTGACATTAGCGGATTAGCTATTTGCGTCAAAGCAGTTGATCAGGGGTACGAATAAATTGGCCAGTCAGCGTATAAGTATCCGTGTTTTTGTGTTTTCAGTGTTGAAGAGAGACAACTCCCTTGAGTTCCCAAAATGTTTGGGCATTACAGCAAGATATATTTTTAAGCAGGATTCCCTGGCTATTGCTGATAACTGGTAGTGTATGTCAGCACTGTATACATTTGCTCGTTTCAAATACCTCAGTTTCCACACACGTTCCTAAGACATGCTGCGTGTGAGCATTTAGTAAAAAATGGATGGACGTTTATAGACTTCAAAGTGTTCATTTGCCTGAAGACAAAGGGTGTTTGATATACTGTATACTTGCCACCCACATACCTGGTTGCTCCACACTGTTGCCATGTTGAATGAGTGTTTTCTCAGGAGGCTAAACTCTGACAGGAAAATCAGTGTCACTCTCACCACTGGCAAAAACTCCCCCACACACTTCTGTCTATAGTTATCTAAGGGACCTGAATTGGTTTCTTTAATTGTTAACCCTTCCCACAGAAGCTAGAAATCAATACATTTCAAAGATGTGGAGGGCTGTTAGCCTAAGTTTGATTCCTAACATTTTGTGACAAATAAGCATGTTGCCCTAGCATAGATGCTCAAGTACCCTGCAGAGAGGGTTAGAAATTGTAGGTGGTCATAGAACAACAGTCAGTTACACGTTTAGTAGAAAGTGCAGCAAAATAAAAGGCACTCAGGAGATTTCAGAGTGGCACAATGCCCTAGCACCCTTTTAAGAGCTAAATTATGGGCTGGCTGATGATAGAGGCCTAAAGGACGGCTCACATCACCAAAACAATTTAATAGCATATCTATCAATATACCTTTTGATTCACTGCTTTCTTTTGCAGTCATACATTTAAACCTATTTTAATGACTTTCCCACCCATTTTCCAGTATAGGTTTGTAGTTAGCATATCCCATGATGCACAGCACACTAAGCAGGGTGCACATAGAATGAAATGCTGCACAGTGCAAGGCACATACAACAGGAAACTTTTATCTGTATCTGGAATTTGGTGTTTCAAGCAGTAAAAAAAAAAAATCTGATACAGCACCCATAAAGCACTGAATTTAAATAATAATTGAGTAGCGACTAAAAATGGTGAACCCGGCCTTTAACATCCATTCAGAGATAATGCCTTATATTCTGCAAGTGTCTAGGGTGATAAAATGTGGCTGCGGCGATTATTGTGTACCTCGAAAATGGTGTACAGATGAGCCATAACACCACAGCTCCTTACAAACAGATGTGATATTCATCCATTTAAATTCATTTCAAAGGCTTGCAATCTTTCTGAAAGAGATTTAGGTGCTAGAACAAAAAATAAAATTCCAATTTTATTGGAGTTAACGAGAAATTTGACAGCACCTGGATTTTAATTTCCCAGAAACAGGATTCTAATCTGAGGTAAGACTCAAGGCACTTATTTTGCTCCCACTGAGACTTGGATTATCAGAAGTAATGCAAGTTAAATTGAACAAAAGAGGTTCCAGTGTACAATTCTAGTGATGCTTCAGCATATCAGTTAACAATAAATCATAGTTTCTCTTTGCAGTGCACTCACACTGTACATAGCTGGGAGTCTGTGATGCGCAATTGTATCATACTGTGGGCATTTTGAATGTAGCTTGCAGGTTTAAGGGCCAGAAGTTCAACAGCTGACAATATTCAGGCAATGCTATTTAATTGGGAATGTGTGTGTATCAGGAAGGGGGCACAGCAGCCTGTGAGATGCAGGTGTCAATGTTTCAATGACGGCAATCCTGCTGAGGTATCAAAAATAATAATAATAAAGTCCGTAGGTCAGAAACAGCTTACTGATTTACTGGTTGTAGACGGCTGCACATTAACTGCTGTGAGTTGCAAAATACAATGGCCAAGCCAAAGTTTCAGAATATAAAACTGACCAAACTTTGTCATGGATAGAGGGTAACAGCTGAGGACATGATAATGGGGTTCACCTCGAGTCACTGAAAAGCAAAGATTGATTGATTAATTAATTGATAGACTGGCAGTCAGACAGCATTGGAAATGAGAGCATCATTGTCTTCCCTCTCCTGCATCAGTGTGTCCATCTTTGAATGGGTTTGTTTAGTTGGAATTGGCCTCACACCATAAAGCTAGAATTGTCCAGGACTGTTTCTGGAGACGTGACAGGGATTTCATCTTACTGCTGTGGCTGCCCAGCCACAAGATCTCAATCCAAATGAGCAACTAAGGGAAGAACAGAACAAGCTTTACAAGGTAGTTCTTTGGAGCAAAAGTGAGAGAAACTCACTATTGAGTCAGTGTGTTTTACAAAGAGGCCTCTACGGAATTGTTGGTAATTGATGTTATTAAAATCCAGCCCTATGTGAATTCAATGCTTGTTATTGAATATCAGATGTCCCTGACTGTCTGTAATGAACTGGGGGGAAGAGGCTTCTAGTAATAAAACAAAGAGAGAGTGACCTGAGGAGGACAAGGACTCAAGATGTTTCTAAAATGTGAAAAAGGTCACAACTTAAATTTGATTAATAAGGAATCCAATTAACTAATGCATCTACATTTATTTAGCCCAGTGTTTCTTAACTCAGTCCTCTGGGATCCTGAGAGAGTCTATATTTTTGATTCCTGGGAGTTCCCAGTCAAACAAGATACCAAATACTTTCTACTGGGAGCTGGGAGGGAGCAAAAGTGTAGATTGGTTAGATGTCCCCAAAGACTGGGTTGAAAAACAATAATTAGCGGACGCTGTTGTCCAAAGCAATGTACTGATTGTTGTTTATTTTCTCAAAATCCTGAAAATCGATTTTGGTTTTTATTACCAAACCCTGCCCTTTCTCAATATATAAGTGTTTTTATGTTTTTAATAGGTTAAAAAAAACTGTGGTTATTTTTTTTTGGAGAAGAGTAACAATAATGTCCTTAAAAAAGTTAAATGAACTACAAGAATCTCTGCCCTTTTCTGTCCATACAGAAAATTTGCTGAACGTTACTGGTGATGAATCTATATCAAGATTATCAGTGAAACGGAACATTAGCACAGCTCCTAAAAGCACTAAGCATACAACTACTTTGGGCTTCATGTTTTATTAGATATACTGGGGTAAACATCAGTCAACCGTGATATATTTATTTTAATAATGGCCAATTCAAAGTTTCATCAGTCAGCATTTCCTTTGTCGTTGAGGGATAGGCTCATTTAGAGCAAGGCATGGCCACGCATGCTAGCATAGTGGAGAAACCTTCCCAGGAGACACTATAGTTAGTACAACATTTTCAGAATATTCTCCACTGTAGACATACTCAGTCATTTAATTCCAAGAGACCTTCCATCTTCTCCCTTGGCTACTTTCCTTGTGCTACACTAAACCTTGCAGGTCTTCCTTTGCTACTCCAGTCTTTTTACATTTGCTTGGAAAAAACTTCATTATTAATTATCTGTAACACCTATTACACTTTTATTGTAAATATTTCTGAATCAGACATACCAAAGCCTTTATTATCACCATATATTTCGAAACATTAACATCTTTAAATTTCACTGAAATACATAGAGTAGAAGAGACACAGACCTCTTAAATGCAAAGCAATTTACCCTGTATTACGCAAAATAATAACAGTAAACCCTGCTTGAGTAAAGGTAAAAGAACCATGCAATGTAATACTTTATA
The DNA here is from genome assembly GCA_015164015.2 of Brevimyrus niger. Classification (NCBI taxonomy): domain Eukaryota; kingdom Metazoa; phylum Chordata; class Actinopteri; order Osteoglossiformes; family Mormyridae; genus Brevimyrus; species Brevimyrus niger. The sequence continues at coordinate 24,309,888 of JAABNY020000108.1, read as the reverse complement.
ACAATAAAGACATTGCTACGTTGTTAAGAGCTCTAACAGCTGGCTGAATCTAGCCATGCTCATACTTCATAAAGGTTCTTCGGTAATTCCTTAATAAAGCCCTATCCTCATGCCTAACAGCATGCCTTAGCTGACTGCATTCATGATTTAGCTTTACCTCTTACTGCTTCTTGCATTAGTGTTGCGTTAAAATGATCTTATCTAAGTGTTTTGAAGTGATTGAAATACTCATTTGGATAACAAATTGAACCAAAAGTGAGTCAAATGTATGACTCCATGGTATAAAATCTTAATCAATTCAGTGCTGCTAATAAATTATTTACGAGCAGTTGTGTAGTATTTTAACATTAGGTTTATTTGCCTTACCTTACTCCCTCCCACTGTATCTTAGGGGCAATTACTAAACGAATTACATTTTCCCTTCAGCCTGGCACTGCACCCCGTGAGTTGCACTGTAGACTCACAACAAGCAGAACTGTAATTTCATACCCCTTCCAAACACATATGGGTTGTCTCCCCAAGTTTGTGTGAGCTTACTCTAAGTACTGAGACGGAAAACATATCCTTAGGTGAATTGTCTCCAAAAGCGTGTGCTTCTTTGTGAGCCTTTGCTCTGAGATGGCCTGGCATCTGTGCATGGATAGTGCCCCCTGCCTTCTGCCCTCTACATTCTGGGATGAGCTCCAGGCGTAGTGCAACCGTTTACTGGGTAAGCACTTATAGAGGGTAGATGGAAGTTTTTCTCAGAAGTACAACAGCGGTGCCTTTGCTGGTATTAACTGTAGAACTCTCACGGCACGGACTGCACCTCAGATGTGCTTTTTCTACAGAGAAGTAAAACCGTGTCCCTACACTGTGTTTGAGCCTGAGATCCAACAACTCAAAAAGTTGCCCCACAGCTGATAAAAACTGAAGGAGGTGCATAGCCTTTGCTGTACAGCACTGAGGGCTCCTTTGATAAATTGATACTTTTGAGCTTATCACAACCCAGAAGTGCTGTCCTGCATCTCTTTTATGGTTTCAGTGCTTCATCAAGGCGCCCATTCTGCACATCCTGTTATTGTGTTATCCCCCAAGACTTCCACTCCTTAACATAATCTTATTCTCCATGGTTAGATGGGTATGGCAGACTGCCCAAAACATTTTCAATAGTTTTTGAAATTAAAGGAACTTAATTTTCCAGACGAAATTATACATATCTTCCTTTGATAGAATAACTTAATTAAGTACAAATTTTATCATTTCATGTATATGACACAGAATAAATTATCTGTCGTTTCCAGCACAATGATGTCCTAGATGGCCACGAAAACTTGCCTCTTTATTCTTGCCGTAATGCTTATGAAGAGCCTGTCAAACATAAGAGTAAGAGAAGTGTAGTTTAGCTTGGGTTTTATTTATTTATTAACTTTGTTTAGCACAGTTCAAGTCTCTGCTTAAGATTTCTGATTAATCTTTTTTTTTTCCATTTGCACCACTCAGACCCAAACTAGTATAATACAAATATAGAGAAATCTTAGTGTACTTAGTAAAACATAAACCATACTATCAGAACTTGGTTTCTTTGTATGAACCTAAATTATGATGATGGTGATTATAACATTCAACGCATGCATATAGTATTTTATTTTATGTCATGAGAGTTAGAGGTGAGTTTTTTGAGCCTCTCTTACATATATTTGCGATAAGATGAGTACTTGAGAAATTTAAACAAAATGTGAAATTCTCATCCTAGCTAATATATTAAAGCTAAAATAAGCTAAAATATTGTGTGGATAACTGTGCCCATAAATCGCTGCTGTTATTGACAGTCAAGCAGAGAGAAGGATTTTTCATTTGCAGGGAGTGCTTGTTGAGCATGCGTGGGCTGTGTCTGGAAAGGTTATAACATTTAACAAAGACTAAATCTGAAATTAAATTTAAATGAAAACCAGGCTTTGTGTAAAAACATAAATGATAAGGTTATAGTAAGGTTAGAGTAGAATTACTCCTTTAAAGCACAATACAAATATCACTAATCCAAAGCAATTTGTCTCACACTCTCTTCATTTGGGTCATGAAAGCAAGCATAGTCTTTTGGGAATATTTTAAATTCAGTAATGCTGTGTATAGCTACATCGGAGTATAGAAATTATGTTATAAAACGTTTAGGAACAGATATTAAAACTTATGTAAATTCGGCCTCCTATATGTTTCAGATTTGAGCTAAACCGGCCTCAATTGTTTGAGCCACATTTTTTTCATTGAAAATTTAGTTTGTGCTGCTGTAGTTTCTGTGATACAACTGTTTGTTAATATGATGAGCTCTCCACTGTAAGGTTGGCCCCCATTTGCATTCGATTTAAACCAAAGTGATCTCAGTCATTTTCGCTCTGTTCATGCCTGAATTTTAACTGAATTTTTCGTTTGCGCTGCTTCAGTTTCTGCGATATAAATGTTTGTTTACATGGTCAAGTTACACCGCCGTGCAGGTGCCCTCCCATTCGCATCTGATTTTGACCAAACAGCTCTCAATCATTTGTACAAAGTTTGTATCACTGAAATCTTGAAATGTGCTGCTTTAGTTTCTTAGATATAAATCTTTGTTTACATGGTCAAGTTAAACCGCCGTGCAGGTGCCCTCCCATTCGCATCTCATTTTGACCAAACAGCCCTCAATCATTCGTACAGAGTTTGTATCACTGAAATTTTTAAATGTGCTGCTTTAGTTTCTTAGATATAAATGTTTGTTTCCATGATGACACCATCACTGTCTGTCTCCTGTCCAAACTCCACCTTCCTGTGATATGTTACTGTTTGCCCCATTATGTAGTTTCAAGTTAAGTGTAGGGGCGGCATGATGGTGCAGTGGTTAGCACTGTTGCCTCACACCTCTGGGATCTGGGTTCGAGTCTCCGCCCGGGCTGCATGTGTGTGGAGTTTGCATGTTCTCCCTGTGCCGTCGTGGGGTTTCCTCCGGGTACTCCGGTTTCCCCCCACAG
>JAABNY020000108.1:24290070-24306807 GCA_015164015.2 Brevimyrus niger | reverse complement strand
TGAGTGTGCCCTGCGATAGGCTGGCCCCCTGTCCAGGGTTGTTCCCTGCCTCGTGCCCGTTGCTTCCGGGATAGGCTGCGGACCCCCCGCGACCCAGTAGGACAAGCGGTTTGGAAAATGGATGGATGGATGGAAGTTAAGTGTAAGTTTCAAGTTCACCCACACTGCTATTTCAGAAGTGCTATTTCACCCTGCTTTGTTTCAACACTGAACACCACTAGTTGACCAGTCCCTACCAATCTAAGAAATCTACCAAGTAAACAAATGAGCAATACAATTTGGGGCCGAATCATTCAGTGATTTGTAGTCCGTAAGTAGTACTTTGAATTCTGTAGAAGACAGGGAGTCAGTGTAAGGATTTGAGAACTAGAGTAATGTGTTACCTCTTCTTGGTGTTAATGAGGATTCTAGCATTTTTAATGTTTAATGTTTTAGTTGAAGCTGTTTTATGGTATTTTGGGGTAGACCAGTAAGGAGACCATTGCAATAGTCCAATCTACTGGAGATTAATGCATGCTTCAGTCTTTCAAGGTCTAGTGTAGGAACACAGTCTTTGATTTTGGTTATGTTTGTAATCTGATAAAATGACACCTTAGCTGTGGCTTTGATGTGGTTGCTGTTGCTTATCTATTATAACACCAAGGTTTTTAACTTGGCCTATAGTCTTTAGAGCCCTAGTGCCTAGAAAAGTTTTGAATTTAAGTTTTCGAGCTTTGGTACCAAAAAGCATTATTTCAGTTGTGTCTTTGTTTAATTGGAGGAAATTCTGTTGCATCCAGTCACTTATTGTCTTGAGACACAGACACAATGAATCTATTGAACTATAGTCATTTGGGGACAGAGCTAAGTAAATCATCCAGATAACTATGATAAGCTACCTTGCTGTTTCTAAGAATTTGGTCAAGTGGGACCATACAAAGATTAAATAAGAGGGGGCCCAGATCTGATCCTTGAGGGAGGGACTCCTCTAACCATAGCAGTAGGTTTAGACTCATAACTGCCTATAGTGACAAAATAATCCCCAATTTGAGCCATTTAATTGAGCCACTGTACATGATATGCCTCCCCAGTTTTATGTCTTCCTAACAGTATTTTATGATCAGCTGTCAAACACCACATTGAGGTCTAGTAACATCAGGATGGTTGATTCATATGAATCCACCTTGATACAAATGTCATTTGGCACCTTTATTAGAGCAGCTTCAGTGTTATGATGTGGACGGAAATCAGACTGAAAACATTCACAGCGGTTTTTCACGAGAAGGAAGTTTGTAATTTGACTACTTTCTCAATCATTTTTCTCATGAATGGAGGATTTGAGATAGACCTATATGCTATTAAGATCTGACACATCCAGGTTTCTCTTCTTTAGGAGGAGCTTCATAGAGGGAGTTGTCAGTCATGCTGAGAAACTACCTCACAGGTAGACCTATTGACTCTCTGCGGTGCATCTAATGAAAGGCAACTAAAACACCTCTTAGTAGGTAGATGTTTTAAGGTGGTTACTAAATATTCTAGGGTTTGTTATCAATGGCATTAAAATCTGACATGACAGCCATGTGTGGCTTGTGTGGTAAGACGGTCATCATATCATTATCTAAGGGGGAGTAACAAATCTAATGTTTTTTTATTTTGTGCATAAAGACATAGATATAACTTCCACAAATGAATATCTTTTATTTTCATTGATGTGCCATTTTTTTCGAATTTTAGTTTTGGGAAGGGTAACTGGACGGATCAGAATATTGAATAAAATACAGAAGAGATACTAGATCCCTGGTATAAACAGTAGGAATACTGAGAACCTTGCTGATAACCAAGTCCAGCGTATGACCTCGAATATGAGTAGGACCATTTACTTGCTGTGATAAATCAATTGTCAAAGAGGGCAAGAAATTCTTTATAAAGGTGTCATTGGGATTATCTATGTGAATATTAAAATCACCAGCTATAGGAAAACTGTCAAAATCCATGGGAATGACAGAGAGGAGATCAGAAAATACATCATTAAAGTTACCTAAGTATTTCAGAGGTCTGTAGGTAATTGCTAATAAAACTTGTGGTGCCCTTCATTGTGGCACTGAAATATTCAAGGGAGGCATATTCACCCAGAATGCTTACATTCTGCTTACATTGCAATGCAAGACTCTGACTACACCAACCTCTGTGTATCTGCTTCACTACAATCTCAAAAATGATACAGGACTATACACACACATAGTAACAGATTCTCATTTTACCCCCAGAACAAATGCAGAATTGAACTGCACCAGTCACACTACCTCAGATATTGCACTTATCTTACAAAACCAGCAAGCCTTTAAATCAGCTCTTGTATTAATTTTGTCCATATTGTATATACATGTCATGTTTTACATATAATTTTCTCTTATTCAGCTGTTACTAGTTGCTGCTAATTACCATGAAAGTGTAATAGCATTTATAGAATTAAATGAACAATAATAATATATAACTGCAATACAAGTGACTGTCATGTGTAATTCTCCCCTTTTTATGATTTGTACCTTACTTGCCATGTAAGACGTGTTGGTACCCTGTGAATATTCCTTTCAAAATCATCAATATTTTTGATAACACTTTACATGAAGTACACCATCATAATGCATTTATTATGCATTCATAAAACATTCATAAGCAGCATGCAAGTATACCATAACATACTAACATCCCTTAACAGCTTTGATATACATTGAAATCAAACATTACATGATTATACAATTATACTGTTTGTTATTAATGTATATTACAGCTGCTAAGGGGTGTTAGGATGTTAAGGTATACATATGTGAAGTTTATGCATGTTTTATGAATACTTAATGAATACATTAAGAAGGTGCACTGAACGTTTTTACGAATGTAATATAAAAGCATTACAGTATGAAGGTGCACTAAATGTAAATCATTACCATACTTTTAATATCCATGCCACTTTGTGTTATTTTATGTTATTTTATATTATATATTATGTTGTAAGTTGCTTTTTACACTTGTATATTAAATCACAAATGGAAAGCTGGCATATATAATCTCCTTGTACTAATACATTGACAATAATGACTTCAGTTGAAGAGCCCTGGATCAATGCTTTTCTGCCAGTCTCCTCAATGTCACTAGGATCTTTCATAGTGTGGTTTAACAATTAAGGTACACGATGGGATCCTCCCTGCTTGTCCACGTTGATCTCTGTCCATGGTGCTGAAAGCTCCCTTTCCTGTGGTGCCCCCCAGCCACTCCCCCAACCGCTAAAGTTCCCAGTATGGGCTCAAGCCACTCCCCCAACTGCTATAGCTCCCAGTATGGGCTCAAGTCACTCCCCCAACTGCTGAAGCTCCCAGTATGGGCTCAAGCCACTCCCCCAACCGCTGAAGCTCCTAGTATGGGCTCAAGCCACTCCCCCAACTGCTGAAGCTCCCAGTATGGACTCAAGCGGAGAAATGGGAGCAAGGCCAGAGAAACAACAATAAAAGACCCATTAGAGGTAAACTTATTTAATATAATTTAATCAATTTAATTTAATTTAATGTATTTTTGACTCTGCTTTGTATACTCCAGCAGTAAATTTGCCATTATTTCTAAAATGAACTCTGATTTTCACACAGACTGTTTTCTAATAAGAGGGGGGTAATTACAACATTGAAGTGTGTGCATGTGTCAGTGTTCACGGGGCTCGGGTCGTTCGTTTGCCGATTCTGCAAACAATGTTCGATACTGACAAAAAGCACTCGGTGACTGAGTGGTCGATCCAAGTCTTCTGTCATTGTCTTTGTCAATGTAGATCAGGGGTGTGCAATCTTCTCTGCAAAGGGCCGGTGTGTATGCAGGTTTTAGGTCAGCTGTTTAGGCGTGAGGACTCTTCGGCCAATCAGTCCTCTAATTATTAATCTAATAACAGAGTTTCCAGCAAAAACCCACATACACCCTGGCCCTTTGCGGATAAGATAGCCTACCCCTTGTGTAGATGTTTGTCTAGAGGGGGGTGGTCATTTTTGAAACATTTTCTAGAGATACACCACACTGTATAGACCTCAACATCTCATTGAAACTACAACATGCTATTAACCAGGGAGCAAGTGAATGAGTGACGTTAACTAAGTTGACTTCATGCAGAGCTGCAGTGACACAAACTTGATGCTGTAATGATAAATCTTATTACAGCATCACGTTTGCAGGTGCGTGTTCATATTTATAAAGCATTGCTGAGCTGCATTGCAGGTCAGAATGAGCATTATTGGTGTCTGGCATTCCCCATTGTCCCGGATTATCAATCATTTCAGCATTATGAGGAACAAGCCATCAGCCTCTCAGCAAGCCAGATGAGGATCTAGTAGGGAAAAAAAAAATCTCATTTTCTGCTACATCTTTGACATGACAGCTCGCTGACAAGCTCTGAGACTGTACAGGCTTCATTTTTTTAGCGATCTTCGGCATGCATTGCATACCGTGGAACTTAAAACAGCACACTCTCTGCTGTCCGCGCTGTGTAGCAGCTTTACATCTCAATATAGTACCACCCCCCCCCTCGCAACATCACTGGTTCTTGTGACACATATCAGACACTGCGGAGTGATTGCAGCACTTGGGGGCATGTAGGTTTTGTGGAGACTCTGCATTTGTCACCAGCAATGTTGTGAGAATTGTGCTAAAAAAAGAAGCTAAATCTAGTGTGTTTTGTATATATACTAGACAGAGTTTATGCAGCAATATTAAACTTTGATGGAACAATAAGGAAATTGTTTAGCTTTTGTTCTCAATGGGTGGTTTGATTGTTTAGCCTTTGGCTAATATGCTGTTAGGCAACTGTTGTGAAGTTGATGTCCCAAGTGTATCTGAGGCATTTTAACAGAGGTAGCGGAAAGAAAACAAATGTTATTGGAATGTGCTCATGGCTTACTAAAACACAAATAAATATTTCTTGGATGTTAAATTTTTAAAATAATTTACTGACCTCTCGAATAAGAATTGAAAAATAAGGTTCACTCAGATAAATAATAATCAGAGAATAATGATACCTTCACATCTCATATGCAATTCATTCTTGTGATCATTGGTACTGGTAACATATGTGAAGCAGGAAACTGGCAAACCCAGCCATCTTATCATCAGCATTTGCACAACATGATTGGGTTTATAACTGCACAGTCATGACTGCATGATAGCTTGATGTATATATTGGTGCTCTGTCTGTAAAAGTTAACTGCTGTGTCTATATATCTTCCAGCTCAGTCAAGAGTTAGATGGATAAACTGTACAAGTCATAATTATGTAGTATTTGGACTGTCTCTGGTACCCTGGTCAATACCTCCCCCTTATTCCAGTGTGCTAGAGATGCACCAATCCCACCTTTTCTGTCTCGATACCTGGGCTTTGGGTATTGGTTGATATCGAGTACCGATCCGACACCAATATATATATATTGTAGATCAGGGGTGTATAAACACACACACATGCACACACACACAATGACAATTCAGTAAATGTATTTAAATATATATGAATTAAGTTTTCAACTAATTTCTATTGAGATTCAGCTTGAAAGGTCTTGCAGAGAAACAAAATCTTGACTGTAAAGGCTGATTTATACTTCGGTGACAAATCAACACCGTAAGTACGACGTAGTCATGGACCCTGTGTGGAAGATCATCAGAGCCAAAACGATTTCAAGTTTTCGCCTGGAGGCGGCATCATTTCACGCCTACAGACGTAAAAAATGCACGCCTAAAAGACAGCAAAAATCCACGTGTCAATATTTCATGCTTACAGACATTACATTTTTACCCCTGTTGACTTTCAAAATGAAAACACCATTAACGTTCAACTACAAACACCAAAACAAAATCAGATTGTCCGCTCTTTCTTTGTTATTCTGTGTGGCTTTTCTTTTTCGCAATGAAACAAACCAGGGTGACAAAATAAGTGTTATATGATCGTTGATAAAATAGATCAACGCTGCAATATTGTCATGAAAATAAGTCAATAATTATGATTAATCAACTAGGCTATGATTACAGTCTAAAAGAAAATTGTAAAGAGCCATTTTCCTTTGTGTTCCAAATCCAGCAGCATAGTCTTCTAGCCGGTACCATGAATCATGAACCATGAACCCCTCCCTTAAGTACGCGTGTCATCATGAACGTGTTGTTTCCGTGAGCCAGCTCCTTTTTTGTAAACGATGGCAGCTGGCTCACCACTAACAACTGATTTCTTTCATTTTTTCTTTCTTTCTTATTGCTAATTAATGCAAGGTTGAATAATAGGATTATCTTTTCACCACAATGCTCTGTCAAAGGTACTCCATGTGCTAAGGCTATTGTTTTGCACAAAGTATTTTTTAATTTATTAGGTGGCACACCGTGTTCTGTTTGGAGTGTGATTTGTTGGAAATGGTTTGTGTTTTTGGATAGTAATTTTTTTATTTTATTTGATATTGACATCACAATAACACACAGCGGGTTTCTTTCAATTAAGGCTCCTCTCTAAAATTACGCCATTTATATCTTTTAATGTCTTTGAGAGGGTTGTTCATGCTTTTATTACAACGCGCCTTGACTGTAATGCTCTTTATGCCGGCATCAGTCAGGCTTCATTGTCACGATTACAACTTGTCCAAAATGCCGCTGCTCATCTTCTTACTGGCTCTCGAAAACGAGAGCATATCTCTCCAAATTCTTGCTGCTCTGCATTGATTCCCTGTTCATAGGAGAATTGAGTTTAAGATGTTACCGTTTGTAAAACCCTACATGGGCTGCCTCCGTCATATATTGCTGATCTTTTCGAATATTATTCTTCATCGAGATCTTTGGGGTCTGCAGAGCTAAACAATAGGGGTAAAATAGATGATTTACAGCATTCAATACAAATGTTTAATAGCGTTTGCAGGGTTACGAACTCTCAAGCATTTGGCGTGACACTCATGCTTTCAAAATCTCACGTTCACGCAAGAAATATTATGACAAATATATTATTCCATTGTAAACCTAAAATTAGCTACATCAAAAGTTTCGGGGTAGTTTGAAGACCATATAGACTATTTATAAGGTATTAAAACTCTTAGGCCTACAAACTGTAAATGTAAATGCATGTGCCTGCGTGTGTATTGAAATTGAAAATTTCACACCAACCAGCTAACCAATGGCAATTAAAACATTGCTAATTTTGGCTAAATTCTAAAAACCAGAAGTGGTATTAAATGAAGAACCGTGTCAGAGCTGAAAGAGCTGGTTCTTATTGCTGAACTCATTAAAAAAAGACAGAATTCCCATCATTAGTGTAGGTCGTCATGATCATGCAAAGAAGCTGTAATAAAACACTTTACAAAGTACTGAGTTTTGTACCTGCGAGTAAGACCTGCATTTGCGGGTAAGAACTGCATTATCTCTTAGTCATGGCACGATAGAGCATTTGTGATAATACGGAGCAGAGAATATTGGATATTCATAACTTTGACAAAATATGTAAACTTTGGGCAGTGCTGGCTTGATGCTTAGGGTAGCGCACTTTTAATTGAAAGATTGCAGGTTCAAATCCCCCACCAGCAAGTCACCACTGAGGTACCATGAGCAAAGTACTGTCCCCATGCACTGCTCCCCGGCCGCTCAATTAGCTGCCCCCTGCTATGTTATGAAAGTCACATATGGGTCAAATGCAGAGGTCACATTTCGTTGTTGCGTGCTGTGGTGTGTTGACAATGACCACTGATCACTAAATTCTAATTCTTTCGTAATATTGAATATTTATATAACGTTTATTTTTCCTATGGCATAACACACATGTGGAGCAACGCAGTATGACTACCAATTACATTACAATGATGTACGTTGAAACTCAACGTCGTATTTCCTATTTTCTGTAATACAAAATAACAGCACACATTGATTATGTGTTTATATGCTGGTTTTTATAACTTTAATCTAAGCCAGATGAAAACGGTGGACATACCCTATAATTATGCTAAATTGACTGTAACGTTTATCATGATAAAACCAATTATAAGCAAATTCTGTAACAGGAATTTTGTTGTGTACACTGATAAATGATACATTTTCTATAGATGAGTATTCTATTTTATTTGTAACCAAGTCCATGTTAACGTTATGATCGCTCAGAAAATGTTAAATGCTCAGGCGACAATTACAGTGAATATTTTGCACTGAATTCTTAAACTCTGATAAAATCAGGGGTGTATACACTGTACAATGTATTGGTGGCTGGCATTCATTTTAGAGAAATGGTGGAGTAGGTCACGATTAAATAAAAGATAACAAGTGGTAAATATCAAAGCATCGACAAAAATCCATTCCCAATGCTGGTTACATACGCTAGGATACAACTGCAGCTCCATTAAGTACATTAGTTACCTTAATTGTGAGAAGGTATCAAAGAATTTACAAACTACCATGGAAGATTGTCCTTTTATTTTGAAGGATCTCTTTGTTCACATCAGGAGAGTTATATGGCTGTGTGCAGAGGTAAAACTCAAGGCGTGAAATATTGACGTGTAAATTATTGCTGTGCGTTTTTTACGTGTGAACTCATGTCACCTCTCGACGAAGAGATTAAGACGTTAAAGCCATGATGGCCTTCCATAACCCTGTACCGCAGCATGAAATCTAACTACAAATCGGGGTGATGTGGACCACAAGCACTGTGACTGATCCATTTGGTTTAGATGTAATTAACGCTTCAGTTTCATTTTCTCTAGTTTCTGTCGTTTTTGTTCTTGCAGTTATTCTCTGCTGAAATTAGCAAACTCCCCGTACTCTGCACTGTCGTGCATCTTTAGTTGCTTGACCATATTCCTAGCCTTCAATGACGTGCTGTCCATTCCACCTCCTGACACTTTAGCAGAACAGAACTTACAGTCTGCTTTACTTTTGTCATCATCCCTTATCTTAAAATACATCCAAACGGGTAGCCTATCCAGGAGGCTATGGGCGCAAGGCAGGGAACAGCGCAGGATGGGGTGCCAACCCATCACAAGGAACACTCACACATGCACAGCTATGGACAATTCGGTGACCTCAGCATGATCTAGAACTGTGAGGAGGAAGTGGAGAACCTGGAGAAAAACCCACAATGAAATGGGGAAAACATACAAACTCTACAAATGGAGCCAGACACGTGAACCCAGGTTCAAGACGTGTTAAGGCAACAGTGCTGCCCCTGCCACATATTATAACCCCACATAAACATTTATTCAGCTACTTTTGTCTGTCAATACTACCAATACAAAACTGAATTTATATTGTAAGCTACAGCACACCTGTTAAATACTATTATTACTGTGCTTCTTGTTGTATTTTTATCTTTTTTTTTTTTCATTTTTAATTGATTCAGCAACAACAATAGATGACTTGCCTTTCCGGGTTTCAACATCAAAACACTGCGAGTTCTGCTGAATTCTGCTGCAGTGAATCTCAGCTGTTTTGGTCAATAACAGCACTGGAACCCCCCCCCCCCAACCGGTGGTGTATTGGGTTTATTGGATTTACTGGATGACTGGGCTTCATTGACTAGCTCCTCCAGCTTGTGCTTATCACTGTGCACATTGGGGTCAATTCTCCCATCAAGCACTTAAAAAGTTACGTGCTTTGGAGCCAAGCCTGCTCTCTGCTCATCAGCATAGACACGCCCAAAGCACTTAACCCGGAAAAGAAGGCATGACCGTGCAGGAAATATAATTAATTCATCAAGCAGTTAAAGTGGGTTACACCCTCAATGATTCTGGCAACAAGCAAAACATGGAACATGGTCTATTTCATTTACTTTTACGACCTAACTGAAATACAAAGAAACCCTTTTATTCTGAAAATGAATGCAGAGTGGAAGCTTACTGCACTTATATTTATTCATACTTATGAACATGAGAATCCTTGAAAAAAGTCTGAATGTTGTGCAGAGCAATTGACAGTATTGTAACTTAGGTATATAAAATTTATGTAATTTATAGCCCTGACCATTTTTTCTAAATAGATACTACCATTAAACTTTTAACTAGATAAATAACACAAATTACACAAATAACACAAGACTAAATAAAATGTTTTTAAATTGTTCAACTGAACCAAAAGTAATGTAATTATATAAATTATTCCCATGCATTTTGGATTGTAGCATTTTATCTAAATGTATAATATGTTTCATAAAGCTTCGTTTGGTTACATTTGGCTTTCTGAAAACTGCAGTATTGCATTTGTTCGTATAGAGGTATGTGACCCTAACCTTAACCCTCCAGAGCGCATAGTGAAAAATGCACTTAAAGACATTTAAATCAATGGCAGAATGTAGGAAAGGGTGATTTTCATGTGACACGCCCGTATTTTGATGTTTCCCCACCCAAAAAGCATATCCAGCACTTAAACTCCACATGCTTTTTGACTTAAGTGCATGGGAGAATTGACCCCAGTATGATAAACTAGCAAACTGACTACAGTGCATGTCACAGAGATCGCTTAATATGGAAAAAAAGATGCCCAAAATTGAACTAGATATAGCCAAAAAGCAAAACAGGTAGGAAAAAATACATACTCCAAGCTCTTGGTCTCAACTGCTGACCTTGCAAAAACAAAACTGGTTAGTCATAAATCACAATAATCTCTGAAATGAGTTGTAATATATTTTAGGCAAATAAAGTTCTGAATGGTTCATTGGTTTTATGCTGATATGCTTTACATTCATCAGGTCGCTGCTAGGTATTTGAAGTGATGAGCCAGGGCATGCGACTCATCAGAAGCTGTGCCCTGAATGGTCACCCGAATCCACTGCTCATTAAGGGCTGAGTTTAGCAAGGTCACTGAAGGGAGGCACATAGCAAGGTCATCCAGAAGAAGCATCAGCCTTCCCCGAGGTCACCACTGCAGTACCTCTGAAAGGCCCTCCACCCTCTGCTATGCGGCATAGTAAGGCAAATCCTGACTGCTTTATATTTCACTTCATTTACAATCAAGGCAACTGAGAACATTATTGTTCTGAGGAGCAAATGCAGAACATCAACTTATTTTAATATATAATATATAGATGTTTTTTTAATATCCAAATACAGCACATCAGCTCAGTCCTAATCATCCTAATTTTTCAACTTTCCTATAACCCCCGTGACCACAATCTCACTCTCTTCTGGTAATAAGATATTTGTATAAATAATTGGAATAATATTACAATTGCATTGGTAACCCTAACACCAAAAGATGTAAAAATAGCTTTTTGCCTTACTAGTTAGGTATCACACATCACTGCATCTCCTGCTGCTGCAGATAATGTTTACCTCTACATGCCTACCATAAAAGTTCACAGCGGGAGACAAAGGAGGTTTGTCTTGTCTTACAAAATAAATACAGCAGCAGGCCTGCTTTTCAGCCACACAACTGTGCCTCCCCATAACATTCTCATAGATTATTATGGTTTGAAATGAAAAAAATAAAGGAATCCAATTCATACTTAACTAAATACATGTTTTGATGATTGCCTGCTATTACAATGTCAATGGCAGAAAACAAGTTCAGCAGAAACAGAAATAAGATTTCTTTTTAGTTAAAACAGACATGTTTCTTAGACTGTTACTATAGGGAAGAACCTAGTGTATCACATATTACTTTTTAAGTCATTGTCTAGCATTATCATGTAATATCCAATCCAAATCAAAACAGTGTTTCAATTTCCCTGGCCACATTCTGGTAATTTCGGTTGCATGGTGCTGCAGTGGTCAGCAGTGTCGCATCACACCTCTGGGACCAGGGTTTTAGTCTCTGTGTGAACTTTGCATATTCTCCTTGTGATGTTGTTTCTCCAGATACTCCGGCTTTCCCTCACAGTTCAGGAACCTGCTGAGGTTAGTTGTGGGAGTGTGCACTGCGATGGGCTGGCACCCCGTCTGGGGTTGTTCCCCCCTGTGTGCCCTTAGGCTCTGGATCCCCTGTGACCCTGAATAGGACAAGAGGCTTCAGAAAATGGATGGACATTCAAGGAAACTCTACAATGTTACATTGGACTTGGAGTACTTGGATGTGTGAAGATGTTTCATATTTATATGACAACCAAAGACTAAATTAAAAGTAAAATTGTTGAGAAGTTCCTGCTGGTCTAGTTGCTACAGGGAAACAGGCCGTGGTATTACTGTGGCACACGTCACAGCGGCATTACAGTGTCCTTATGGCCAAGTGACACATGCACGCTGCTTATTACCAAGGAAAGCATGCAGCACTTGTCACCTGACTCCCAAGAGCTGAAGATGAATTCCAACAAAGTCCCACTACTCCACCCCCAGAAATAGAAGTAAAGATATGTCCATGAGCTATAAAACCTAACAGGGCATTTCAACACCTTCCTAAACCAGGAAATGATTTTAAGGAATGTCTAACTCATAAAGAAAATGATTATTTTATGAGGGCAATGTCGTTTCATAATGTGAAGATGTTTTGTTTTATCACACTTTGCCACCGAGACATTATATGTTCGTATGGCCAAATGAGTAACTTGTCACCATAACACAGATGTCATCTTACCGACATAAAATATTCACAGCTATAGTTAAGCAGACAGATTTTTTTTTGGCCACAGCAAACAAGACTCCTTCCTCAGACAAACAAATGAACAGCTTAGTGTCACCAGCCTGGCAGTTCTCAAGCTAATAAATAGCCACCTGTTTTCTATGGGAAAATGATGAACTCTGGATGAGAGAATTTCTTATCTGGGCCTTAAAAAATGAGGGGGTGACGTGTCAAAAACCAAAAGCATTTCAACACCTGAAAGAAACTCAAAAAACATCTAGCTGAAATAGTAAGTAGCTGAGTCCTAAAGTCAGAGCTGTGGTTTTCAGTGAGCAGCCTCTACCGTGTCCTTTACCCATCGGTCTGGGCAGTGTCTTCCTGTAGTGTAATGACATGACGAAGGTACAAAGCAACTTCGCAAAGATTGACATCTATCAGCAAAAAAAAGTAAAGGTTGTTTATGACTAAACTCCATTAGCTTTCACCATTTCCATAGTGGGGAAACTTACTTGGGTGTATTCAGCAAAAGCCAACACACCAAAAATAGTCTCCGATGAATTAATTTTATTACCTAGTAGTCAACTCTACTACCGAATAGTACGTTTTGAATTTTTTCTAATTTATACAGAAGGAAATGAAAAATTAAATATACTGTATAGCCATATAGCCAACAGAAAATGACCCATTGCTTGTTTACTATGGGAATCATTTAGTTTTCCTGATGTCTTTCAATTATTTGCTATATATACAATGCATGAGTTCCATAAAAAAAACATCTGTTGCAAACTCAGTCATTCTATTTGATGATGTAAAGGCAATGTCTTATGACCTAAAGGGGCAGGTGGGAGATAAATATTCTATACAAATTTAGCTATCCTGTTGAAATACGCAGCTACCTGTTGTAAAACATACAGTAGCAGCTACCATCAAAAACATGGCATGCAAAGTCAGAGTGACAGCATCAGCTGCGTCATTCATGACTACCGGGAATCAATAGCTATTTTATAAAACGGAAGCTCCATATGAGATGCCATTAGTTGCTTGCAATTCTGTTCTTATCTTTCAATGAAACAACAAAGCCAGCATCTTGGGTGCAGAGCAATGCGGGTACAACATATGGGGCAAGTAGATCTCTAAGACAAATCGGCGCAATTGTACTTAAGGCCTTAAAGGTGAGACCCAATGTTTTATATTCTACTTTAAAAGCGAAATGAGGCCAAAAGTAGGGAGGCAGAAGCAAGACTGATACATTCACAAGTTTTATATTTTGTAAGAACTCTTGCAGATGCAATCTGCAGTTAAAAACACTTTAGGGAAACATTTATGCAGCCTGATAGCAGAGTGGTGCAATAATCTAGAGTAAGGAGTGCATGCTGCAGCTTTTCTACGTCATTCAGGGACACTTAGCATTTATCTGACCTTGCCAATATTCCCTTTAATGAAACAAGGATATTTTTAATATATTTATAATGTAAGCACCAGCTGTTAAGCTGTCATTAGATACAACACAAGTCTTTTATTTAAGTGATCCCATTTCCAATAAAATTACCCAGATTCATCTAAAATTGTTATAATATATGTCTGAATCATTTAGGTCTGCTTGCACCATTTCTACAATATTGGATTTCAGCAGGAAGAAATTCTTTTCTAGTCCCTATTGAAGCATATGTCAGTTGAAGAGCAGGAACTTCATACCTGACCACTGAGGGTTTCAACAATTTATCAAACTAGTAATGACCTCATAGACCAAACAAAAATCTAGAAAGTAACTGTCCACTTATACCAGCAGTTTTTATCTGGTCTCTTTTTCATAGAGCACCATCCCTATTCCCAAGTAACCCTACCCAGCATGTCCAAATAACTAATGCCCAGCTGCACTGACTTCAACAGTTATGTAGTGCTTTGAGAGACAAAAATCGCATTTGCTCCACACTGACCAACACACCCACTGCAATTTGTTTATCGCCAAAACAGATCAACAGACCTTCCTGCACCCTGAACGGCAGGAAGGGGAACTATGCCTGGTTCCTGTTCATTGATTACTTTTAACACAAAATGAAGAATTTCAGCAAGTTTAAGGATTTAGTGCTTAACACCACTCTAAGCAACTGGGGTCTGGACATTCTCACATTGAGACCCCAGGCTATCTGAGTTGGTGGACACTCATCATCAAGCCACATCCTCAATACAAGAACTCTCCCGGGTTCTGTGCTGAGCCCCCTGCTCTACTCCCTATACATACATGACTGTGCAATCACATTCAGTGTGAAATGGCCTACAAGAAGGGGGTGGAGAACCTGGAAAAACGATCTCCTCCTAAACATCAGAAAACCAAAAGATCTGATTGTAAACTTCAGGAGGATACAGGTGAGGCACTGCAACCCACTCAAAATAAATATGGGACCTTTGAAGAGGGCAGAGGTGGAAAGTTCCGGCCTAGAAAGTATAAATCGGGGCCAAGATTTTGTTTCAACTAACCAATTGAGTACTCTGTGACTGTGACTCTTTATACTCAACTGGTTTGTTGAAACAAAATCTTGGTCTGGAATTTTCCACCTCTGGAAGGGGGTGCCCAGCTTCAGGTGCCTGATTATCCACATCATGCAGGACCTGACATGGAAAACACACCATTGTACTTGTTAAAAAGCCATGTCAATGCCTCCACCATCCCAAGACGCTTAAGAAACTCAGACTGGATCCCAAGATCCTGAAGATATTTTAAACCTGCGCCATCGAGACGATCGTGTCTGGGAGCATCACCACCTTTGGTTTGGGAGCTGCACCAACAGCCCTACGCAGAGGGAGGGGTGCAAGCTGAGCTGCAATCTCCTGGCCCAGTGGGCCACCCACAGGAAGCGGTGCGGCGACAAAAAAGTGAAAATGATAAAAGACCCTACCCACCCCAACAACGGCCCCCTCTCGCTGCAGTGTTCAGGGAAATGATACCGCAGCCTGAAGGTCAAAACTGAGAGATGGGGAAATGCTTCTACCCTTAGGCTGTTTGTATTCTGAATGAGCACTCACATAGCTAACAAGTAGGGGAGTGGAATGATCAGAACGGTATTCTGGCCCCTTCACATAATAAATAAATAAATCTGATCGGTAGTTTCAAGCATAATAATATCGAGCAAGTTCATTTTTTATGTGCTGCAGCCAGACGTTCCTTCCAGATGATGCCGTTGAGACACTATGTCCACATTATTATATTTTCGTTTAAAAAACGGAGCTGGAAAAGAAAAATGATCTCCATCCACACAGGTGTTTTCACATTATTTATAAATGTGTTTCTATACACAATGATATAAGCAAAAAAGTATATGGCATAGCTACAGTACATGGACAAAAGTATTGGGACATAGCTTTTAATCATTGAATTTAGGTGTTTCATTTATAACCATTGCCACAGATGTATAAAATCAAGCACCAAGCTGTGTAGTCAGGTTTACAAACATTTGTGAAGGAATGAGACATTCAGAAGAGCTCAGTTAATTAAAGTGTGGTACTGTCATAGGATGCCACCTTTGTAATGAGTCAGTTCGTGAATTTCTTTCCCTGCTAGATAATCCATGGTTAATTGTAAGTGGTATTATTACAAAGTGGAAGCATTTAGAAACAAAAGAAACTCTTCAGACCATGTAAACAGAGTCGGGTCACTGACTGCTGAGGCACTTAGTATGTAAAAGACGCCAAAGCTCCACTAACTCAGACTCAGAGTTCCAGACGTCCTCAGGTATTAACCCCAGCACAAAAACTGTGCACCAGGATCTTCATGGAATTGATTTCCACGGCCGAGCAGCTTTATGCAAGCTTTACATCACCAAGAGCAATTCCATTGGAATCTGGAGCAGTCTCATGGACAAGTCTGGCTTTGGCGGATGCC
Source organism: Brevimyrus niger (assembly GCA_015164015.2). Lineage (NCBI taxonomy): Eukaryota > Metazoa > Chordata > Actinopteri > Osteoglossiformes > Mormyridae > Brevimyrus > Brevimyrus niger. Next base: position 24,290,424 of record JAABNY020000108.1, on the reverse strand, counting down.
AGGAGAATGTTACCTGCCTGATTGCATTGAACCAGCTGTAAAGTGGAGATGTCTCACAAAAGAATCTGAGCTGTTACAGTATATCTGAGACCAGTAGTCGAGACCATACTAGTGCCTATGGATTTAGAATGGGATGTTATAAAATTTCCTGTAGATGTAATGGTCGGGTGTCCCAATATTTTTGTCCATGTAGTGTATTAGCCTACGTTGGGCATCAACACAATGGCCAGTAAATTTGATTTTTATTTTGCAAATATGCAGTAGTAACACTCTGTATCATGCTATTTAACCACATGCAGTTCAGCAACAGTGAAAGCACCAATGAAAGCAGCTCCCCCATAACCACTATATTGA
>JAABNY020000108.1:24275482-24289970 GCA_015164015.2 Brevimyrus niger | reverse complement strand
CATGCTATTTAACCACATGCAGTTCAGCAACAGTGAAAGCACCAATGAAAGCAGCTCCCCCATAACCACTATATTGAAATACTATTTAAATCCATGTAGGGTGACCAGGTGACCAATCAGGCAATGAGGTTGTGTAATTAATGTGATCAAATCAGGGATGCTGTTAGAGTCTGCATTTTCAATAATGCACATTGCTATTCTCAAACGATGTTTTCAAAAGCATACAACTGTGAGTGTTTACAAAATTCTCCATTTAGGGTCCCGACTGAAAACTCCAGGGTAGAGTGAACAAAAGGGAAAAACAGAGACTAATATCTGCATTTTTAAATGAAAAAGTATCAGTTTGGACATAGCCTGAGGCTCAAAAAATCAGTAAGTAATGTCACCCCACCAGCTGGGTGCCACACTCAACATATGACTCTTTCCCCTCCCTTCCTTTCAGTGGAATCATGTCCTGCAGATAAACTCATGGCCGCAGTACTAGCTAGATGAAATGAGTTGCTTTTTCCTGAAGTGGTAGGGAACTTCAAATGCAGCGCTTCAACAAACCTCGACAAATATCAACAAACAAAAACGCTGTTTCATGTGCAGCCTGGCTATCTGTCTTGCTAGCTACTGGCATGGTAGCTGACGCTTTGGCTAGCTTAGCCAGGGTGACATTAGGTCCCACTAAGAAGCACAGTTAGCATGGGGCTGAGGGCCGCGAACACCGGCGATGGATATCAGAAAACTCCCGTGGTCTGTTAGAGTTCGCTGCCAGCACAGGCGAGGGGGTGGGTGCTGCTAATATGGGGAGCTTAAAGTTCCCTCAAACTGGGATGAGTATTTGCATTTCCCAGTTAGAAAGTACATTATTAATATTAATATGTGTGACACTGTCAGAAAGTCATCCCACTCATTTTAATCAACCCACTGTCATTTCACAACTTTTTTAACTGTTGATATGCTCTCTGAATTTATTGTCTGTTTTCTTATTCTATCATTTTAAACTCTTGTTTTTCTTTGTATTGGCAACCTCGTCTTGCACAACCCTGGAAGCAGGTGGAAAAGTATATCACTACACCGTAGTACAGTGTGTGACTGTGTATGTGCTAAAGAGAACCTGAAACTGGAGAACAGTGGCATTATCACAATCAGAGGAGAGAAGAATTATTCATTGTTCTGGCTAGCAGTTCCATGGTATGGTGTCGTCTGAAAGCAGACTGAAGCATGCAACACATATTGAGGGTAGATAAAAGCTGAGCAACACAGCTCAATGAAGCCAGATAGGTGTCCTTTTAATAGCTTCAGAACTGTGTTATATATGAGAATAATTTAGCAAAAGCATATACACTAGAGTAAACTTTTATACATATCTAGCTGCTGTATGAATGTGATCTCTGAGTGAAATCTATTCCATTTCCCAATTAAGCTGCTATGTTTGTATAAACGACAATTTGTCAGCAGTGCAAATTTCTTTGACACATGGCATACATTTTGGACTCTTTCTTGGTGAATAAGAAACACCATTCTACCAAAAATTATTGTCATGTCTACCCTAGAATCTATTCTAGTAATCTATAAACCCTTGATTATTTCAGGCAGTTGTGAACAGACTAGGGGAAAGGGGGGGGGGGTGTTTTATATGTATTCATCCTTCCCCCCAATACGTATACCTTTGTTTTAAAATGATTAAATTGTGCCCCCTTTCACCACCATATCAAAATATTTCCATTGATTCCATGTGTATCATTCAATCAATCGATGGTAGTATTCTAAGGTGAGGTACATACAGCGTATCGGTGTAAAGAACTAAACAGTAAAAGTACTGCTAGGTTGAGATTTTAATGAGAGACCTATAACAAGTGCAGCTTAGTATTGGAGCAAGAGCTAAGCATTACATTACAGATACGAGAGCCTAATAGGAGAGTCGTTCCGATTAAGACTTCAACACGGCTGACTCCAATCGTGTTGTGCACATGCAACATGCACGTCTCACTCAGATCCTGTAGTGACAGTGTGCCTGGTGGAGGTCACTAGTGTTCTGCACCCGTCTCATCGCGGTACATACAATTCCCACCACCATACATGCAAGTTCAAACCACGATTCCACCAATACAGTAAAATACTTCTCCATCGTCCCTTGAAACCTAAGTGCCCAGTATTGTATGTTACATATTATGCCAAATGTATCGTGCAATATGTATGCAACACGGATATCCATCAGGTGTATACCCTAGTCATATTCCAGTTATTTAAATATGAGAAAATAATTTAAATATTACATATGTATATTAGTACAACTAATTGTAAATGTTGATTATTACATATCTGTGATTATGTTTGTCTAGATGTGGGTGTCACATGTTAATTAAGCGACCCTGAGGTGAAATTCTGAGAGGTGACAGTTCCTATAGCTAGCTTCTGCAGTCGAGGATCGGACCGCCAAGGTCCCCACCTTTGGCCACTGCCCAACTCCCACTGTATCCCACTCCTATGGCCTCTCCTATAGGTGGTGAGCCCATTGGTAAAATGTATCAAATACAGTAAATGGAACGATTACAGTGTCCCAGAGGACAGATTTGGGAATCATAGCTATGTTCTTCTAGCCATCTAACATGATATCAGAAAATGTTATTGCATTTTAACTTTTTTTTTATTTTATTTTTATTGCATTTTGTCTTTCAACAGTGTGTATATTCTAGTGTTTAACATTTAATTTTTTTTCTGAGCAGATATACACTTATTGCCCAGATAAATGGCTTTTATATAAACATAAGTTCTAGCCTTCTAGGAAGGAGTTTTGATGCAAACATTTTCCAGGTGATTATGGTATGAATCTAAATTTGATAGGTCAGAAATCTAAATATTGCAGGTTGCTGACAGTTAAAGTACTAAATTAAATAAAATGTGATTAGATTGTACTGAATTGAATTAAATTGTACTGAATTGAACAAAATTTAACACTGTGAGCATGATATCACTTTGTAACGGTTCATGTTCAGACTCAAACTCTTTCTTCAGGCATTTCTAGACGGAAGCATGAGATATGACAGTTAATATGCATAAAAGTGGAGTTCACAGAGAGGCTGTTTCACATGCATGATTTTATCACTTCAAATTATTTTTCACTTTAAAATACTATACCCTACATTGTAAAAGCACATGGGAAACTCTTATCTCATCCAGATTTTGCTTTTCACTCAAGACTTACTATGGGGTCCAAGTTTTCCCAAGTATTTTTTTTTTTTTTTGAAGCTCAGCATTTGGATGGAGGAAATGGAAATCCAGAGAGACTAATGTGCTTCTGTGCTGCAGGCAACTGCATGACCACCCAAGTGCTTAGTTTCATGCAGCACCAGCTATGGGCTAATATTACTGTAGGATGGGGTCGTCGGATGAGGAGGCTGTACAGCTTGATAAAAACCTACTGTAATATGGTGTTCAGAGCCTGGCAGTGAGAGAAAAATAAGGAACTGGCATAAGAACACAAGAAATTTACAAACAGAAGGCCATTCGGCCCATCAAGCTCGTCTGAGGAGAACTTCACTAATAGCTCAGAGTTGTTAAAATCTTATGTAGAAGCTCTTTGGTGCAGCAACTAACATTGTGGAACTTGTGACTGAAACCTTTGTGTTTTATTTAACTGACAACTGCGCCATTCAGCACATTTAAACTACATTCAGTTATGAAGTACCACAATTTGCTAAGTCACTCTGTAACAAGTATTTTACCCTCTCCAAGCTTTGTATATAAATGCTGCAAGATGAGCTGGCGGCTGTCAACCCACAGCACTGCTACCCGTCTTCAGATTTTGGTCATATGCAAAATCAAGCATTGAAGCATGTTGTTGTACCAGTTGTAAATCAAGCTTTGAAGAATGCTTTCACCTCAAATTGTATTGGCCACTCCATGAGTTGGCCAGAGTAAACATGTATACTGGATTTTTCAGGTGTACAGACCATTCAGTAGTGTTAACCTATTGACTGTATTAATGGGCCTTTTTAACCGATTAACAGCAAATGTTAAAACAGTCCCCCAAAGATGAAATCAGCTAAATATGCACATTATTGTCTAAAACAGAGAATGTCCAGTTCTATGTTTCAATGGGAAAGGTTTTGTCAAAGTGGTGGCTCAGCAAAAGGTGAGCTTGTGGCACATTGATAAGTCTCTCGAAGACTTATCGACTGTGCAGAGTCATGCTCGGTTCCATCTGAACTCGCAATTGCGAAATTGTGAGTTCCTAGTCACACAATACTGTCCAACTTATCTGGGGAATGTTGCTATGGAGTTTAATGCACAAAACACTGTGTAATGTGCTGTTATCAGTCGATACTAAAAACAATGGCTGACAATTAACCAAGCTAGATCTGGATTTCATGCTGAGTCAGATTGTTTGTTGGATTTAAGGTAGTCCAGGCTAAATGAAGATAAACAAAGAAAAAGCCCATATAAACGTAGGTACCTTAAATCCGAGAAGGTGTCCCACTGAGCAAAACATTTTGCTTTTTGAAACAGGTCCCTGGAATTGTTAAATGGATTTCCAAGTTGCTGTACTGGAACCTGTTTAACTTGTGTATGACGTCATTCCCAGTTCCGAGTTCCAACCTCCGAGGTAAATGGAATGCAGCATTAAAGTGTAAACATCTCTCTCCTCAGTGCCGGGTAATTTATCCAAGTGAGATATCAGCAAACACCAAATGCTCCTCTGTTTATCACCTGTGAACCTTTATTTGTATGTAAAACAGGCAGACCTTGAGCCCAGTAGTTGTGAGCCTGCCACAACTGAGATGTTCCAAGGTGCCCTTGCATTTGCTAATTTTCTCCATTGGGCCCAGCAGTGCTAGCCAGCTAGGATGGTATCATCACCGGTAGATAATGAGACAGAGTGATTGATCGGAGAATGGCACATTATTGCAGCTAAAAGCTAAACCCCAGACAAACACAAGTCCATGCGGTGTCCTAGTATTTTTTATTTTTTTAAAAAAGCTGTGAATGACTAAATTGGACATAAATCTTGAATAATTAATCACATGGCCCTCACCACAATTTTGAGTTTGTCAAAGTATATTAATGATGAAGTTACTAATCTGACTTTCAGTCGGCTGAGGAACAGTGAGAGAAAGGGGGACCTCCCATTCTTGGATCCCTCTACAGTCTATAAAAGGCCATTGCCGTCAGTACAGTATGTTGCTCGTAAATTTGAGAGCAGCAGTTAAGGTTCTGCTGAATGAAATAAGAAAAGTACATTTCAATTTGGGAATGACCACATAATGTTATTTTAAAGAAAGAAGAAAAATGCTGCGGCATGTGCCCTGACAGAGACAATTGCTCGGAATAGAATGGGTCCAATTTATTAATTATGGTGTGATTTGTGATATGTTCAGGTCAGCATATATATTAATGATTTCTCTGAAAGGAAATGGTGACCCAGGGTAACCCATGTGTCATGTGATATAAAAAACCCGGGGGTCAGAGCAGCTGAAGGCTGCAAAAGGAGCTCTAACTAGTCAGAGCCGAGGCATAACGTCAAGGAGGGTCAGCAGGTCAGACGGGGGAATTACCTTCAACAAGGACCCCCCTCTTCTTCATGCCAAAACCTCCATATATCAGGATAAGCTCAGCAACAGATGTCGGACTGTCTGCTGATTGAGGTCCAAAGCTGGATGCTTCTCGCTCGCCCTTATTCTGCAGCCTCGCTCTTAGTTTTTAATGTAGCTGAACCTCCAGGGAATTGTCTCACCTGAATAAGTGATGGAGTTGGGGTTGGGATTTAAGTGTGGGCCTCATACCAAAACGTGTATGTGTGTACCTGTGAGGCAAATAGCGTTGTGTAAAGCCAATGCTCCTGCTTTGTCTCTTTGGATATTTCAGGCTTTTGGTTGCCATGTCAACACCTTTCTCCCTCTGCACTGCGTACACAGACCATTTAAGAATCAATGCAAAATTGCTTGGAAATCATCTTAAACGCATACGAGATTTATGGGATTTATCACGGTAATAGCAGAACTTGAGTTGCTATCATATAGAGATTTTTGTAACAACACATTAACATGGCTTGCTTCAGGTACATTTCAGCTTTCTACATATGATTTAGTAGTAGGGTATATGCATTCCTTTTACATAAAAGCATAACCGCGTGCTCTTAAGAAAGGTGTATTTGACCACAGATAATCAGTGTACATAGTAGGAAAACCATGAGTCAATCCATCTTCTGTAATTGCTTGTCCTATTCAGGGTCATGGGGAGTCTAGAGCCTTAAGGGCTATGGGAACAAGGCAAGGAGATGCCCAGGATGGGCGCACTCACAGGGCGCACTCACATATGCACATCAGTGGGCATCTTGGTAACTCCAATTGACCTCACAATGTTTCGACTGTGGAAGGGAAACCTTGGTACCTGGAGGAAACCCCACAAAGGGAGAACATGCAGACTCCACACACAAGGAACCCTGGCGGATATCTGATCCTTGGTCCCAGTGTTGTGAGGGAACAGTGCTAATCACTGCACCACCATGCTCAACTACTTGTACATATTATACCTATTTAGATATGCTCTAAATATTTAAACATGAGACCATTCATTCCACCAGCACACAGAACACTGGGGGTTTTGCAAAAATGATACTATAAACTATACATTTTTGATTTTTTACAACACTCTTACATTTTCAGCAGCCATTCTAGCTGCAGTTCCAACTATGTAATACATCTGAGCGTCAGCAGGTTTGGGCCTGACCCGTTCTTGGATGGAAGCCCATTCTGTGGTCTGTGTGGATCCCAAAACCCCACTGCAGTGACGGGGACACTGCTGTATAAATGGTGCTATCCTTCAAATGAGATGTAAAACCGAGGTCCTGAATCTCTGAGTCCGTAATGGGCTGGTACCCTGGTGCCCTGGTACCCTGATGCCCTGAAACCCTGGTGCCCTGATACCCTGGTATCCTGATGCCCTGGATCCCTGGTGCCATGATGCCCTGGTACCCTGATGCCCTGGTATTCTGGTTCCCTGATGCCCTGGTATTCTGGTTCCCTGATGCCCTGGTACTCTGGTTCCCTGGTGCCATGATGCCCTGATACCCTGATGCCAAGATTCCCCAGTGCCATGATGCCCTGATACCCTGATGCCCTGGTACTCTGGTGCCCTGGTACGCTGATGCCCTGATACTCTGGTGCCCTGGATAAATTTGCCCACCGTGTCTCCTTCAAATCTGACATCCTAATCATCCTCCGTATCTAATTGCTGAATTCTTTCCTGCTCCTTCATCACCATTGTTACTGTGTGGTGAGTTTACTGGTGCAGAATGATTGTTGTTGCATCATCTAGGTAGGTGCTAGACAGTGGTAGTGGCTCCCCATTGGTTCTACAAAGCACTACATAAATGTAACATTCATTCATTAATGCATTCCATTAGCATGGAAAAAGGTAATTACAGTATGTCATGACATCAAAAAGTTGGGAATCCCTACTCTAAATGACAGAGACAATCTGCTGACCAGAAACTACCAATGGCCCACAATACTCTACATCAATTTCACTATCCAATCTTCACCATCATTACTAAAAAAAAATGCCTCTGAAAATGGTTGATGCCCAACAGATTTTGTTCGTAAAGCTGTCTGGAATTTTTATCAGAGCAGGTCATTAAAGTCATCAAACCAAAGAATTATAAATATAGAAAGTACAGTTCTTTTGATTTCAGAAAAAAATAACACAAAAAGAATGCCACTGATTTTTGTCATAGCATTATTTTTTTTAGCTGACCGCTATTTAAAATTGTCTAAAACAAACTCTGTGTGGAGGTTTCACAGAATCAAAGAGAATTCTTTTATGTAAGCTTTGGTTTGTGAATCCAAAGTCTGTGCTTGAGATGATATATATTTAATTAAGGTACTCCCAAATGGGTGATAAAAGGTTGGAAGCAGGAATGGTTAAACAGCACTTCCCTTCTGAGGATCTGAAGGCATTTGTCAGAAATCTAGTTCTTCTATTACGATCTTGCTGGTCATCATATCACTCTAAACTAAAATATTTATATTTTTCATTTGAGACCAGTAGATGGAACATCTCATATAAACCAAAGTAACATTATTGTTTGAATAGGCCAGCCCTTTCTAACTCACATTCCCTGCAGTAATAGTATGTGTAAATGTGGATATGTAAAGGAAAGCTAACAGGAATGTCTTATAATGATTATATTACCAATGACTGTATTTGTAAGCTGTCAGAAGGTCTAAGAACTCACCTCTGAAAACATTTAAGTGATGAAGATACACTATACTATTGCTGTATTACTGTGTTATTCCAGCGAGAGGAAATTTTCTCATATTCTTATGAAATGAACTCATTAGCTGTAAATCTTATAGCCAGACGTAGACATATCTTTGTCACTAAATTATTTCCTCAGCAAAAAATATAAACTTATGCGTGTAAATGATATGTCTATTGTTTGCTTCACCAACTATGCTAAATTGCTGTGTTTTCTTTTTCTTGTACTGAATGATTAAGTTTGACATTTGGACACCATTTCAAAGTCTGATAAACAAAATAACATAGTTTGTTCCACTAACAATATAATTCCATAATGAAGGCTGGGTGAAGCATTGAAATTTATAATGGCTTGTAGAAAATGTCCTAACAGTTGTGGCTAAAAAACTGTTTTGCCTAAAGCAAAGTCTGACTTTTACTAGACCACAGATTCCATTACTCACCCCACATCTCCAGTTAATGGTGCCCTATTTACAATACAGTGAATCAATATTTATGTCCTTGTCAGGCACCTCCAATCAAAAGCCTTAGAAGTGACCTACAGAATTTACAATTGTAACACCTACACATTTATACAGTTGTCTTTCTGAAGTATTGAAGGATACTTTACCTAATAATAATAATAAAACATTGTTGGATGCATTAAATGCATTTAAGCTTTATCAAAACCTTAAAAAGGGGCTGCAAATCACCAACGCACTGGGCAGAGAGCTGGACCTAGAGAAATCAGAACTGGGCCAAATATGTCTCAGCACATACCTGTGCGCCATTCTGCCCATTTACCAGCAGTTACGCAACCTGTCAATCAATGAGGTATCTGTGCCTCTGCATGAATCCAAAAATAGGAAACTTGGTTGCCTGATAAATTGAGTGCCCTGCACTTCACTGGTGACGTCAAGTACAGCTGCAACATTTTCCCTGTATAAATCTCATTCATCCTGTCCTACCACACTCTGTCCAAGAAGTCTGTCGAATGATATATTCAAACTTTATCTTTAAATTAATACCATAGTGATGTTTTTGTTAATTTGGGGCAGCGGATTACCTAACAATGTAATACGATGTAATTTTTGATATAATATGATGGGGATCAAATATTTTTTTTTTTATCAAGGTGATAAAAACCTGTTATTTTGGTGTGGAGACCAATTTTTCAGTTCCCTGATCTCACCATGGGACAATCTTTCAATCTACACCACAACTGCAGCTACTGTCTTGAAATAATTTACAATTTTAATATATATCTCAATCCTGCACTGTGTGGATTGCTGGAAAACCACACTATATAAACAAACACAAAGTTATATTTGTGTATGTCGAGTATCACTTATATCATGCACAGGATTTCTTGCTGGGGATTTTTAAAGCATAGATTAAAATAGACCTACACAATCACTAAACCAAAAATGAAATGCTGGAAATCCTTTCATTGAACCCAGTAGACCAGACCCCTCATCTATACTCCAAGTCACTAATTAGATTCTGCCTTCAGTTCTGACCAGTTCACAATATTTCTCTGTGGTAAACCCAAATCTGAGGTCTTTACGGATCATAAACAACTTCTGTTAAAGTTTATTCAATAACAATGATGTTCTGAATACTATTTTTTTTTGTTATATTCCACAGATTCTTTCTGCATTGCCCCATGTTAGGAAGCAGGCACTGGACATCCATTTTATATACCAGGCATTTCCATCAGTGAACACACGGCACTTTTGAAGAGCACTGCAACACTGTAACGCTGTCTAACTGCTATTCAATGACAGCATAGATATCATACTGTAGGTGGAAATCCTGGAATAATATTTGGACATACTACATATTAATTTTGATGAAAGTGGGCTGATGATATTTTGTCAAGTAGCTTAGTTATAACAAAAGACAAATAATGTGTTTGTCTTTTAAGCAAAGCCTAATTACATCAACTAATTAGACATCAACACAGGACCACCACTAGAGATTCATGAAAGGGGGGTTGGGTCTTTGCTTGATTTTAATAAAAATACATGGAAGCACACAATTAGTGTAGTGGTTAGGAGAACATTGTAGAGGGTCTCCCCCCCCTCAAAAAAAAACAGCCCCAGCAGTTGCCCTGTTGAGAAACACTTTGAGAGGAGAAAAAAAAACCTTGTACTCATATTTTCTGAAACTGGTAGACTAACATCAATTTCTGGATGATGCTTAAGCTGAAAACATAGATTTCTGTCCTTGTATCTTGTACCTATGCAAAGTTCTTCACTTACCGTCTTAGTCCACTACAGCTTTTTAAAGATTCATAACTGATGTTGATTTTTCCATCTATGGTAAGTGCTCTCTGCAAAATAGAGTACTGCATAAACTTAGGAGAATCTCCCTGTGGGATGATTTTTCTTTCTTTTAATCAGAGGTCGGTAATGACTCACTTTGTGGAAAAATATTAAGTAAATACATTTATATGGCTAGATTTAAACATGTTTCCACTGGATGTCCTATCTCATAGATCAGAGGTGAATTGTGTCTGATTTGAAACAAAAAGCTTTTTTTTCAAAGTCCTGAATTAATATTTGTGTGCTTAAAGGAGAAAATAGTAATGTACCATAATTTAATGATAATTACCTTTTATAGTCCTAGTCACAACTATCCAAGTACGTTGAATGAAAGGTTACAAATTAGCCCCTACTCATCCATTCTCCCAAATGAGCCACTACCACCAAGAGTTAGTACCTGAGTCCCTCAGAGATGTGGTCTTGACTGATGGATCACTGACATCGTGTCATTCCCAGGGGTGTCTCAAGAGCACTGAGAAGCAATATTCAGTGTTCCTGTGCCTATCAATAAATGAATCCCTGGCTATTATATGTAAACGCACTTACACAATTTTATCTTCCCATTAACCTTCTGCAGTCCTCCCAAATATCCTGCCTGGGTTAGTTTTTAATTAAGCTGAATTAATCCTGGCTGGGACACCATTCCAGCTGAGCTGAACAGAGAGGCAGAAATTTCTTATGTGGCTTAAGATACTGTCTCTGGTGGACACGTTAATTTATGCATACTGGATTTATACTGAGAGAAAGGCAAAATCTGCCCAAAATTTTCAAATTGTTTCCAAACTGGTTAATACTGGGAGATGTGCTTTAGTGTCATTTAGTGGGGAGAACTTTTCTGTTTTTTCTCATCTTTATCCAGACTAGCAAAATTGACTTTAAGTTCTCCTCTCTCTGCTTAAAGGTCCTCAGTGCTCTCAGCAGTCTTTAGTATTAACAATACGTGGCACAGTTAAAGTCATGAATCTCTTTGGTTGTACAGGTAGAAGTTGAGGTCACTGTTACTGACTTCCACATGTGATGGCGTGATTGACCCAGCCCACTACACCATTCCTCATGGCCATGATCTACTACACAATTTTGGGATGCTGCTTGAGAATTTGGTGCTCCAATGGTGCTCCTTATGTTCTAAATTTTTAGGGCCCTAGTCACTCAGTGGCTTTTGGAACCATCTGAACTTCTCCTTCATGGTGCATTTGGCTACTGTTTCTCCTCAACCAAAGTGTTTACTCAACAAATGTTTGTGTTCTGACTATGAGGTCAGGTCAGGCAGGGGAACATGCACTGGTACAGCACATTGATCCTGGTTTGTTGGCATATTGAACCCAAGTCTACAAGTTTCTCACACAAACTGCATGCAAACTCATTAGAAACAGACTGATCTTGGAGTCTGACCAGGTCCAGCCTCATTCTCTGAGTAGATGGTAGCCTCCTGGAACTTAGCTGAATCTTCAGAGTAGCAACAGCAAGTCTGTGGTGAGAATTCACAAACTGGGCACTTCTATAGACCCTGCAGTTCAACAAAATCCTCCAGTATCTGCCCACAAGGATGTGATTGATCTCCTACTGGAGTACCAAGTCCAGAGATGTGGCTCAATTAGTCCTGTGTTCCAGCAGAATGTTGTGTTTGCTAATGCAAGTTTATCATTTTAAAAGGTTAATTGATTATTAGAAAACCCTTTTTGCAATTATGGTAGCACAGATGAAAATTGCTGTGCTGATTAAAGAAGCAATAAAACTGGCCTTCTTTGGACTAGTTGAGTATCTGGAGCATCGACAATTGTGGGCTCAATTACAAGTTCGAAATGGTCAGAAACAAAGAACTTTCTTTTGAAACTCATCAGTCTATTGTTGTTCTGACAAATGAAGGCTATTCCCATTGAGAAATTGCCAGGAAACTAAAGACCTCATACAATGCTGTGTACTGCTCCCTTTACAGAGCAGCGCAAACTGGCTCTAACCAAAACAGAAAGAGGAGAGAGAGTCCCCAGTGCACAAGTGAGTAAGAGGATAAATATATTAGAGTGTATAGTTTAAGAAGCAGATGCGTCACAAGTCTTCAACTGGCAGCTTCATTAAATAGTGCCCACAAAATACCAGCCCCAACATCAACAGTGTAGAGGCAACTCCAGGATGCTGGCCTCCTAGGCAGAACTGCAAAGAAAATGGCATATCTCAGAATAGCCATTAAAATGAAAAGACTAAGATGGGCAAATGAACAGAGACACAGGACAGAGAACGACTGGAAAAAGTGCTATGAATAGAGAAATCTAGAGATGTTCAGATGACAAAGAAGAACATTTGTGAGACCAGATCAAATGAAAAGTTGCTAGAGGAGTGCTTCACAACATTTGACAAGAATGGTGGGGCCCATTTGATGGTCTGGGGCTTGTTTGGTGATGGTAAAGTGGGAGATTTGTACAGGGTAAAACTGATCTAGAGGAAGGAAGGCTATCATTCAATTTTTCAATGTCATGCCAGACCCTGTTGGATGGTACTTAATTGGAGCCAATTTCACCATACAACAGGACAATGACCCAAATACACCCCCAAACTATGCAAGGACCACTTAGGGAAGAAGCAGCTCGCTGGTGTTCTGTGTATAATGGAGTGGCCATCATAGTCACCGGATCTCAGCTCTATTGAGATGTCATGGGAGCAACTTGACTGAATGGTACAAATGGTACATAAGAAGTGCCCATCAAGCCAATCGCACTTGTGGGAGAAGCTTCAAGAAGCACGGGGTGAAATCTCATGGGATTACCTCAATAAACTGACATCTGGAAGGAACAAGGTCTACAAGGCTTAGGACTTAAAGACATGAACCATGCAAGTTGCCAGGTGATCTCCCAGTAGCTTTGTTGATGGGCCTCTGGAGAATGCTACTTGGATGTACAGTAAAACTGGCTGCAGTTATGCTGGGTAACTAGAGGAACGCACTTCTGTAGCAATACTGAAGAGGAAGGTGCTATTCATATACCAACTGCATTAGACACCAACACACTCAATGGATCCTGTGATATGCATGAGTTTCAGTGCTTTTGTGTGAGAATTCATGTGATGAAAAAATACTACTTTTGAACCCCACCCACCCACCCACATTACTGCCACCTGGAGCAGTATATACTCCTGTGATTTACATGCTACTCCACCTGTCACTTGCTCCTTCGTAATGTACAAGCTCTAGACTTCTTTGCTTGAAAGCCAGGACAGCAGCATTCATTCATCCAATCACAGCCCAGAAGTCCCTCATCCAATCACAGCCCAGCAGGCACTCAACTCTCAAAAGTCACTGTAACGCAATGAGTGGAGAAAGTGCAGCCTACCCAATGGAACACATTTTAGTCTACATTCTATTTACTTCCTTCCACAGATTGATAATGCGCTTTAGTGGGAATCCAGTATGGTTTCCTATTGCAGGACCTCGAAGTTCCAATGCAGAACAAATATGAAGTACGCGATGGTCTTTGTACATCATTCCCTGTAATGTTAAAGGTAACACGCTAGCAGCAATGAAATCGGAAATTACTGCCTCCCTCAAACTCATTTTTGTGTGCCAGAACACGGAACTACAGATCACCTATGAACTTACGGATACTGTAGCATGCAAATGAACCAGAACAGCCCCAAAAATGTTCAGTCTTTAAAAAGGTGTGGAAAGAGAACACCTGCAGGAAGCATGTCACGAGAACTATTAAGCTTATTTAATTTAAATTCATTCTTAAAATAGGGGAAAGGGTTATAATGAAATCCGAAATTAAAGGAACCTTTAATACTGATGTTCAAAAAAGTTCTCCGATAAGTGACAGAGGAAGCTTGGGAAAACTGAATGGTTTTCACTCATGCCTGATCTACTAGTGATTCTGCCTGCTGACTCATTTAATAAACTTTAAACTGGATTTCAATTAAATCTAGAGAAGCAGAAGATTAATTTAAAG
>JAABNY020000108.1:24259123-24270488 GCA_015164015.2 Brevimyrus niger | reverse complement strand
TGGGGAAAAAGGGAGATCCCAACGGGGGTAACGGAGGGGGGGGGAAAGGCAAGGGAGGGGGGGGGGAAACAACCGGGGCGGGGCCCCCCCCCCCCCCCCCCCAAAAAAGGTGCACACTCCTGGGCGCGCCCCAGGGGAGCAAAGGGCGGGACTGAGGACACAAAGAAACCTGGGAAAACACAAACCAAAAAACCAACAAAACACGGGGAACAGCATGGACACACAGAACAGGCACTAGGAGAAAAACCAAAGACGGAAACACAAAACCTAACACCAAGGAAGAGAACAACAGAGGAACCCCAGGGGGCACACCAAAAAATGGAAGACAGGGACAAGGAGTGAACAATGGCGAAACAGAGGGACGGGGAGCAAACATAGGGGGGATGCACAAAGGAACCAGATGGGAACAATGGTGGAGCAGGACAGGGATTAAACGCTGGGGGCAAGGAAGCAAAGGTCAAGTGGCAAAAGGGGAGCTGGAGGGAAAACCGGCTGACGAGAAGGAAGGTGAAGGGACTGGCGGAGAAGGAGAGGAATAAGGTGAAGAGGACAGTGGTGGAGGGGAAGAGGGATCAGTAGTTGTGGCAGGCGGAGGCGACCGATGATTTGCAGGCGTGGGACCCGCTGGTGCCGATGAGGCACTGGAAGCAGGGCCACAGTCGGCTGAAGAGGCGCCGCGGACAAAGCAGAAGGTGACCGCCGAGCCAAAGCCTGGGGACCTGTAGGCAACTGCCAAACAGGAGCTGGAGGACCCACAGACAACACTTGAGCCGAAGCCAAGGGGAGCAAAGGTGAGCCTGGGAGTTTGATGGATGGTTCTTAACCCTGGTGCCGGTGTACTCTCCCTCCCTGAAAGAAAGGGGGTGGCCAGGATCCGTCACAATGAGGTGCCGGTTGGAGTGACCCACCAGAGGGGCGTAGAGGTACAGTCAAGGTGATCCCCGAGGGGTCCCACTTGAGCTCCTCGGGCACAGGGACCTCAGGCACCAGAGTAGGAACCACAGGTGCGGGGACCTCTGGTGCCGGAGCAAAAACCATGGCCTCAGGGACTTTAGGTGCCAGAGCAGAAACCACAGGCATAGGGACTTCGAGGTGAGGAGCAGGAACCAGAGCAAGAACCTCGGGAGGCAGAGCATAAACCACTGCCGCAGGAACCTCTGGGGCAGAGCAGGAACCACTTGTGCAGGAACCTCAGGGGGGCAGTGTTGAGGTTTGCACCTCCACAATGGTTGCCACCTTTTTAGGGAAATTGGGGAACCACGGGATGGTATCCCCAATAGCCCTGTCACCATTAAATGTCAGGCACGTCCCCAAAAAGGGGCAAACTGTGAAGCAGCTGTGGTGACATCAGACATGAACACTGCCGGGTTGAGGACTGGGAGGGACTCCTCCCAACTTGCAGCTGGGACAACCCCTAGGAAGACCTCCGACATGTCTTCCAGCCTTTGGTTTTTCCACAACTTCTTCTTCTTCTTCCTTTCTGTAGCTGGTGGCAGAGTCTGGGGCACCTCTGGTAGTTCAGCCAGCAGACCATAGGGTAGTCCGCTGTCCATGGCTACCTGCCACATCATGAACTCCGCAACCCCTTTTCTAAGCCACTGTAGATATTTGCACACCTCTTCGGCAAGGTCCTCATCCTCAGATGGGGACATACTCTCCAGAATGTCCCCTGAATGAGAAGCCAGGGCGAGAGCTGAGGGGTCCTTCTGGACCTCGGGCTGTTGTAGCCAATAAATTACCTTGTTAATGAGGTCGATGTATTCCGCCATACACAACAAAGACGTCTTGTTTGGTAATCCGGTCATTCTGTCACGGTTGTGGTTAAGCATGGAGTGGGGAAGCAGGACAGAAGCGGTAGTTGGGTGGGGAAGCAAGAAGGCACACTGGCAACATACAATGTTAATGACCGGACTGGGGAAATAAAGATAATATAGACTGAAATACACCACACTAATAACGGCAACAAGAAACAGGTTAACAACAGGGCCTGGCACACGGAAGGAGCGGACGATCAGGGCAGGAAAGAAACAGAGTGTATTTTATGAGATCTCTCCAAAATGTAATATGTCACCAGCAGTTACCAAGTATTTGAATTCAGTATATTATTAGGCAAGAAGTGTCCTAAAATGGATGTACTGGTGAAGTGCATTTACAATATATATAATTTGTTCTGGAAATCATTGCAGAGCCTCCATAATGTTCAGGTAACATCTCTTCTGCCCTTTTTTTAAATGTGCAGCCCGCCTGAGGTTGGCGGTTTCTCATTGTTTGCAATTGACCCCAACAGATGATGCACATACTTAATTAACCAATTATGATTCATGAAACCATCTAGCTGAAATGTAATTTTGTATGCTAACGCTTTCCTGTTTTTCTGATCAATCAGTGTGCATGAATTACAGCAATGTACGAATATCATAACATTTGGTGAAGTTTAAGATGTCAAAATCCTGAGCTCATTCCGCCTGCAATCTGTGGAAACTGCTCTATGGGTAGGCAGCATACAAACTGATGTTTACAGTTTGTATGAACATGCTCATTATCTACTTGCGCTTATACCAAATCTTTGTTTCCTGGAGAATACTTGCAGTTAACAAAACTAACAGGGTAAATGGTGGTGGTGCTATAGCTGTTATTATTGCAGTTTGTTCATTTCAGAAAAAATAAAAACAAAAATGATCAAATTAAATGTTAAGCATTTCGAGGGCATCTTTTTATGAATGCAAGGCTTTTTCAAAGCGATATCTAAAGTATAGAGCCAGGCTTTACAGACATTAAACCCAGGATCAAGTAAGCCAGGCGTGAACTCTTCTGGTTTGGAATTTTTCATTTTATTTAAATCCTTTAAGGCATCATTTATTTGCTGTGTAACAGGGAAATACTTCCTGTATAAATTTGGAAATGCATACCATGAGAAAGGACAAACTGCAACAGCAGAGCATGAATTGTTTAAGTCCTAAGTCCTAAGTAGGGGTCGTAAGGTGTCAGACGTGGATGTCCCTGCTAATGCGTCTATACTGTTACAGTAGCTCTCTAGACCATGGCTCAGGTTTTTGTGACAGGCACACTTTGCATCTGTATACCAGTCTGGGGACCATACATAATAATCAGGCCACAAATATGCATATACAGTACAGATACATATATTTATATATAACATCTATATACACAGTGCTACACAAAAGTCTGCATATGAAATATCTATTCCACATGGGTGCCTGCAGCTGTATACCTGTACTGTGCTTATTTGTACATACCCTTGGCAATTAGACTTGTTATGTCTGCAACAGGAACATAAAAAGAGGAGTTGGACTGCATGATTTTATGTAAAATATGAATCTTTTTTCACTCAGAATTGAGATCGCACTTTTCTCTCACGATTTCTGAGCAACATATTTATTTCTTTATTATATGGCATTACATATTGGCTATATGAAGATGGAAGAATAATATGCAGAGATACACAATATATCGGTTAACATACTGATATTAATGGCTGATATTTATACTTTATCAATATTTGAATTCAGCAGTACCTGAGCTAATGACAACAAGTACTAAAAGAATGGTTTGCAAAGTTCTGGCTCAAGATATGTTTATAATTTTTTGTTAAATTTGGCCTGTAGATGGATCTTCTGTTTTCTACTGATAAAGAAATTATTTGGGTAATCTACAATAGCAAGCCAAGCATGTTTTAGTAGCAGCAACTCCCATTCCCAGCACTGCTGCCACTGGGCAAGCGTCGCAGACGATAGCTGGTTACCAATATCAGACAAAACTAGAACATGCATTTCCTGATGAAAATGTGTGACTGCAGGCCACATAAAAGTAGAAAGACACAGAAAGAAAGGATGGAGCAATGACAAACATTTGTGCCTTGGAGTGTTTGTGTGAGCACTGGAGTGTTTGTTTAATGCTTTGAGCTGTTGAGTTTATATATATAAATTTGATTGTTGTAGCTTTAAAACCATGAGTATAATGAAAATCTGTGGATTTATGTGGAACACAAGGACACTTAATAGGTGGAATATTTAAGAGGTTGAATGGTGTTTCTAGGTGAAAAACTATAGGAGGAGATAGGTGAAGAAAAAAAAGTCAAATAACAATGAAAAATCACAAATATATCAGTGCACTACTGAAACAGGACTGTCATCTCAGCTTTGCAGGAAAAGGGGCACACTCCTGGATTTTACCAAACAGCTGACTTGCAAATAGAACTCTATCTCCTCTTTATTATTCCACCTGTTTTTTTGTGTAACGCAGCTCTGTTACATTACATGGGTCAGTGTGTCCGTGTTTATGGGGGGAGTTTAGTATTTGTATCTATTGACTCGATCAATAGTATACATGTTTGGCTATTTAGTAGCTCATCAAGTACTGTAAGTTCATTAAGTGAGCTGGTAATGAAATTTAATGAATACATGAAATTGCTGGGGTGCCTATGACAACCGTTTTGCTAAATGAATGCAGTGTTCATCTAGCCATTCAATAAGATAATTGGGAGCAATTTACTTAAGACCACATTTTAGTCATTTATAAATGCGTTCATAATGCACAATTATACATTCATAAAACATTATAAACATATAAACATGGCATGAAATATTTTTTTTAAAAAAGGCATAGCACATTATAGATATATATAGCCATGGCTATTATGCATTAGGACTGAATTATGAAGCTCCCATTTATAGTGCACTATAGATACCTTCATAATTCAGTAAAAAGCATCCTGAAGTGTGGCAGAAGACGTGTAGCCAAACAGAACTTCTTCTTCAAGAAAAGTATCCCAGTGCACCTGTACAGTTCCCGTTACGTTATTTTATTTAGTAATTGGGCATTTATCTGTAGCGTAGCCTTTTGAAAAGCAGAGCACACAGACAGTGAGTACTTTGCATACATAATATGAATGCTTAAATAGCAATCAATGCATTATACATGATGACTTCTGAATAATTCTGGAATATTTTAAAATAAAAGAATACAGAGATACTAAGTTCTCCCAATGTAAAAGAGTGCAATATCTGATAGGTCACAAGAAAACTTTAATTCATGTACAATCACTGAGTGTTTATACAAGTAATGATTTATAGTAATATCATGTACATATATATTATGTACTATACTATTACTTTAATATTATATGGCTAACCTGCAGTACATATACAGTTTATTGATCATCATATCTGTATGTTTGCTTTGCTTTTGTTTGCATATAAACAGTGCAAAATCATTTTTATGAAGGGCTGCTTAATGATTCCCAATCACTCATTAAGAATAATTGATACAAACTTTGCTATCTTGCCATTTTGTTGTTGTAATTTTACAGAAATTATCTACTTCATATCACAACCTCAGTGCTTCAGGCTTCAATATTTGTTACAATGCAAATTTTAGTGTGACTGGTGGCATGGCAATGGTACCACGCAAGTACAGCAATATAAGAATGTATGCATAACAAGCTGACTCCTAAGGAATGTTTCTTTTCGTTCCCCTTAAGTGCCATAAATTTCATTCTTTTGCCATGAGTTTAACTTCACAGCAGTAAGGAAAATATGAGGTAGCATTTAATTTTAGATTTTTTTTGTCCAAATCTGGACAGGAATTGGATTTGGACGGGGCTGTACAGAGGCTTTTTGAGGGACAGGCATCAGCCAGGGAGGGTGGGGGGGTGTCAACCATGATAGCTGTCGAGTGAAGTAAAAAGGGGCACTCAGTACCTTTAAAGAAAAGGACTCTAAATAGCTCAGGGAAAAGCGCAGGCAGGGTCTTAGTGAGCTCCGCACCCACATGCTTGCATTTGGTCATAAACAAGACAACACTCTGATAAGCACATTCCTGAAGTTCAGTATTACATCATCAGATCGCTTAGTTTAGTGAATTTAAATTAGATTTTCTTATGCTCCTTTCTGGAAAAAAAAAAACTCAATTAAAAGTTTAGCTTTTAGTTTTGGAAAATTTATGACCCGGAAATGATCCTGGGTTTCTGTTTACTTCTCAAAACATTTTCTTCAAAACTAATAATGGAAAATTTGAATTTGTCCTTCTCTGTCTTGAGGATTTCACGCAGTTCTGTGGCCTTTAGTTTCCAAAAATTATGAACATTTGTGAATGTGTCTGTTCATTTGCTTTAGATATATTCTGGTCTGAAGAGGTTAATAAACTTGTCTCATGTGTCCCTGCAAAAACAAATGTTTAAGAAGCAACATATAGAAGTATTTGCAAAAACTAGAATTTTTCATATAAACATTATACGCAAGACATGTATAGAAAATGTAAATTATACCAACATTATATTACATGTCTTACTCTTACATTTTTCCTTTGTTTGGAAGACATGTTGTGAGGAGGGAGGATCCAGGTTTGAAAACAAGGTTTATTTTAAAGTAGCAGAGCAGGGCAACAAATCAAGGAACCAAATCCAGGTGACAAATCTGCCACTTAAATCACAGACAGTACATCGTAAAGCAGGAAATGGCAGGAAGGGAAACCACAAAAAAAACAAAGAGCCAAGGCGGCGTCACACAATACCTCACAAAGAGGTAAATGTTTGTCATACTCAAAGTATTAGCTCAGTGCAGTTGTAACGACTGTAGTTAGGATGTCTACTGTAGGGTGTTTTCTTGGTGGTGTCAAAAGTGAGTATACATTCACTTTTCTTCTTCATCTTCTTTCCCCCTTTTGTTTTATCCAATCTATCCCTCACTTTTTCTTGTAGTTTAATTGTAACCAAAGCAATCGGCACATGCAAAGTTTTCCCATGTGTTATAAGCATTCAGGACACTGCTGTCAATAGACAGTTTCAAAATTAATATATAATTACAGTTATGCATCCTAAACATACATACTTTAAGTAAGGAAACATACATGTCTACATGTAGCCCTTTGATTTTAGAAAAAAGGTTGGAAACAATGTCACAATTTTTAATAAATTTTTCGCGTGGGCACATACTGGTTTTTGGACAGTCTGGATGGTCATTCCTTTTACTTTTCAGATATACATGCAGTTCTGATAGCCTTATAGGATAAATGTCAGGCAAATGTGTAGATGGACAGTTACAATAATAAATATTTGTTCAGTCTAAGTTTAAACACATTTATATAGACTAAATCATGTGGAGCTGGAATTCAGAAATCCTTTAGAGTCTGTAAGCCCGTACCATCCCCCAGGCCTCTGGGGGCAGTACCCACATGGATCTATTTGTTTCATATCTTAATATCTTACTATCATCATAATGCAACCTTAGGGAAATAAATATGCTCATAACGACGACACACAGACACAAGAGTGACTGGATCATATTTCTGTACCCATCTTCCCTCAAAGATTTAAAGACAGGTACCAGATTTCTCTATTTTTATCATGTGATGCTTGACAAAATATTGGAAATATTAGCACAAAGTGTGCTAATATTCCATTGGTGCACAGGTTCAGTGCATCTTGACATGCATTCTAAAAGTGTCTGGAACTTAAAGGGTGAAGCATCTTTTTCCCCTTGGAAATTACATGAATCTCCCATAGGTGTTCATTTAGGAAAAGATCTTGGTTAGTGATAGTGTACAGTTTATTTAATATGCGACCACCCATGCCAGATGGATGGGCAAATTGCAGAAGATTGTACTTCATTCAGGAAAGAAATGCTTCATTGTGGTTTTATCACCCTTCACGCTATCTTTGTTTTTGTTGACAGGTTTATTTACATCAACAAAAATATTGCTGAGTATAACTTACTTAATGACTTACATGGTAAATATAGATATCTGTCTATTCAAAGATGGGTACTAAATGCTATTCATAAACCCGATCTGAAAATTGATGGTAAAAGAGGGAAGGGGTTGACCAGTAACAAGGTGGATGAACATGCTATTGGGAAGCTTGAGAAGCCAGACAGAAGATAGGACATCCTGGAAAAAACTGCCGTCTATTTGTTTGCCAGGACAACGCATATGTGATGGACGACCACAGAAGAAGCTTCCATCTGATCAATTCAAAGAGGATGTGATTTGATACAATAAATGAGGGACTGAGTATAAAAGAGTTGTCCCTTGGCAGTTATAGTGGAAAGGCTGACGGAAAGTGTTCCTCTCTATTCAGCTCGTATACCAGCAGAGTTGGGTCTCTGTCCAGTAGCAGCATGAGTGAGGCACTTGTATCCATTTTTCAACTTTTTTGGCAGCACTCTCATAGATCTTGGCATGTGTCACCCTGTTTACGATCGATGGCACCTCTTACACATTTCTCTGACTCTCTTTCTGGTTCCCATCATTTTTCAGCCCATAAAACATGTATTTTTTTGTATTACTACTGTCTTTAAAAAGTTATAAGAGGCATTATTGTCTCTACATGGGGGAAATAATATACTGAAGTTCCTGGATGTCTCAGGACTTGACTGTAAATCAGGGTAATGAATAGGAGCAAGATAGTTGTATTGAATTAAATAAAAATTCTAATAAATTTAACTGTGTTTGAAAAAACAAGAATGGACAAGTTTTCCTGTCATACTACCTTGTGGTGGTATATAATGATAAAATGGTAGTCATATATTTCAGCATTAAGTAACATAAAGGTCAAGGAGGAGATTGTTTCATCCTTCATATGTCAAAAAATGATATGGAGACACAGATTAAAATGCTGACACACCAATCACTGCACAGGGGTCTCCTGCTTCTTCTCCCCACGCCATTTCAGCAAAGGGCCAAGCGCTATAAGTTAAACATGGCAGCACTGCTTTCTAGATACTGTGGTAGTTTTTTATGCATGCAAAATTTTGTAATGTGGCTAACTTCATAAATTTGGAACCATGCTGCATTTTCTCTAAGTGTTAATATGCACATATGTTGAGTTTTGTACATTTTTATATTTTATACACATCTTTATGTACATTTCTATGTGCATAAAAATATAAATGGATTATTCAAAAGTAAATTTTGTCAATAATACATAATTCCTGTTTTTAGAGGTGTAATGATAAAACTGCACAGATCTACATAACATCTCTCTTTCAATATGCCTTACAAACACAATGCTACATATACACTATTACAAGTAACATATTCAGTATAGCCCTCAGTATATAATAAAGTGGTTCTTCATTCTGTTCTTGGAAGACCCCCTGTCAGAGTGTCTTCATTCCAACCCTACCTTAATCAGGCTCAGATGGTCCTTAATTAATGGGCTAATAACAAACGTGGCAGGTTGAAAGCAGTGTGCGTTGGAATGAAAACATTCTGGCAGGGGTCCTCTAGGAACAGGATTGAGAATCACTGATATAATCTATGTTCCTATTAGTTCTGTGCAGTGGAGATTTATTAATTACTTAAATTAAGGAGTTGGTAGGTTTAATAAATTATAGGGTAAATTTAGTGTAACATGAATTTATTGAGGACAGACAAACTTGTGTAAAGTTACTTGTCCATTTATATTAACTGAATAAATTATGAGAATTCTCTTACTGGGAGAAAACATGATATCTGTCACTGTTAAGCACATATACCATGCAGGCTAGATAGAACAGTTTTCTTTATCTTTTTTGTCTGTTTGTTTTTTGTTTCTTTTCATAGAAGGAGGTACATGTGAGGTCATTGCTGCTCACAGGTGCTGCAACAAAAACCGAATTGAGGAGCGATCCCAGACAGTGAAGTGCTCCTGTCTTCCTGGCAAAGTAGCAGGAACAACAAGGAACAAGCCTTCCTGTGTCGATGGTGAGTGCAACCCACCCCAGAGCAAAAAACAAAGGTCTATTATGACAAACATGGATTTTCCTTTTGTAGCTTTGTACAATCCATATTAATCACACTTGTAGCTTCAGTAAGTTTGTATCTTATATTTATTATATGACTTAAAATAAGGAGTTGAATAAATTACTGGGTAAATTTAGTGTAACGTGAATTTATTGAGGACAGATAAACTTGTGCAAAGAAACACTAATTCACGAGACCCAAAGCAATTGCTTACGTATGCCATATAGTACAGCCTACTATGACTGTGGATTTAATGTTACCTCTGAATGCAGTGCTGACAACATATGTGGGAGAATTTCTCTAATCTGTTTCTATCATAAACGGAAGAACGTAGAAAAACACTCAGCAGGTTGGATGATTGCGCTTGTCCTGAGAGAAACGGTTTCCTATCAGTCTGTTTAGGAGATATAGTCTTATATCTGCTTGCCCTGTTGAAGGACAAGTCAGGATTGGTTCTATCCTGGACCACAATTCTACAAGATTAATTTTCCTGATATAATTTTTTTAACAAGAATATCCCGTATAAATACGGCAGCATCCTCATTCCTTAAGTTTGGGAATGCTTTCTTTTTTCATCCTGGCTCCTACACCTTTCCCCAACACTTTTTGGACCACAGCTTGGATTATGTCTCAAAAAGCATCGAGCAAATAAGACAGAATGGACTGTTACCTGTGAGTTTAAATCTTTTTCATTCTGTTAGTAAATGAGGTTTCTTCACTGCAGTCAGCTATCTCTGAGACCGTAATGGCCCACATAGATGCAGATCTTGCATTCTTGGTTATTAATGCCCCGTCAGTTTGAGTAATGGTACTAGGAGGACAGTTATGTGCCCATAGGAGAATTGATGGGCTCTGTCCCCGTGACACAACCTGCCAGAAACAATGCATTGGATATATTTTTTTAAATGCAGATAGGCACATTTGGAGAGGGAAAGAAAATGAACAAGGGCAGAAAACTAAGGGGAGCGGGAGGTCCTTACCTAGAATATTTAAAAGGAATTTAGGACCAGGGTTTTACATTCTGCAGCCATCAATTTCTGGGACAAAAATTTTACAACTTGAAAAAACCTTGTTTAAAGGATTAAAAAATGTATTAGCTTTTACCATTTGACATTATTTTGGCATTGACAAGATAAACAATATGGCCCAAAATACTGTACATGTTTTGAATGTCTGCAGTCTTTGCTGAAGGTTCTGTATGGTACATGAATATACTGAGAGGTAAAATCTCATACATTTGATATAGATTAATAAATTTGACAAGGGTAACATTTTTTCAATTCTGTAAAAATAAACAACACATACGGTATAACCAGTGATACACCAGATGAATTTGGTCAATGTGTACACTTTTGTTTACACTTAACTAGTTCAACATGCTTCAAATAGTTTTCAATCTAAGAAAAAATAATGCTTGACATTTTAGTTTTATATTAGGAAAAAATGTAAGCTATTTATATTGCATGCTACAAGTAAAATGTATTTAATCTGACCATGGTGGCTTGTGTATAGGATCAATTTTGGCTAATCTGCCATCATCAAGGGCTCTATTATAATGATCTGAAGGACATAGTCCGAAGCACATGGTCCAAGTTCATTTAGGGTGTCACTTTTGCTAGTGTAC
>JAABNY020000108.1:24242283-24259023 GCA_015164015.2 Brevimyrus niger | reverse complement strand
CTATTATAATGATCTGAAGGACATAGTCCGAAGCACATGGTCCAAGTTCATTTAGGGTGTCACTTTTGCTAGTGTACATACAGCAATAATAAAGTACTTTGTACAACATTGTATAGTACTTTATAGTACTGTACTTTTTCATATGAAAAGGATTCTGACGTTTTAGCTTAATTCTCAAGAGATGAGCAATGAAAAAATATAATGTATCGTGTATCAAGGAATGATGAGCAATGAAAATCAGGTTATTTTTTTTTTATCCCTCAAAGTAAGAAGGAAAAATGAAAAGACAAAGACCATTGATACGCATTTTACAAAGAAAAATTTTATATCACGAACCTACACATAACCCGCAATGAGAAAAATATGTTTGTTTAAAAATATCCTAGCTTATTGTTGGTACTAATTAGCCTGTATTCACTTCGCACACAATTTGAAACTATTTTTTCTGGACTGTTGTAAACTGCAGATACAGGGATACCGCTGTAATAATTAGCCAGTTTCATACATCAATACTGTGTTATGGCTAGGGATGTATATGGGAATACAGGACAAATTGCTAGATGGTTCTAGAAAAAATTGTCTTTCAGGGGGTTGAAACAAAAAATAGGGGGGCTGAAGGCTGCCTAAATAGGGTCTAGAACCGCCTTTGGAGTACAGTACTGTATAATAATGAGTACAGTACTGTATAATAATGTGCAATGTACTTTATTATTACTGTATTTAATGTCAGTAATGTCTCACTGTGCCTACCTCCAAAGATCTGTCTGCAGACTGCAAGACAGGGGTGGTAGGTGTAAGACAAGCTGACCACTGGGCTCATCTGGGGTACGGCTTAAAGCTCTAACAGAGTATTACAGACAGTTGTAGACAGAATGAATACAGATGTACAATATTAGAAAAAATATGTGTTTTTGAAAAATTGAAGCATGCAAATCTATTGTAATAGGTCCCAAAAATCAAATGGTGAATGGTGAAAATGAGCATAATACAGCCCCTTTAAATAACGGGAAAACGACACCTGCATCAGGCTCATGCTGGCAGGGACTGTGTCGTGCCTGGAACCGCTTTGTACCAGGTGTAAGATAGAGCCGCAAGAGTTCGTCACAGAAAGCCAGTGCGGGCATGGTGACTGCATTACCCCAGGTTACCAATCCTGAGCTATTCTAAAATACAGTAAGAGAGACTCTGAAGTTCAGGATTAGAGAAGCATTTCAGTAGCTAAATTTTAAGAAAACTTTCTTCACATCCTAGATGCTAATGTGATACATCAAGGTGGCAGGATTAAGGTGTGACGAGAAGGTCCTAATCTTCCGTTGATGTAGCTTGTGGTGAGGAATTCGGTCTGTGAGACTCAAGCATGGCCCTCACAATCTGATGGAAGATGAAGAGTGTCTGGTGGCAGGTGGTGGCAGACGGCCACCTGGGGACGCTGTCAGCTGGCCGGGAGCTGAAACTCCACATCGTGAGCTTGTATGGTCAACAATGCTCAGGCGCAAATCGAGAGCCCCTCAGAATCTAAACCAAGCGGAGGAGATGGAGCAGATGCTTAGTGCCGCTTGTTTCAGTGTATGAGATTCGGGCTGTAGCTCTAGCTTCGTTTGAGAACAGAAACATTCCGGCATCTTTACTTCCACAGAGCTGAAC
This sequence comes from Brevimyrus niger, assembly GCA_015164015.2. Lineage (NCBI taxonomy): Eukaryota > Metazoa > Chordata > Actinopteri > Osteoglossiformes > Mormyridae > Brevimyrus > Brevimyrus niger. The sequence goes on along the minus strand of JAABNY020000108.1, from coordinate 24,257,379 downwards.
ATACTTGGATGTGAGATGTTGCATTAATCGGTTTTCCCAGCCAACTTAGCTAGGGACTGTCTGCATCAGTCACAGTGTGAGCGAGTGTGGAGCGTGCGGTAGGCAGTGTGACAGTGACCATCACACAGGAAGGATGACACTGTGACACAGACACTCCTGTCATCACGCACATACAGAAATGCCTGGGAAATGGAAACGGCTGTTCCCTTTTCAGTGACTGCGAGTTAATAAATATTAACGATGACTACAAGCATTGTAAGATAAGGTCTTTCTGTATTTGGCACAAATATTGCAGGAAAAACATGACATAGTGTGATAATTTTGTACAAAAAGGTCAGCATTATTCTCTGTATTGTTTCTTTTTATTTAAAGAGGTCAATGGCCTTTGGGGATACCTGTGATGTATGCTATCTTGAACATGTGCATTAATGCATTAATAAATAATGAGAAGGGGAGAGAAGTGGACCATTATGGACTGCCGGCCTGTGGGAGGCTCATTCCATAAGGTGACCATTACGCACTCAGCCAGTGCCAGAGCTGCTGTTCTAAAATCCTTGTGGAGAAGGACAGAATGCTCCTTTCTGGGAAGCGCGGCTGTGTGTCCACTTCTGGTGTAAGAGGCCTGATGATGTCATGGTCTAAAAGTCACAGGGCGCCTTGGGAATACAGGAGAGCCGAAACCCACAGAAAAACATGAGACCACCATTCATCAAAAGGCAGCGGTGATGGGTCAAACTGTGAAACTAGATCTGAGCGCCACGCACTCAATTGGATTCAGACCATTCACAAAAGCTGCTTCTTCTTATAAAGAAAGCTTCAATCTGCCATCAGAGGGAAGGGGAGACATTCTATTTTTAATACATTCTAAGAATGGTCCTGCTGTCATAGTATATATGATTTAAATGCTCAGTTTTTTTTATAGTGGAGTATCATATACTAGATAAATAACAGGAGTTTTGGAACAAAACAACTCTAAAAAGGACCACTATTTTACCAAGAAACATGCAATCTAAAAACTTTATTTACAAATCTTAGCCTATATTCACAAAGCCATATAGCATATATAATTACTCAGCCGAGTCGAGTTAAGGTCATGTTGAAATGCAAAGATATTAGAAAGGAACAGGCATTCACACTTAGAGCACAATCTGTGAGAGGCTGACTTTAAAATGAGGATGAATTATAAGCCATTGAGACAGAACGTAAACACACATGAGGAGACTGCACAAATGTCAGACTTGGCCATTACTGGCCGCTGTGTATTGATTGGTAATTGGTAAATCAACAGCCTCACCAAGCTCAGCAAAGATTTAAAACTTAATTGCATTTTCCTTCTCATTCCAACTGGAAGTAGTCGATAGCTGGCACAGAAAAGACTTTAAAAGCTCTCAGAATAATTGGTATCTTGTTTTGGTTTCACTGGCATACAATACTAATCTCTAGGGATCCAGGGGCGAGCAAAACACTCTCCAGCTTGTCTGAGACATTTGAATGCTAATCATCACTGTCTCAGGCAGAATAAGACTTTACGGTGTCTTGCAGCCTGCAATTCTCTCACTCTGAGTGCATTAAACATTGAGCCGGCAGCATCTTCACCAGACATGGCTCTTTTCCTCCAAAGCCATGAGAGAAATGCGATAATGCTCGTCGAACAGACTACAAATGGTGGAGGGGCTGTTTCCTCTTGGCAGTGCGCTTTGCTCCAAACGTATAACTTTGTGGATGGGGAGGGGGGAACATATAATGTGCATTGAGATGTGGCTTGACCATATGCAGTTGAAGTTTCTCAGTTATTTTACAAGTTTGTGGTTTTATATGGGTGACTACCCAAAGAGAAAAACAAAAGGAGAAAAATTGTTCTGAAAGGAGATACTTCCGCGTAGATGTGTTTCCTGAGTCAGTTAAGCAATTAACATTGCATGGGGCATATTATGTGAAAATTGATTTGAAGGACCATTTAGGTAAACCAGATAGGGGAAGAGGGCGCTCTGGCTCTGAGAGAGGGGAGATTTTGGGAAACATTTGGCGGGAGAACTGGCTGGCTGACGATTCACGGGACACAATGACTAAGGTGACGCTGGTATGCAAGCAAAAGGAAGAGCATCAAAGAGTAACTGTGGATGAAAGTGCAAACTCCATGGTTGTGACTTCCAGGCACAGCAAGGAAAGAACAGCGAAGGAACTCCGAGTCAGCTCACTGTATGTCACATTCAATCATGAACAGGCAGCTCCATCAAACGCCGTGCAGTGCATGAATATCTTACACCTAAAATGTGACCGAAGGGCTGCAAGTCGACATACTGTAGTGAGCATCTCTTGAGTAGTGAAAACACAGTAAGTCAAAGTGCGATGCAAACCGAAGGGTTTTTACAAGCTGCTAAGCTTCCAGTGGTGCAGGAATTTGGCAGCTTCCTTATGCGTAGGGTGTGTTTTCATGTCACGATGTGGGTCCTTTCAACCTTTTATGAGGCGAAGTAAATGTCAGCAAGTACAAAGCTGTTCTGTGTGATCACATTTATTCTGTCTCATACTAAAGGTATTTCTCTGTCTTGAGAGTGGATTTCTCAAGGATGGCAATCTCTGCACCCAGGAGGCATGTCTCTGAATGTTGTCTCTCAATGGTGTGATCACTATGAAAATTATATAAGCCGTATGTCATCCAGTGCCATTCTCCAACGATTTCCGCCATCATATGGAAAAAATAAAATTCTGCCTGGAAGAATGGTGTCCCGTTCTTCCTCAAGAGATTTTTAGAATCTGTGTCAAGTTCTTCATTTCTTGTATGCGGCACCCTATTAAGTCATTTTATGCTGATGCCGTCATGTTATGCTGCTATGCTGTCTGTTACCTTATATCTATTTTATTAACAATTATAATATTAATATTATCACGTTAATCAGAAATTATAATATTTACCTTAGTTTTGTATCTCTGCCATATTTATATTGTGCAACAAACACATTTCATCACTTTAAAAGATCCTGAGCATGCAATTCATTATTAGATGACTACATTTAATATGCATTTAATTGCTGTATTTTACTTCTCACGGACTGAAATATTCTCTCTGCTGAATACCATCAAAAATATTTATATCAATTATATTACTCATATTTCAGTTCTTTGAGTTTAGTTTTTAATCTCCTCTGCATTTCATTTCAAAGGTCAATAGCTATGTGTAGGAATTGTTCATTCCTCCTTCCATCTAAAAAGGATAATCCCTTAAAAGTGCTAAATATAGTCTTCCTCTCTTGTACTGAAAAAAGTTTTCTAGGCCATCTTTAAAAGGGTAAATAAGATGTACCCAAGCATCTTTTGTGACAATTCAAACACAAATATAGAATGACATCACATTTTGGAAACAGGCGAATATTCACCTGCATACTGTTTTTTTGCAGGTGAATTTAATTATCCGATGTGCTCCCATTCTGAACAACTGTGCATTGTTTAATTGTGGAGAGCTAAGTTTACAGCTTCAGAGTGTTTGTAATTATGTAAGAAAGTAAACACTGCTGGACTGTATAATAAAAGTAACCATTGCTCAGTGCACAAGTTTTAAGTTTAAGTTTTAAGTTAGTTTTAAACTTACTTTTTGTGAACAACCTAATGCTTATTCCTCTGTACTGTAGCACTGGTTCTGTGTGTCACTGGTAGGTCTAGGCTGGGCAAATTTGTACAAAAATTGTTGCACTTCTGCAGATAAAGGTTGTATTTTAAAAACAGGCTGATTTGCCACAGACTAATTAGGGGTGAGAAGAAAAGCAGAAGAGCCTGAGGCCTTTCATACCCAATGGCTGGCCCTGCTGCAGGAGAGAGAGAGAGAGAGAGAGGGAGAGAGAAACAGACAGACAGACAGGCAGAGAGAGAGAGACAGACAGACTACTTGATTGATTGATTGTCTGTTTGTTTCTTTGTTTGTTTGATTGATTGATTGATTGATTGATTGATTGATTGATTGATAGTTGTGTGGCTAATAAATGGCTAAGGCCATTGTAGTTTGTTTTTGGTACAATATATGCCTTATAGTACGTAGACCACAGCAGACACTCCACATATTATAAGCAATATACAATTAATTCAATAGCATACAGCACAATACAATATTACACACACACAAACAACAACATCACAACATGCAATAGATGAGTGCCGAGTAGTATACGTGTTAGTAGTGCATGGGGATGGGAGGAAAGGGAGGAGTTTACAGTCCAGATAGCTATGGGGAAAAAGCTGATTGTGGAATGTTAAGTCTTAAGGGGGCAGTGACCTGTAGCGCCTCCCTGAAGGAAAGAGCTGCAAGGGATGTTGAGCCCATTGTGTGGAGACAGAACGTCATGGACTCAGGCAGATTTGATATGTGGGCGTGGCTTGATACAGGCAAATGGTGAATGACCCACTTGCAGCTCAAAGGACAACAACAAAAACAGGAAATGCTGGGAAACACTACAAAAACCAAAAGTACCACAAAGGGTCAAAGTAAAACAAAAGCTAATTTCCAAAACGGGTCAGGGCAACAAAGGGGAGGTGGGTTACAAAAAAACAGAACAACCAAACATCTAACAGCAGAACTACAACAATCACAATCAACAAACCACTAAGGAGCACAACTCAGGCAGTGACTTAAATGCTAAAACTGAACTGGGTAACGAGACAGCAGGAGTGAGACAGACACCTACCCAATATGGGAGGGTGAAGGACAATGAGCAATCAGGAAAACATACAAGGACAGGAAAAGGCAACAGGTGGAACTAATTAATGCGAGGAACTAAAATTAAGAACTAAAGAAGTAGGGCAGACAAATCTAACACTGGGGGAATAACAGACAGGTAGAAACGCAAGCATGGGCACAAAGAACGAAAGCAAATACAAACCAGAAGGCACGGGGACTAGAAAAACTCATACAATGAAACACTAGGGAACACAATGCAAAAATAGAGGAGGTGGGATTTGAACACACAACAGCGGGGTTAATAGATAACCACATACTCAGCTCATTGAGTCATGCGGCCGACAGGGAGCAGGGGAACTGCTACAGACTAGAACAACGGGCAAAAGGACACAACAGAAGTTGACCCTGATACACAGATAGCTTTGCTCGCTTTAATGTCTAGTGAATATGTAAACATTCAGCACGTCTATGGTTTTGGATGCCTTATTTGCAATCCTTTTTTCTGTGTTTGACTGTCTGAGCTGCTATACCATACTACAAAGAAGATGTATTGACTCATTAATGGTGGAGTAGAACAGAACAAGATGCTGATGCTTATTCCAATACTGTTTAAGCTGCCTAAGAAAGTAAACTCTTTTTTTGAGCTTTTTAAATGATGTATTCAATGCTGGAATTCTATTTCAGGATATTGCTAAATGATTTTAAAGTTGTCAGTAGCAGTGATGGGGCCTCTGTTTATTTGTAAAGGTATTTTAGGGCTTTGCATGCATTGCAAATCAATAATGAGTTTCTGGGTTTTGGGTGTATTGAGCAGGAGGTCTTGGTCAGGCAGATGGTGCCAAGCACAGACAGAGAGACGGCTGATGCTGTTTTGTTTTTTTGTTTTTTTTTTGTTGAGGAAATTAAAATTTAAACTTGGAAAGCATTGAGATAGGGGAGAGTCAGATAGCGGGCCTGGCGACAGCAGAGAGGCTGCCATGTGCTTGTCTAGTGTAAAGTGCGATGTTTTTGGAAAAACTGACCTGACAATACACCTGAGTCTCTCCGGGAAACATGCGTAGAGGACATTTCTAAAAAGATATGCGAGACAGCCATGCATTATAATTACTCTACGTCTTAAAATGGTGCAGAATTCAGTTACTCTCAGGACTTCAAAACGGATGATGTTCGTATTATCTTTCCGTTCCAGAAGTGTGTGCTTAGGCCCCTTTGTTCACTGTTTGGACGAAAGTCAAGACATTTTATTACGGTATTGTCTCGATTCCAAACTAAAAACTCTACTTTGGGGAAGAGAAGGCACTCCTGCAAGGGTGCCTGTGTGTTGTTGTTTGGGTGGGGTGTGGCTCTATGGGTCATTCAACAGTTTCCAGTTCAAATCCTGAATAGTTGCGTCCTTTTAGGCTCTTGAGAAAAGCCCTTAGCCCCCCCCCGACAATGCACCGGATTTATGGCTAACCCCTCTCTTGGGAATATGCCCTGTGTCCCACAATTAAATGAAACTAAGCTTTATTTGCTATTTATACAGGTAAGAGAAGAGGCTAAGGCTGCCAGTGATTGGAGAGGGCTGCTATTGGTTAATAGTTATCCTGCAACCCAGGTTACCCAAAATCTGGGGAAATTCTTCAGAAATGATTAAGGTTTCATGAGGTACAAATGTCATAAAGAGAACTAGGAGAATGTGTCTCAGCCACCCCTCCTGAGGATATCTGTCAGTAAATAATGGTGCACAACCACTGTACAGACAGCTTAAAGACACTGTAACAAAAACACTCTTTTTTATGCATCCTAAAACTCAGTCATCTGCCCTTCAGTCAACTTACACAGGTGGTGCCTCCTGTCACTTTGTGAAATATGTGTGGTGGGACTAATTTTACTGTAATGCCTACAGTCTTCTGAATTGAGAATATCATCAGGCGCCACATGTCACACAGAAAGCAGGTGAATTTCAGACAACTCCAATATTTTCCTGGTTAATACGTAACCATGTCTGATTTTGACCGAGATGCTTCTTTTCTGGCTTATTGAACTGCTTTTAAGCTTGGTAAGGGAACTGACACCAGAGATTGGGCAGCTGTTGAAAGCAATCACACACAATCTTTGATATCTAATCTGGTTCCGGCTGCACTGGGACAATACAGGCCAGGCAGACGGTGCCATGCAGACAGAGAGACGGCAGGTGCCTGGATTTTTTTTTTTTCTTGTTTATTTTTTTTTGAGGAAATTAAAATTTAAACTCGGAAAGCATTAAGAAGTCAACCACAGCCGGCTGTCCTGCCCTCCTACAGCTCCGGAAGGCCTTCTGAAAGCACAAATGGGACAAGATTGTGCTCTGTACCTAAGTGCACTTTGATGGAGTGAGGGGGTCATCTGCAACCATTTTGATAGCTGTGAAGGATCCCTCTTCTTCTGTTCTGTAGCTTAGCTCGTAACCTCTGTCCAGCCCTGAACGTTCCCTTCAAGTATGAAACATCCTACTAATGGAGCTCAATTAGGAAAATGCTCTTAGTGAACTCCTTTTAAAAATACACCCAACTGATATGAGTCCAGTTTTCAAGTGCATTTTAAGTTATTTGGTCTTTTGAATACCGGAGTAGCAGGAGTTAGTTCATCCATCTTGCAAACTTTTATTGTGGTCAGGGTTACAGTGGGGCCTGGAGCTCATGCAAGGCAGCACAAGCTAGGCTACACCCTGGTTGGGATACCAGCATCACATGGACACACACACACACACACACACACACAAACACAAAAAAACCATTAATCTCAAAAATGACAACTTTAACCCCTACCCAGCCCTAACCTTACCCATAAGTACCCAAACAAAATGTTTTGGCATTTTTAGTTTTTTGATTGCAGTCACAGCTTTTCATAAGACTGACATTCCCCTTGTGGGGGCTGAAAAAACAGTCACCTCAATGTCAAGATTTATTATATTATATATAAATGTCCCCACAATGTAATATATACCTAACCCACACACACACACACACAAAATCATGCATTATGGTAAATTTAGATACATCAATTAGCCTGAGTGCACACCTTGGAAATGCAGGAAGATTTTCGCAAGACAATGGGAAACATGCTCTTGCACTGAGCCTTTACATCAACCCAGAATGTAAATCAGGTCATATAACACCTCTCCTTCTTGCATACTTTAGCAACTTTTTTACTGACAAATCTTGCATATCACTCAGACATACATACTGATTTAGACACCATAAGCCTCAAACTCATTTTCATCCCAAGCCGTATTCAAGCTAAAGCTTTCCACTAGTTAGAGCACCAGCAATAACAAATGTATAAACACACTCTATATCAGGGTTATTCAAATCACGGTTCTCGAGTTCCAAGCACTGCTGGTTTTCCAGTCTGCCTTTACCTGCGAGCCAGGTGTGAAGCCTCTGACCAATCAGAATCAGTAATTATTAAACTAACTACCTGGGAGAACTGACAACAAGGCCTGGATTTGGAATTGAGGTCCAGATTTGAAGAACCCTGCTCTATATGTTCACTAAAATAATACTGAGCTAATTCTGCTCAAAATATCAGAAGATTAATAATAAAATATCTAGTAGATATGTTTGCTTATAAAATCTGTACAGAGAGACCTTCAGACCAAGATGGAATGAGGCAGCTTTGGGAGATGCTTGTCTTTCTCCAATGTAGATTAATGTGCACAGTCACACTAGATATATGCAACTTCACACATACAAGCACAGAATCCCATTTGTATGTTTTTTTTTTTCCATCCATCAGTTAGCAGGAATAAAATGGGGAGAAGGTCTGAAATGTTTGACTGATTTCTGGGTTCCCAACTCAGCTGAAAACTTCCTTTGTTCATTAGATTGAATGTACTGCAGGTTTTTTTTTGGCAATGTTTCTACATCATGAGTATTACAAATACTTTTATTTGGGGAAAAAGAAAAAAACATTAAATTGAAATTTTGTTTCCTTGCCTCTTTTTGCTCTTAGACACCCTGACAATTAATCATTATTAGAGCTGAGGTGGACATTAGATGGCTGTTACCAATTCAGAATCCATCCTTCTCAGAAGCATTAATATCACATGGCTGCAATCTATATGACACTGGCTGCTAATGTACCTTTGATTATGAAGCATATACTCCTTTTTCCAGGTGCTACAAATTTGTAGCGATTTCCAGGGAAGACTCTACCTGTCTGCTTAGTACACAGGATGTGTTGCCAGTAATCATCGCCTGACAAATGAAGACGTGTTAAACCCTGTTAAACCCTCTCACTGAGAAATGGCCCTATTCTGAGCCTCAATTTAAAGTGCATTTTTCAAGAACAGTTTTTTGTAAAATCACCCAGCTAAAAAGCTGGGTGATTTAACAAGGACAAAACAGACAGAAGCTGATGTAAGAATTCTTTAACTGAACTTCTGTAAAACAAGCAGCACATACTCACATTAACATGTGGCTTTGTACAACTTTAAGATTTTTTTTTGTCCATAAATGTGTGTGTGTGTGTGTGTGTGTGTGTGCACACGTATGTGTGTAGAGATAGATAGATAGATAGATAGATAGATAGATAGATAGATAGATAGATAGATAGATAGATAGATAGATAGAAACACAAGTTATTATGTAACTTCACAAACACCTATGCTATCACTATTGCAAGTATAGTGTCCATCTTTGAATACTGTATATTACATTAACAATCTGACTGGTAACTTGTCAGGCTGATGTGAATTTTGAAAACTCAATTTGCATTTGTTATCAAGTTAGTCATTACAAAAAAGCACCCACCAGGGAATTATTTGAGCAACTTAAGAGTCATTTACTGCCAAACGAATTCCTCTTAATCAGTTCTACTGCAGGTCATGGACTGGTCAGTTCAATGAGGCCCATAATTAGGAAAATTGTTTTAAATAATCTGAACATGATATCTCAACAAAGTTTCCAGGAAAAGCTATATAAATGATTTACTCTGGTCACTGCAACATTAGGGCAAAACAGCAGGAATTAATTTTCCCATAACAAGTACAATACTTAATTTTCCTGTTTCCTATACTGCAGTACCTTGATAAAATGGCAGCTTAGCCATTAGTAGCATGGTGTGCGCCTGTTGTGCACAAAGACATTACTCTGCCATTGTGATGCCCTGGGACTTGTGCTTCCGCAGCGTCCATCGTGATTGGGAAGTGGTGGTGCGAGATGGAGCCCTGTCTGGAGGGAGAGGAGTGCAAGACTCTCCCAGACAACTCCGGCTGGATGTGCTCATCTGGCAACAAGATCAAGACCACCAGGGTAAGGTGTTGACCGTAATTGTCCCACATCAACAGTGTATACAGACCCACGCATAGACATAACTAGTTTTCCATTAATTGTAGGTTAGGTTTTATGAAAAAAGGAAGTCATACAATCCATAATATTGCAGTCATTAATATTACAATAAAAATCATGTAGCATAATGAAGACTGAACCGTATTCCTTGCAAAAGAAAACCTTCGCCAAGCAGTAATAGATCACAGAGAATCCTTTAGCATCCTACATAATAAGTCAGTGGCACCTTGGACAGAAAAAGGATGTAATCTGAATACTTCAATGAGACTGAGATAAAGAGGATCTAAAACAGACAACATTAAATGTCAGCAGGGAGCAAAGATCCAGTATAATCTCTTATACAGTCCTGCTGTGGTGTCACTAGGGAGAACACTGCAGAAACAAGCCACGTTAGGGCTATTCTACCTACTGATAATGGGGAATAGTAGCAATAAGGGGAATAGTGGGGAATAGTAGCAATAAGTTGTATATGTGCTATACTGCTTACTGAGGAATGTTTAAACCATTCTACACTCAAGCTGAGAAAGGGATCACAACAGTGTCTTTACCTTCTGTCAATCTCCACGTTGGACCAAAAGGCAGGTTGACAAGTAAATGAGAGGCTAGGGTAAAAGCGATGATGTTTCAAAAGTATTGTCCTCCCTTTCCCCCGGTTGTGTGATCTTCCAAGTCCAGCTAGAGAGACAAGAAGTTGAAAGGATGTGACCATTTTTCAGCTTTCCAAGGTAAGATATATGATTTCCCACTCTAAATGACTACAGAAACCCAAAGCCTTCAACATGTTTATTGTACTCACACAATTTCCCAGTACAGTGTTTTTTATTACACTATATTTTGTATTATGTACTTTATTATAAACAGCCATAGCGCCACAAAAGGTGAATTAGACAAATGTACTTGTCAAAAACTTGATACATTATAATTATGAGGCATTATTGTGTTATGGATGGTTCTTAAAGCACTGAATTCATATTTGCCACTTCTTTTAAGCACCAGTAAACTACACATAAAAACAAGAACAAAAGTAGTAACTTTGAGAAATGGTTCCTCCTTATAGAAGCAAAAAACAGCCTCTGAGCATTGGGTTTGTATATAACATGTCCTGGTCCCTTCCCTTGCAGAAAACTCAGCCATATACATCCTATTAGCTGTGAATCTCAAGTGTGCAAATACTGCCAGCAAGGAGACGACCACCTGGGGAGGTGGGTTTGATCTTCTGACCAGCTTGCTTAGTCACACGATGCTCCACTGAACAAAATACTATGTTTGGCTCCCGCTTCCATGTTCGCTTACAACTCCAGATTCCTAGTTACATAGGGGGGCCCAATGTGCGTTTATTGTCATGCTGAGCGAGTGTAATAAGGTGTGACCAAAGCCATATGTAATATGGCATCTTCCCTATGAGCACTGTCGCACCCTGACACAAGGTTGGTTTTCGCAGAATTAGGTTTGAAAAGGCTTAATATGTTGCCACTTTCAGGGAGATGCAATCAGCTTTCTGACAGTGCATGAATGGGACTGCCCCTCTGCTAACCTTTAGCTTAATTTCTCATACAAATTATGAGATTTGAATTTTACCAAGGGTGTGGAGTAGGGGGAAAAGAGAGGACAAGGTCTCTACTTCATTAGTCTGCCTATTAACAGCTATTTGTTATCAGCACTGATTTTGCTCTGACAGACAATAGCAAACCATAACTTTGCCTATTCATCAAAATTCAAACCATACTAAAATCATCATAAAAATTCAGCAATTGTTCTGAATTATTTAAATCTTTATCATTTTTATCAAATGAGGACAGACGTTGGGAGAAACAAAAAGGGCTCTATCTGACTAAAACTGAACAGGGGCTGGAAAACAACCAGGGACTATGAAGAGTTAAAACAAGACAGGCGAGTATGAGAAAGGACACAAGAGGAATGACATCAATGGCTGGATTGGGGCTGATGAGACACACAGGTACTTAAAAAGACTAACAAGGGGTAACAAGCAACAGGTGTGACTCATCAGGGTCACGTCATGGAGGAGACGGGAGAGTGAGGCAGACAAGACAAGAAGGACGTAAAAGTACCCCCCTCAAGCGTGCCCAAAGTGGTCAAGAAGATCAGACAGGAGAGGGAACCAAGGGCACGGGACACCAGGGTGAACACACACAGGGCTGGGACAGTACAGATCACGGTAGGACCAACACAGTACATGTAACAAGATATACAGCACAATAAAGGATATGAAACAGGCAAGGGACAACAAGGAAGACCAACAACGAACCGGACCACACAGATGAAACAGAACTAATATGGAACAGAACCGGGGACCAGGAACAGACCAGGGACCAGGGGAACAAATGCCAAACCAAATAAACCACACCTGTTCACACCAGAAAGACAAAACCCAAGACACAGAACTGGATACATGACATAATTAAGGCCATGGAGCAGACCAAGGCAAAACCAGGAACAGCAGAAAGGACACCCAACAAGACACAACTGGACAGGGCAGACAGATGATGTCACGGTGACAGGGATGGAAACACAACAAAGGGTCACAGGAGTCACTGGCCACGACAAAACTAAGGCAGGACAGGGACCAAAGCTTGACCGGAGGAAGTGGGGAACATCCTGGGAGTCTTCTGGACCCTGGGGAGCTAGACCCTGGGACGTGGACCCTCCTGAGTACGAGCACAGGTGAAGGAGAGGCCATCAAGACAGAGTGAGAGTTATGACAAGGCCCAGAGATTTCCATTCTAATTCCTCTAGCAAGGCATCTACTGGGTCAATCCAATCTGGCCTGATGCCAACCATAGAGTCAGGCATCAGCCCGGTGGCAACAGTGGAGTTGGGCATCGGCTGAGCGGTGACCTGCAGGGGGATGAGGAGACCACCAATGGGACATAATAGAGACAAGATGGGTGCTGACGGATCACCTGGGGCTGATGGGGCACCTGAAGACAAGCAGGGTGCAGCCAGGAAACCTGAAAAAGAGTAGGGCACAGCTGAGACACCGGGTGCGACCACTGGGTTTCCCTGTGGGACAGCATGGCTGCTGTGAGACTGGAGACACTGGCAGAGTGGCCCTCTCTGGGCAGAGAGCCTGGAGCATAGTCGGAGTGGCCCTCTCTAGACCAGGCGCCTAGAGCACGGGTGGACTGGCCCTTTCTGGGTGCATCAGAGGCAAGGATGGGCTCAAGAATTGTGGTCTGTGGCCTCTCCTGGACCAGGCTCTAGAGGCAGCAGCCATGGGCACGGCCAGCTTACTCTGCTTTTTCCTCCCGCGGCTGCTGCGGAGAGGTGGCAGGCTGAACAGTTTCACGCGATGGAGAGGCGGCAGGATGAGTGGTCTCACGCTAAACTGTCCACCGCATGTCGGATAATGAGTGCTGAACCTTCCCTGCCTCCTGGGGATTCATGTGCGGGGTGAGTCTCACTAGCAGCTTCCCTGCATCTCGGAAGAGATCCTCAGCCTTGGGGATCCTCCAGACCATGGGATTACTCCTCCACTCCAAGGGGGGAACCAAGGAGGGAAAAGTCGTCCTCAGCTTGAAGGTGGGGTGGCTCCCATAGCACTGGTAACCTCTTTAGTCCTCACATTTGAGGCAGTCAGGGTATCCAGCCTGCTGGATGCAGGAAGGTATGGAAGCTGGAGTGGGGGGTTTTTGGGGGGTCCTGTCATTCTTTCGTGACTGAAAACCAAAGGACTCGATGGCAGGTGCTGAGAGAAAAGTGGCTGGAAAGCAAATGGGACCGCAATGCGTCAAAAAGAGAAGGTTAGTACAGGTATGGACACGAGCAGGCAAGAGGAGTGATGTCATTGAGCAGACTGGGGCTGAGATACACAGGTACTTAAATACAAATACTAACAATGGGTAACAAGCAAGAGCCGTAGCTCATTGAGGCCACGTCAAGGAGGAGAAAGGAGAGTCAGGTGGACATGATAGGCATGGTCATATAATACACAAATCTAACTTTTTTGTTTCAAAATCTCATGATAGCAACTGTAAGTAATATATAAAAAATCTAAGAAGATTCTTGAACAATGTGCGGTTGAGTTACTCCTATCAGAGGTAGAGACATGACAAAATGTTATATTTGGTGGTCTAAGCACTGGTTTCACAAACAAGAAAAGATCAGACAGCAACACATCACCACTGCAGGAACTTCTCGGCAGAATGTGCTATGCACAACATAAAGAAGTGGGCAGATCAGAAAATAGAGGGAAATAAACAGCATGCTGTGCAGAGGGCCAGTGCAACTGTAACAGTTCGGGGTAAAACCCCATCTGCACCATTAAACTTCAACATGCATATAGCATCTGTAATAGGGAACCCCTATTATTTGGTACCCTGTCTGATCAGTTGGGAGATAGTGATGTGGTACGTGGAACTCAAAATGAATGAATCATGAATCGAACCCAGGCAATCAAACTACGATATTTTCTAATGCCATATCGGCGTCACAATTGAATTGCACAGTAATAGAATGAAACTGCTTTTCGATTGACAAAAGCAGCTTCATTTGCATTAGGTGCCCTATCAGAATGTGAGTGCAGTCAATTGCCCCAATTACATTAGGCGTGAAGGAGCTGATGGTTGTGTGGGATATCCACCATCTGTTTGCCAGTTTCATTTGGTAGGTGCCTGTTACCTTAAAGCCAAGCATAGTCAGGACCTGTATATGTGCAGGTGCAGCCCAAGTTAGTCTTCCTAATGCTGGGCCCACACCAGCACTTAATTGCAAAAGATTGGCTCTTAGAAGCCTAAATTGGATAAGAAAACAGCCACCATCCTGGACATAATTAGATAACAAGATAAACTTTATTGGTCCCGTGGGAAATTCTCGAGCACACAACAGCATGGTATGTAGAATAAATTACCATACTGTACTTGAAATGCAAAACAGGCGAAGTGCAAATATAGTACACAAAGTCCAAATAAGTAGAAAAGTAAAAATAATTTTGTCAGTCCTTGAAAACTCATTCCCTTCAAATCCTTCTGTTTATAGAGTTACTAAATTTCCTGGAGGAACCTTCCCGAGGGATTAATAAAGTACTATCTATCTATCTATCTATCTATCTATCTATCTATCTATCTATCTATCTATCTATCTATCTATCTATCTATC
>JAABNY020000108.1:24211462-24235609 GCA_015164015.2 Brevimyrus niger | reverse complement strand
TATAGTTAAATTCTTTTGGTCTCTGTAATCCTTCAAACATGACAAGGAGCAGAGCAGGCTGTGGTGCAGGAACACTGGGCTTGGCTATAACTCCCTGTAACTCCTATGCTAAAATGATTAAAGTTTCAAACAATAGGTGGTACCTACAGCTCTTCCTTTGACTCTCCTATCATCTCACCATCAGTCAAGTTGCAGATTAGGAAAAAAAAAGGCAAGTTCTCAAAAGACTTGAAGAATTGGGAGGAGTGCCGTGCTGAGAAAATGTGAACAGGTTTGGCTGTTCAGAATGAGCGAAGTAAACTGCAAGTAAATATAAGTCAA
This sequence comes from Brevimyrus niger, assembly GCA_015164015.2. NCBI lineage: Eukaryota > Metazoa > Chordata > Actinopteri > Osteoglossiformes > Mormyridae > Brevimyrus > Brevimyrus niger. The sequence goes on along the minus strand of JAABNY020000108.1, from coordinate 24,235,288 downwards.
GACAACTGCCATTTGCATCTACCCACTGCGCAAAAAGAAATCGCTAAGTATAACATAAGAAATTGCCTGACATCTACTAGACACAGGTAAAAAGATAAAAAAAAAGACAAAAAATCATTTGAATTTGTTTCCATATATTATGAAATACACAACCATGTTTTCAACCCTATATGTAAAACATTAATGAATAATTAGTTTTTGTATGTTAGGCACGAAAGAACCGTGCTATGTATTAAACTGATTTAATTTGGTGTTATGATGTGTATGAAGTGGTAGTTTGATATATTCTATTGCATTTTACTTCCATAAAAATATAGAAATGTAATCATTTTACATAATTATAATAATGACATCTGTAATAACTTGACAATAAATCTTGTTCAGATTATAAGTCTGAATAATTATTTTCATGATAATTTGTTTAAGCATATTACCTCGTGCAAAACTGCTGTTTGTAGTCAAAACATAAAATAAGCAACTAGCCCCAAGATGTTTTGTTTTTTTGTCCATTTGTCAAAGATTCTTTCTTGGAATTGTTGAAATCTAGCATTAAAAATTGTTATTTATGATCTTTTTTCCCAGTCCTTTTTTCCAGTACTGTGCAACAACAGGGGTTAAATGTTAACAATCACACCTAATATAATATAATCTGTTTTGTCAACATATCAGAGTTTAATTACTGTATAACACACAGTTCTACAGCTTCCACATTGAAAACATTTATTGTTCTTTTGTCTTTGTAGATTAACAAGCGGACATAATGAAGACATCTTTCAAAGGCATATGGACAAGATCCATCGCTGACAAGGGCTACATATTGCAGGTGGTCACACAAGGTCATCATTAAAAGACAGCATCGATTTTAGGGAAAAATCCAACTTGCCTGAGGCTATATTTTGCCAAGGATTTTCCACCCAGGATAATAGATTTTGATCAACAGCTGTATACCGGGTGTGAGTGCCCTCTGTCTTGTCCATTTAAACTTCATAAATGATATACAGGAGTAGTGGGGCACGATGGAACATACAATGGAACATTCAATGGAGAGATACATTGTTTCCTCAACTGAAGTACGCATCTGAATTCCAAAGCTTTAATGTTTGGATAGTCTCTGGGTGGACTGTTCTGGATCTCAGCCTCTGCCCTCCGCCAGCTCTCTAACCCTGCGGGAGTGGCAAACACTCCTTGCACAAAAAGAAACCTGTCTGGACAATGGTCGCATCTTGTGCTTTTCCTCCCACGCCTGATGGGAGCCAAAGGAACAATGGGTCCATGTGTAGCTCAGTCAGTGTCCCTCAGAAAGACATTTGTGTAACGTTCTTTGTTGGCATGTTCCGTTCAGTTCACTAGTGCTTCATTTGTGTCCAGAGACACTGTAGATACATCTGTGATCTTCACCCCTGTGTACAGCAACAAGCGTGACTAGACACATCAGCAGCATTCATCCTGGGAACAAGACTATTTCCAGTCCAGGGATGTGCGGCACATGCTTGAAGAATTCCATTTTCTGTTTTAATTGACCATTTGCTTTCTCTGTCTTGCCGGAGGAACACCAGCCTGGGCTCAAGACCGGAATGCTTTGGTTTTTTTTGATGGGACATTCATTGTAAAAGAAATATACATTGGCTAGCATAGATTGAAAAACACATATTGACTTAAGAGATCTTAAATCAATGCAAACAGTAGGCAAGTTCTGCTTGTTCTTGTACACTAACCTGCTTTACAAATGGATTGAAATGCAGTCACTTCAGTATTGTGCCTGTTGCCAACATTTACAGTTTTATGTTTGGTGAACATATTATCTATAATTTTATGACATGTACTGATTTTATCAGCTTCACTTAGGATATTTACAAAAGAAAAAAACCTGCTCCATATTTCCATAACATTTGCTATTGGTATTTTAAGTTTTAACACCGAAGAAAATGATTGACACAAATTTAAATTACTGCTATTCTTTAAATGAAGGCTGAAAATCTGAAGGCTGACATTTCTAAGGTGCAGCAGTAATGACAAGCATATCATGAACATTAAAATTAAATATATTACATTCAATTATGGTTTGTAATTATTTCTAATTTTAATGGCATGATTATTTTACAAAAGAATTGATTTAAAGATATATGCTCAACTGTGGCCCTCACCAGGACAAGTGATTTGAAGATGAAAATGAGGCTGAGTACCATACTGACACTAATTAATTTAGCTTGATGTGTTCAATTTACCCTGTATGTAACTGGTGTTAGCAAATATTTCTTCCAGATTGTTTGATGAAATTAGTCATAAATGAGGGGAGTTTCACACATTTTGATTAATGTTTGTTATATGATGTTTACTGTTGTAAAAATCTGTATGAATCAATATAATTTTTTTTATTATTTACACACCTTGTTAGACTGACAAACTGGGAACAAATGCAGGTGAATCTTAAATACTAACAGAAACATAAGCTTTACTCCCCACAGTGTTCAAATACAAATTGGAAAGTACATGTCTCACTGAAGTCCAGGTTCTCAATTCATTCTGTGCAAAATAGTGTTCTTAGAGTATATGCCACAACAAACAAGGATGCATAAAGATACCTGAATATAATTCAAGGATTGCTGCCTTGATTATTGTTCAACAGAAACTCTCTTTTCTGGTTTTTCTTTACCGATAAAAGTGTCACAGATAAAAGCAATTAACATATGGATATTGTTATAAAGCATGCAGAGATTGCTTCTGCTCTTGATTTATAAATATGAATCACAGCCGATGAGGTATAAAATATGGAATATTAAAAAGAGAAAAAAACAAAACCTTTGTTGGTACTGACTTGTAATTTTACATTTTTCAAAAGTAAAAGAAAGATTCTTTGCGATATTCAGCATCGCCTATGTAAGAATAGGATCAATGGAGAAAACTGTGCTACCTGGAGTGGGAACTACCTAAGCAACAGTGGGCAGCTCCCTGTCCACCTCAGACTGGCTCCAGTCCTGAAGGGCAGATATCAAGAGACTAGACAGGCCTCTGTGCTGCTGACCAGGCCTCCTTGCAGTTGAGCGCAACAGCGGTTCAGATACTGTATTACATTCATCCTTATGCTGCAGGAAGCCTACCCAGGGTCAGTTTCGAAACTGCACTCTTAATCGGCCAGCCTGGTGTGGCATGTCAGTGGCCCTATTATAATTTCTGCAGAAATGACCATATATGGGCTGCACAGTGTCGCAGTCCGACATTAATTATTCATGAGTAAGCTAGATGCTAAACCGAACATGACATGTAGACAGCTAATCAAAGCAGCAGGAGCTCTAAAGCCTGTTTTCCCCCACTGAGAGCACCTTATGGTGATTTCAGCACCAGGGTCATCAAGAGACTAAGTCTGCTGACCAGCTGAATATTGCTAAGTCTGTCAATTTGTCGGACCCCGCACTGTGCTCCTTGTGACACTAAATTCTTGTGGAACCTGAAACTCTGAAAAACTGTCTGTCAGTGGCGACTTAGTCTGCCTCACAGACTTGTATTTGGATTCTGATATTTTTCTCTCTGTGATCAATGCTAGCCTTTTAAAGATTGTTAAATGCCATTGTGAAATTCTACCTAGCCTTTTCTAGACATCTCGCAGGACATGATAAATGCCAGCATCCAATCCTATGAGATTTTATAGTTTTCCCTTCTGTCCCAGACAGAAGATTTGTCAAATCTATGAATTTTAACAAAGAAAGCTTAGAATGTTCCTGATTTGATGTGCAAAATAAATTCTGAACTGTAAACTTATGCTCTCAAGTAATGATAATACAACCAGGCATCCACGTCTAAAAAATAGCAGTGTTTTGTCAAAGTCTTTATTTCTTTTGCTTTCCTTTTAAGTGAAATTCTTATAAATAAGTACCTGTGTTTTCCAACATTAGGTGCCTGTCACTAGAATCTGGTTTGAATTTTGTCTGGAGTCTGGTCTGGCCTCTTTTGTTGATATAAAATCCAGCAACCTGACATTCAAATGCATTTGATTAGAACTGCAAGGTAGGAATCATTCATATTATTAAACCTGCAGTGGGATACCACAGCAGTCAACACTTCACAAGCATTCATGATCCATTAGCAAAAGGTAACTCCTACCAAGAAAGAAAAAGCATGAATGACACTCCAGAGTGTCTTAAAGGTCAGTCATATCCCCCCTTCTGTATTTTCATTCAAAATCAAGCAGAGGAAGGTAGCAGATCTGAAAGGATATACAATGTGTACAATGGTCACTGAGGTTTCTTTTCTTATATTTTATGGATTTGCCTTTGCATCGACCACAAGTGTTTTCGTTTGAACATATAAAACGTTACCAACGGCCAATGTTTTCAGCTTTTGATAAAAAGAAATGAGACAGCAGGAGACTGTCTTTGTGTTCAGTTATCAGGATAAATACACCTGTTAAAAATACTTACACTGAAACCTTTCACAGAACTAATTGTGTAATCAAACAGAATATTTTCCTGCACATGGGAAAAAGAAAACTGTAATTGCTATTATACCTTTAAAAATAATAATCACATAAAAATATATCACACCTGCAAGAGATCCAGGTCAACATTAAAAACTAGTGATTATAATCTTCTTCCCTGAATGCCTGAGGATGATGGAAGTCACTTGCCCTTGAATTACAGACTGACTCAGAATCAAGTGATAATTTGATTGATACATTGATTTAGTGAATGACGGGCACTGTGTTAATCACCCCAAAAAACACAATTTATGATGCATCAGTAATCATTTGGGGGACTGATAATACGCTTTATTTTATGGGGAAGGGACAAGAAAACATCCTTAACAGCAGCTATCAACAAGATTAAAAACAATATTACACAAGGTCCCTGGAACTACACAACCAAGGTGCTATTACTGAAAATACAGATACAGACCTCTAGAGAGACACAGCTGGATTTAGAAACTTTTACATGAGACAGTAGCCATTTTCATTTGGCTATATACCCCTCCTCCGCTTTATGATCGGCATTAGTATTCACTTCCTGATGAAAAGCTCTCACAGCCTTGACACTTCTGGGTTCCCACACTCCTTTGAAAGTCTGACAACTGTCATTTTACTGACACAATAATAAAAAGCATTTGGTGGAAGTAGAACATTTGGTAAATATTTGATTGTACTGTACTAGACTGGTTAGGATCTTTGCTGGTGTGCCATTAAAACAGACCTTTCAAAGAAACTCAATGCCAATATATTACAAAATCAATGAAACGTTTAGAATTATCAAAGCTATGATTACTGAGGCATTTTTAGGCTTTAATAAATCCTGTCATTCTGCACATCATCGCATGTCAATGAAAAGGGAATTGTGGGAATATCCAAAGCACTAAGTTCATCTCTACCAAGTGATAATTTTATATAGGGACACATACACTATAGAGGAAGAACCTGCAGAAGTACCTGAAGAAGAATTCCACACTCGGTTGAACCGAAGCACTGGATCATCATTATCATCCCCAGTCTTATGCAGAAGTGTAATTTTTTATGGTTGTGATGATTGAGGTCCAGTCCTTCTGGGGTATTACTATATGCTGCTTTTCATTCTACTTCACCTCCAGAATGTCATATTTTTGCACTGCATCAGGGCCCCAGATTTAGGGGACAAACGGATAATGTGATGACAGAGTGCCCTAAGTCCTTAGGGGCCACAGTACCTTGTGGTCAGGCTGGGGGAGGAGGCAGGTATTCAAGCTGGGGAGTGCAAAGCTGGAATAATTCTCAGTGGGGAAATAAAACCTGATGTTCTTTCATCTAATGTGTCTTTGAACAATTTCACATGTAAGGAAAATAAAAATCTAGATCGATAGATACATAGATAGATACATAGATAGATACATGGATGGATAGATAGATAGATAGATAGATAGATAGATAGATAGATAGATAGATAGATAGATAGATAGATAGATAGATAGATAGTATGAATGCCAAGACATTACAGGCACCCCTATCGACAGACATTGATGCATAAACATAACCAGTAGCCACTTGACCACATGCACCTGCTCGTTACCACAAATACACCTGGAATTCCAGACAAGCAAATCATATGCTTGTAACTGAATATTTACAGCGTGCACAGAGTCAACAGAGATTAAGTTACTGTGTAGCTTACTGAGTATCAGAATGGCACATGATCTAAGTCATTTTGAATGTAGTATGATCGATGGTGTCAGGCATGATGATTTAGAAAGGGCCAACCCAATTTATATACTGCAGTGGCTACAATTCACAGAGGATGGTACCATAAACAAGAAACATCTAGCCAGCAGCAATTCTGTCACCAAAACACCTTGTTAATGAGAGGGAACAGAGGATAATAATCAGACTCCTTAAGGCTAATAGGAATAGCCACAAGTGCAAAAATAATAACCCAGTACAACAGTGATGTACATAACGGGACTTCTGAATGCACTGTCAACTCTAGAAATGGTTTTTACAAAAGCGGATCCTGTTACTATGAAGCCGTATTGTTTGCCGAACCTAACTAAATTCCAGTTAGCTGAAGTGGACCCTCTGGGTGGGACCATTATACTTTCTTCTGGCCACTGGCAGAAAGGGGGCCCAGTAGTGACTCTTGGAACAATGAAGTGCCTAATGCGTAGATTCATGTGGATACAGCATCATAAAGGGGGTGGGCAGTGTTGGTCATCATGGCCGTGCCATCATCCTCCTTTTGGAAACCACCACCAGTAGGATGCCCCTTATTTTCAAAGTTTTAAAATTTGTAGCTCTCACCCGTTCAAATTTTCTTGTTGGAAAATAATTAGTGCAAAAACTAATTTTGACTATTTGTAGAGAAAATTTGTATTTTTGTTTTTGAAGGCACGTATGTTGTCAGCACATTGAAACGTTGTATAATATTCATATACAGCACTTGAATGTTTCTATAGCATTTCAATTTTTATTGTTTAAAGAAAACAGTAACATCTTTCTTTATTAAAAAGAAATTAAGTGCAGAAACTTGTTTTATTTTTCCAATATTCCTTTTTAACTCAGGTAATCAAAATATTATAATTGGAGATGAGCTCTATTAACGGTATTTATGAGACAATTTATCAGTTCCAATGCCTCACATTTTACAAAGATTTGTTTTCTTTTGTTTCTTTTCCACTGCTTTCTTCTTCCATGATGACACTTTAAGTCTAACTAGCTGTTAATTTGTGTTACCAACAGTTCCCATCGGTCAGTATCTGCTAGAAAGGGGGAGGGATGTCCATGCACTGACTGGAATAACACAGGGTTGCTGACCGCAATTTGTTTGATTTTTCTTTCTGATTTTCTTTCTTGATTTTCTTGCCGAGTTTTGTCAGATTTTCCTTTTTATTGTTTTTTGTGACCTTTAGGCGTGTGCCTTAGGAAGGCCGAAACGCGACATTCTGGCGACCCCTATTTCAAATACTATCACTCACCTTAATGGCATATAATGTTCATTGACCAGAACTGTGAGAAGTGCCTGAACTGCCTGCACTACGTCTTTGGACAATAGTAGACTTTGTGCCATCTGAAAAGAGTCCTGTACTCACTGATAATCAGCAGAGCAAACAATGACTGCTCTGCATCTTTCATCAGATGATAGCAGGGAAAACCCTTTTAGCTTTAATATTCACAAAATGAAGTTCATGCACAATTTCATCAGCCATGAAGTAAACAAGATATGCTGCCTACATATTTGGATAGATTTGAAGACATGAGTCAGGAATGGATAAATTAAAGAGGAAATGTCTTTGATTTCTTGGAAACTAAGTTGTGTAGTTGTTTACTCTGAATGCCAGCTGAGTCAATTATTATTCTCTTTGGAGAATCTTCTGGTGACTTCCCTTTCAAGTGCTGCAACTATCAGGTGTTTTTCTTCTGCATCCAGCTCTCAGTTTTAAGATGGAGATGGCAAGAAGCTCTTCGCTCAAGTGCTAGAGCCAGCCACAGAGCTTTTTCAGAGCAGAAGCCTTGAGCATTCCCTAAATACAACCCAAAGAGTGACTTTTTAGGGGGTGAGAGCAAGATTTGACAAAACTTTTCAAGTCCATACAGTATATTGGACACTTTAGGTGCCAGTGTCAAGGGTCAACCATAGAACAGAGCTAGAAATGTTCTGGGAAATTGCTGCTATAGATTGGTAGATCATCCCAAGTATCTTACTAAACACAATTTAAGTCTAAAACATTTTTACTCTGCTGTAGGAAAAAATTAAACTTAGCAAGTTTTACAATTTTAATGATCATTGCTGTTCAAGATTATCTAGTATATGTTTAAAAATCTGTTTTAAGTTTACCTATGCTGCTTTCGCATGAGCACTGCATGTGTTTTCTGAAATAATCATAATCATTTTCAGCCCTGGTGTTTAAATCACTCCTGGATGGGTTCGTAAGAGTTTATGTTGAGCTCCTTTAAATACCCCAATATTTATAACAAAAAAAAATCACATTGTAATATTTGAAACATTTCCAATACATTGCTGTAGTATATTATAGTATAATATAGTATTAGGGCTGTCAATAGATTAAAACACTTAATCGTGATTAATCGCACAGTCCATAGTTAATCACAAATTAATCGCAAATTGAATTATAAATTTATGAAACATTCAACATTTACCATTAAAGGATTCTTATCAATATCAGAGTTGGCAAGGCATGATTGTGTGACGTCCACGCCCCCGGTGGGGTGGGGCTCCGCAGATGTTACGCATTAGCATCACGATCACCTCAGCATAAGAAGGACAGAGTCCTTCAATCAAGTGCGTAGTATTGAGCCAAATGTCACTTTTGAGCCTTACCGAGCACTTACTTGTCTTCCGTCTTCCCTCTCGCCCATTGTGTACTTACCTGTCCTCGGTCCAGCTCCTCTTGTCTTCCTCTCCTCTCCCTAGCCCAGCTCCCGGTCCTGATCCCTTCTCTCCTCGCCATCCCATCTCCTGCCCCTTGATCCTTACCTACAATCCGCCCCTGTCTCCGCGTCCAGGACTCACTTCCTGGCATTCGACCTTCTCGCCCGTTTCCCGACTACGACTTCTGCTTGCTCCTACGATTACCTTTGCCTTGCCTTGTCAGCTTTCCATTAAAGACCGATATACTCGCATATCTGGGTCTGCTCTTCTGTACCAGATTGTCACAGAATACTTCGCCTTCAACATGGACCCAGCGAGAACTCTTGAAGGAAGACTTGCGTTTCTCGAACAGAGGCTCACTGCCCAAGCGGCTCAGGTACCACTACCGTCCTCACCTCCACTACCGGTAACACCCCCCATCGCCCTGCCTGAGCGATATGATGGCAATCCTGATCACTGCCGGGGTTTCCTTATGCAAGTAGGCATATACATGGAGGAACACCCGGAGATGTTCCAATCACCGGGTGCGCAAGTGAGATTCACCATATCGCTGCTGACAGGTCGAGCCCGAGAATGGGCTGAAGCGTTATGGTCGGATGGCAGCCCGATCCTTCAGTCGGCACAGAATTTCCACAACGCTCTCATGGAGGTGTTCAACCACCCTGTTGTCGGACGTCGCCCCGGTTGGCGCCTGCTCGAGTGTAGACAGGGCACCCAAACTGCAGCAGACTTCTCCCTGGAGTTTCGGACCATTGCCGCCGCGTTATGCTGGCCTGATGACTGCCTACAGACAATATTTCTCAGAGCCCTCAATCCAGAACTGCAGGATCAACTGGCAGCTCGCGGGGAGGCCCCTACATTCGACGATCTTGTCCGCCAAGCAGTAAGGCTGGATAATACGGTACGCGATCGCCAACAACGCAGACCACGATCTCAGCCCGAAGGTCCCATAACCGCCGGAGAGGAGCCCATGCAGATTGGAAGAACCCCACTCACCATGGAGGAGCGTCGGCGGCGGTTCCAAGAGAGGTTGTGCCTGTACTGTGGAGATCCTGATAACCTGATTTCTGCCTGTCGGCGCCGACCTCCAACCGGAAGAGAGCACCAAGGGGTAAGGTCTAACAACTGTCCGTTGCTCAACGTCTCACAATTCTCCGTTACAGTGACGGTCAGTTGTGGTGGAAGGAGTATGGAGGTCCCCGCTCTAATTGACAGTGGAGCTGCGGGTAACTTCATCGATGCTCAGTTAGTCTGACAACTTCATCTCCCGGTCGTCAAACTGCCTACCCATCTGTTCGTGCATAGAGTAACCAGAGAAAGATTGCCGGAAGGCACCATCTCTCGTCAAACACAGCCTTGCAACCTCAAGGTAGGAGTGGTTCATTCGTAAATAATCAACTTCTACGTATTACCCCATTCTAAGGATCCCTTGATTCTCGGATTGCCCTGGTTAAAGCTTCATAACCCCCAACTGAACTGGAGAAACGGAGAACTAGAAGCCTGGTCGAATAGATGTCGTCAGGATTGTCTCTCGCTCCCCTGTCGGTCCACGGCCATAGAAAGTCCCGAACCTGAAAATCTAACCCACATTCCCAGTGAGTATTCCGATTACCACGACGTATTCAGCCGCAAGAAGGCTGTCGCTCTTCCTCCCCATAGAGAGAGTGATTGCAACATCGATCTCCTTGAGGGTGCGACTCTACCTCACGGACGGCTGTACCCCGTGTCTATGCAAGAACAGGACTCTCTGGATGAATGTGTTAAGGAGGGGGTAAGTCAAGGGATCATATGTCCCTCGACATCCCCTGTAACCGCTGGATTTTTCTTCGTAAAGAAGAAGGATGGAGGATTAAGACCCGTGGTGGATTATCGGGCCCTGAACGCTATTACCATTAAAAGACATGAACCACTGCCTTTGATTCCCTCAGCACAGCATTCGACTTTAGGGTAAGTTACCTCCCGGGGAAGCATAACACCAAGGCCGACGCCCTGTCCCGACAACATGATCCCCCCGAGAGTAACGAACAAACCCACCCGGTTCTTAGTCCAAAGTGTTTTATATCAACCATAACATGGGGTTTGGAGGAGCGCATCCGCTCGGAACAAGACCGAGGCTACCGTCTACCCGACTGTCCTGCCGACCGCCTCTACGTGCCAACCCGGCTTCGGTCTGAACTCCTGTCCTGTGTTCACAATAACCCCGGAACCTGCCATACCGGAGTAGGAGCTACTTTCCGCCTGGTTGGTAAAAGGTACTGGTGGCCTCGATGGCGTACGGAGGTCGAACGATACGTTAGCAGTTGCCCGGATTGCGCCCAGAATAAAAGTTCAAATCAAGTCCCAGCATTTTCCCATTAAAAACTGGAATCCTTGAACATAAATCCCATGATAATTAATGGGAACTAAGCTTTCAATATACAAGTTATATAAAGGTTTTTTAAGAAGGACATCTGCAAATCAAGAGACTGCTGTATTTTGATATAAAATCAAGTATTTGCCTAAGCAACTGAAAAGAAGCAGAAAAATAGTCTGCACTTCCAAACATTCTTTCCTTACAAACACATCTGGCGTTTCCCTGTTAGAAAGAAAAAAAACAACCCACCCAAATACATGGCCTCTCATCCTGCATTCTATGCTCCAACACCCATTGTCAAAAGAAATCAAAAGTCAGATTTCTCACAGTGCAGCACTTACAAAGCACCTGGGAAAACAGTTTGCAAATATTAGTGTGAAACCTCTAGGCACTCAATGTACGTATCTGAGAATGTCACAATCCCGACAAGAAAAGCATAAATCTTTATCGGGGAATTCATGAAGAGCACGCTGCATTGCTGCACTGAAACCTGCGTTCTGCAGCTTGCTGTCTTGACGGCACATTTTCATAGAGATGGGTGGAAAGAGAATGTATAGCCTTTCACCAATATCCACTATTGTCACACTAAGGTTAGCACATATATTTTTTTATAATTCCTACACTCAGAACAAGATAAGGAGTTATAATAAAGATGGATGGATTTTTAAAATAATGTTTTCTATTGTCGTATCATTTATCTTCCTTAACTGCTTAACCTGCATTCGGACACGGTGAGCCTGGAGGCTATCCCAGGAGCACGGGGCACGAGGCAGGGGGATGCTCTGGGTGGGCTCCCAGTCCACTGCAGAGCACAAACACCATGGGCAATTCAATAGGATTCATAGTCCCAGCTCTTGGAGTGTAAAGCTGCAGTGCAAACCACCAGTCACCGCATTGCAGGTCACCACATTTAGTATATTTATATGTATATGATGAGATTGGTCAGGATATAGCAGGAATTACGCAAATAGATAAAGTCACTTAACTTTTTGCTTTGATGTCCTTAAACGTTTCAGTGTTCTGGGCAAACTTGCGGACAGCTTTTAAGAGAGTGCTGTTCCACTCAATGCCTTCAAATATTTGATGAGTAGTTGGTTAGTTTGTATTTAATGTAAGATCAAATGTTATCTATGGTGTTAAAATCTGAATATATACACATATCACATTTAGTCTTGATTTTGCCTACAATGTATTTAAAAGTGATTTTGAAAGTGTTCTTCCAGAGTGCAGAGAGGGTACTATGGTCAAACTGGAATTCAGGTCTGAGCATCTTCATCCACTTCCTGTTAGGAGTTACACAGCAGCAAAGCATAATTGGCATGTGGAAGACAGGGTTTAAGTCACCTGAGATATCTCAACCATCTGTCAAATGAGAGTCTCTTACAGGTCTATCAGGAATCTGAAGGTTGTCCCTTGCAGGCTGTGAAAGATGCACCCCTCAAACAATCAGTTCTGACTCTTTGTGCTGAAAATAAATCAATCAGCTTGGGAGAGTATTATATACAGGCAGACATCCAATCAATTGGGAGGGAAGTTTTTGGTTAAAGCTAGACTGGGTATCTCAGCTACCGACATATAAACACAAGCCTGCCTGGTCCCTTTCTTCAATGTTGGCGACTGACATGTTGTTTGTCCAATCAGAGCTGACCCTATGGCAGGAAGAGAATGAATTCTGCCTTTAAAGGACCTGGACATCTACAGGACAAGGGGATGGGTGGCAGGTTGTTGATAGCATAGTCTAACTAGTCGGAAACAACAAAATTGGCTTGAAAATCAGTGAAAAGGAAATTCACGGCCGTAACTCAGGTAGTCACGGAATGAAGTCAATTTTGGTCATTCAAAGTGAGTAAAAGCCATTTTCATGGAGAACAGTGGATGGCAAAAGCAGGCCATCTATCTATGAACTGCTTCAAGTGTTCAAAGTAGGGATTTATGTGAATGCAAAAGCACTGAGATGTGCACTTTGCATTCAGGATGCTGCCTCAGATGGGCTGCTCAGAATGCGAATGACTGAATCTTTTCTGGCTTAGATAGGAAATGGGACTTTGCATTTCATTGCTCCTCCAGGGCAGATCTTAGTGGTTTTCCACATTGTTGGCACAGCAATGGAATAAAAGCTTACATGGAAAAAAAACAGTAATTAAATGTACTCTTTCCCATTTTTTATTTTGGTGAACATAAATAGTTTGATATCAACAAGGTTAAAAGGCTGCAAAACAAACAATCTTGATTTTATTCTGCTTTTTGGATACAAATGTGAAGTGTGAACAGATTATCTGGTGGTGGGTCAAATGGAACTCAGTATGGCTTTGATTTTAGTACTTTTGTGACTGTGTTGTAGAGAAGAATCCTTCTATCTGCTTATAAGTTTAGATGCTGCAATTTGCTCAGGAAGCTGGAATAATAAAATACGTAGGTAAGACTTTACTCAATGCAGTTATCATAATGCACTATAAATACCTTCATCCTCAATTCTTATTCTGACCAATAAAATGCATTATGAAGGTATCTAGAGTGCATTATGTAGAGGAGAGCTTCACAGAGCATTCATAATGCATAGTAAAAATGGCTATAATGTGTTACGCCTTATTATACTGTTATAGCCATGTTTATAATACTTTATTAATGCATTATGAAGGTATCTATAATTCATTATGAAGGTATCTACAGTATAATGTATTATTATGATTACTTTAGGTAAAGTGTTCAGCATGACCATACATTAAGTACCACATAGAGACAAATCTATAGAATCATCCAGAATCATCTTCCCAACCAGGACAAGGTCCAGAAGTTATAAAAAAAATAATAAATAATTTCTTTTCAGTCTCACTATCAACTTTGAAAACCTCATTCAACAGAGCATTTTCCAGTTTTTTAATTGCATCTTTTGTTTAAACCTCCATTTTTTACCTCATTACCAAATGAACAGAAACCGATTTGTTCCTCTGGGAATGTTTTTTTTTTGCCACACCAGCCTCCTTTTTGCTCATTTCTAAGCATTCACTTCATATTTGGCATCTTGAAAGAAGCAAATAATGACGACGTTTTAATGTTTTTTTTGTAGCAATCCACAGTAGACTCGTGTCATTTCTAATATATTTCCCATAGCATTTTACAGCAAGTTTGTAAGCAGCTAATTACTTTTTTTTTATAACTAAAAATAGCTTCTTGTTACAGCGGTGACCCAGACATGAAAAGCAGCAGGCAGCATTCAGCCATGTTTGAGCTGTGATATTTGACACAGTTAGTCTGCTTTCAGTACAGAAGCAGGATAGTACATACAGTTTCTAACACGATCTCGCACTGAAACCGTTCATCTCTATAATCACCATTTTTCTTCTTGAATCATCGCAGCCACATCACGTATCCAGTGCCGGTCAACTCTTTAGGCGATATAGGCAGCCACCCATGTAGACCCAGGTAGCTAAGGGGGGAGAGGAGTTACAAAGTAAGGAAAGCCTCATTCATACCAAGCTCTCCTCCTGTACCCTGGGAACAGTATGCACCATAATATAAGCCTAAATATAAGCCAAAACTAGCCTTCTTTATGTCATTGCATATGCATAAATCTTGCATGAAAAATGAATCTCAGACGGCATTTCTGAGAGAACGCAGAAAAAGCAGAAAGCTTTTCTAATATTTTTTTTCTTTTTTATTTATTTCGATAAGCAGTCCCTCCTGGGATCTGAGTCTGCAGCCACTTACTTACAAATCCAGCTTCTTTTCCGTTACTCCACCTGCTGCACTAATTGGGCTCGGTGCAAAGCTGCACTGGTGATGATGAATGTAAGCATTTCTGGCCGTTGACATGGAGCCGTTTGCACTCAGCAATCCTCGAGAGCTGCAACATCCCCTGCCTTACAGCTTCTATGCAAGTTTGGGCCGTTCAGCCAAAAGCATAAAAGGCTTTAAAGTAGCACAGGACATATTTAGACCTAACTGCTACCTGACTAGTGATACAGCGGCTGAGATACTGATACTCACATAGAAAAACTGATTTGAAGTAAAGGACAAAATGTCCTTAATGTTGAATCAAAAGAAATTTTATAACTCTTTTTAAAATGTTATGTGTCACGCCCGGCTCATTACCTCATGTTAATTCCTGATTGTCATTACCTGTTTTCTGTTTCTCTTGGCTTGTCCTGTGTATTTAGTCCGCGTCCAAGTTAGTCTTTCCAGATCTGTCATTAATGTCAGTTGAGGTTTCTTCACTGTCAGCCCTGTCTGTTCCAATAAATCCCTTTCGTCTACACTTTTGGCTGGACTCACCTGCTTACCCGCTCGCAGGATCACCAAACATAACATTATGTTTCTGATTGATGTATTTTCTGAAATAGTGGCCGAGACCTTTATTTACCTATGCTGCAGAAATAACATGCCTTTATTTGAGGCAGGCCTGTGTTAGGGGCAGGCCTTTATTTACCTAAGCCGCAGAAGTAACATGCCTTTATTTAAGGCAGACCAGCATCAGAGGGAGGCCTTTATTTACCTACGCCATAGAAGTAACAGTCCTTTATTTGAGGCAGGCCATTATCTGAGACCTGGCTTTTAATTGAATCCCAGTTTTTATTTGAGGATATATGGTATGTTATAGTTGTATATTTTTTATAAGAACTCCATAGATAGATAGCATTTGTCTATTTGGTCTATTTAAACATTCTTTTTAGAGGTTCTGCTTGCTGCTGTACGGCAATAGCTTTGCTAATGGTATAGAACATATTTCTGAAGTTTCCCAGGGTAGGGATGTCGATTCCCATTTGAACAAGGCAAACATTGAGTACAGGATGATGAGGGAGATGTGGAAAGTGTGTGGGGAATGTTTCTGGTGTGTGGTTTGATTACTTGAACAGGAAGGTCTAAATAAGTCCTCCCAGAAACAGCAGATCCACATATCAAGTTTGAATATGCAAGCTGAGTTCTGTAACACAAAGCACACGCAGTGGAGTGTATACATCATAGCATGGTGGACAGGCAGCTGTGTCTGGGGACTCCAGACTTATTGATGAGGTGCTTACGGTGCAGTCGGACACCACCAAAAAGCTACATACTCCATTGAATATCCATTCATATTACACAAGTCCGTGTGATGAATGAGGGTTGGTCACCTTTCTAAAGACCAGCCGTACCCATGTGGTGCAGAGAGATTTTGTTGCATTTATGGCAATGCCTGGTTTTCATTGCCAAGGTCACCCCAGAAAAGGAAGTGGATATGGCCGTCTTGATAATTAAGGCCGGATCTCAGCCATGGTTTTCGAAATACATTTAGTAAATTTTGCATTGTGTTACCATAACAAAATCCATCAAGCTACATGCCTGGCACACATGGGGCAGCGTGTAGCCTTGCAGGTCAGACTCGCTGCCTGTAATCTCAAGATCACTAGTTCAACTCCTGTGGCTGGAATATGTCACGATTAGGCCTTGTGACACTCACACCTTGACCTTCACACCTTGAGCACGACCCTCAACCCCTGTTGGTTCAAGAATGCTGGATGCTCTCTGACCTCCAAGTTTGCTCTCACCTGTTTATGTTTTTCCCACAGAGAGCAAGACGGGTTATACAGAAGTTTGTAACTGCACCATTTTTGAGTCCAAATATATGCTGGCTTCTTACAGATATAAAACAAACAAGACGTTTTTGTTTTTTTTGTTTTTTTTGGTCCTCATAGGTAAAAGATCCTGAGTAATATCTGAAGAGGGACCACTGTATGACTCTTTAACAATGCACATAACCCAAACGAATCCATTAAAAAAACTTCAGCTTAGAAAATAAATATATAAGAATGTATCACTCTAAAATCATCATGCAATCCAATTTTTTAATTCATTTAATTATTCCTCGAAATGACAATTTTAAAATGATAATAAGCTCACTTATGAGAATTAGATTATTTCTAGCCATGCACCCAACAATATTACACATAGGATACATTTAAAGGGAACAAATTCCTCTTTACCAGCTATACAGAAGAACTGGCAGCAATGAGAAGTTTGCTTTTTCTATGTAACACCAAAGGCTGTGTTCTCCATAGCAAGTATTTCCCTCTTTATGCACATCTCAAAGCACTCTTTATTCAGTCAGAACCACACTCACTGCCAGGACACGTGGCCCATTAGAATATAACATTGGCATTAAATTATGCCGTTTTTTAAAGCTTCAATATAGCATCACTGGGGCACATGTAATACCAGCAGCACTAAGACAAACACTACATCACCAGTCATTTATAGAGCCCAACACAAAAAGATAATGGCTGTATTGAATCACAGAAGAGAAACCTAATGGCAACTAAATGGACTAAATGCTATTCAAGTGTATAGTTGACCTTAAAAAGCCCTGAGTGTATAATTTGTGAGATGAAAGTGCATTTGCGCGAGAGCTCTGTCATTGACTGATATCCTGTTCAAGGTGCACCCTGTCTTATGCCCCGTACTTCTAAAGATGGATTCTCTAATACCATGACCCTAATAGAATTAGTGGTCAATGAGGATTAAGTAATGGAAATTAGAACCACGCAAAGCAGAACTATGAACTGTTCATTACTTCAGGAAACCTCAGGACCTGATTTGAACCAATTACAAGATTCTCTTTAAATAAAAAAGTTGAATTTAGATCATCATTTACTTTTTTGGGGGACGTACCGTTCATATTAAATTTACATAGTTTTCTGGTGACTTCTGAATCGGGTAAATCTGACCATATAAGAAATAAATTGTAATCGTATAGCTGTGGGGTTTGGATACATTTGTAAAGCATGCAGTGAAGCAGCCAAAGTGGCATTTGGGGCCAGACTATGAAGAACTGACAGCAGCTGGTATGGTACTGATTAATATTATGAATAAAAATCCTGGAAACTAAGATTGTAAAGGTCTAAAGTCCTTGAAACTACCAGAGCTACTTCAACAAATATCCAGTTCTATAAATGGTCAAATCTGTAACCTTTGATTCCCTGAAGAGAACCCAGGACTCACAGAGCTCATAGAACTGCCTTTTATTCACTTCAGTACAGAGACAAATGTGGTCTTACTGTCATGACTAGAATTCTGAGCATTTGAGTAAAAACCAATTTATAGACTCTTATATACCTAGTCTAAGATAGAGCACGTTAACCTGGGCCACCCATCTATAATAGCAGGTGGTCTGTCCATTAGCTCTTAAGGTAGCTCACTGTTGGAAACTGGTAGCCATTGGGACTTGGGGCTGCTGACTGGATGGGTGGACCCCAGATGGGGTGTACAAGAAGGCAGATTCAGGTGCAGAGGACCAGAATACCAGGAACCAGGACACAGGAAACGAAGCTGAAACACAAAACTAAAATATTCATGCAACACTTCTGTGCATCCAGAATTGCAGAATTTGCTATGTAGTACGTGAAATTTAGTATGAGAGACGACCAGTACGTTCAGATCCTCAGCATGGGTGAAACAGTAGGCAAACAGTACCCAGATGACATTCTGCAAAATTCCTAAGTGTGCAACTGACAGAGGCTACACTATCTCCAGACCAATGGACCTGGAGATGAAAATTGCTTGCTCAGAAATTTGTCAAGATAGCAGAGAAAGTGCCATCTCTGTGCTAATCTAAGTAGAAAAAAACTGCTTACATAAGTTTACTCAAAGATGTATCCCTTAGATCATGTTTACACTTTCATGGGATTTAAACATAAGTGGTAAAACATTCTAGTTGATGAATTTTGCAACATGGTGACTGCAGTGTGCATAGATACTGTACTCACGCTTACAAACAGTAAATATTACATTAACAACCCACTGGTAGGCCTCTGACAAAATTCAGTACCTATAGAGCAAGTATGTGGTTTTGGATGCATCCCAACAACAAGATTTCCCAGCACAACAACTGTGGAACTCTGGCTAATCAGAACCATGAATCTAACAATAGAACACCAGTTAACCAGGAGCAGAAATTCAAGACACCACTCGACAACAACTATGGACCCTGAAACAAGACCCACTAAGTCAGTAATCACTCTGGGAACTCTGATGAAAATCTCAGGTGAAACACTAACATACTAAACCGAGGCCTACAAAAAAGACACTGAATCAAAAGGCCTACACTCTAAAAGCAATGATGATGACCGTGCAGTGAAAAATGTGCTGTTTAAATACCATTAAGAGCCAATTGCAAATGGCTTAGACTCTGTAGGGTCAATTACCTGATTAACAATCATAAACAGGTGTGGCACTTATCCTTTTATTTCCACATATAAACTCCATTTGAACATTACACACTCATTGGTTTTGTCTTGTTTGTTGTTCACCTTAACTCAATCTAAGTTGAGTTGTTCTAACTGATTTATGGATAAACCATCATTGGCAGTGTCGCAATGTCTCATTGTCAAGTCACTGTTAAGGTCTAATGCAAATTCTTCTGAAAATCCCCCTACCTGAGTAGACATTTGCTGCAAAGGCATTCTTTACACCCTTATGTCTGTATGCATCTGGTTAATTTGTAAGAAAATAAATAGCCAGCAGTCATACGTTCTCTATCTAAGCGTAACTCTACGCCTGACATATTGCAAGTAAGTCATTACTATGCATTTCTATGTTTTTCAAAATCACGCTGCAGTGGATGGTATCAAAAAATGAAAAAGTCTTTAAAAGCTGTGTTACAGGTCTTTACGCTCTTAATAGGAAATTGTTTATGATTATCTCAATGTTGATAATGCTCAGCCAGTGTTAATAATGCTCATTAATAAATAATTATTCAGAGTGTTTCCTCCACTATATTTATTTCAATTCACTAGTTAACACCACCTGCTGATGCGATAATGAAAGTTTAAAATTGAATATTATTCAGTTGCAGTGTTGTGTATTAATTCATTTTTTATATTTATCTACACTGCTTATTTGCTGGAAAATGATTAATGCATACATTACCAAAAAAAAGGCAACATTTCAATACAGAAAAATATACATTGTTTCTAAAAAAACAGAATAGGCTCATTATTTTGGTCATTTAATTAATGAGTTAGTTCCTTATGCAATTCAGCGTAAGTACATTTTTCATTCAGATTCAAAATACAGTATTAATCCATATCCTGCAAGCTGTTTTATTTAGTATTTTTATGCTAGAACCCTTGGCTGGTTTACTTGACCAATGACTCCTTCTTTGTGTGATTACATTTCAGATAATGTCACTTGTATCAATCCAAAATCCAAAGCACTGCAACTTTGTTACAGGATATAAAAAAATGGGTTCATCAGGAGCACTGACCATAAAAACAGATTGTAGCTGTAGTTGGATATTTGTATCATTCTATTTTCATCCCTGTTCATATCAGGAAGCAGCTCAGCACCTTAGATAACGGCTCAATGTTCTCATGATCTTGGAGCCATAAGAGAAGATGAGCTAGACTGAAATGTCATTCTGCTGCAGCTTCTTCTCTGATTTCTCACTATGAAACTCTGTGTAGACGGTGAGGATAAAAATGTTGCGTCCGCACAGCTAGGCAGCTGGTGTGTTCCAGGTCATCTATCTATATTTCGGCCACTTCAATCTGAATTATATGTCAATTACATTTGCCCCCTATCCACGGATGATATGTCCCAAAACAGACCATGAATAGCCAAAATCATTGATAATAACAAACCACCGAAGGACCCCATAGATAATGTGATTTTCTTGTACTTATATATGGTAATTGGTCATTAAATACAGAAAGTACATTGTAGTCTCTTTAGAATTGATTCTAACATTTTACCCTAATTTTCCAAACAAAACACAATAGAACAATGAGAAAATATTGGGTATCAAGGTGTCATGTGCGTCGGTTGAGGCATGACCCATATGTGGCAGTTTTGGGAGAGACAGAATTTATTGGGCCAAACACCTAACTGCACATGGAATGACAATGACCGAGCTGGGGAACACAGTGAACACCGTATACAGCCACATATGTATACGGTACAGAGCTAGCAAATGAGAGACAGGTGTGGGCTGGGAACAGAGTTATAGTGGAATGACCAGCGACCTCTGCTGGCCAAACGGGGACAAGATGGAGACAGACCATGATATAAAGAATGAAAATCATACTTTTCATACTGCTCAAAGAACAAAGGACCAATGAAAAACAACAAATTGTTACAAATTTTACAGTGTATTATTCTTTTTTTTTGTACAGCAGACAACAGAACCGCTGATATGGAGTGGTACAGTAGTCAGCAAACACTGTTTCCGGCAAACGATCACCTAAAACTTATTAAAACCTGAAGTTTTCAACAGCATGAACGATATAATATACGTTTGTTTTGAAAATTAGGCTGAATTTCATTGTAAGTGATGCCAGCACTTTGTATCATCAGTTGTATTGTATCGCTTTGGAAAATTTAAAAAGGACCCATTGGCCATCAGTTATAAATGCTACTCCTTTGTCTCAGAATGATGGTCAATCTCGTTAGCGTGAGTTCATCCCGGATACTCCTGTGGTTACACCCACACCCTCCAGGAGACCCACTCTACAACTAAATATCTCACTTTTGTGGAATAGTCTGACAAGCAGGACTTTCTTAAATGATGATCAGGACTGACTTTTTATGCTTCAAGTGAATCTAAAATAAATGCTTCAGGGGACCCCATAACCATTTCCCACACTCCTTACTGCCATAATTTTTCTGAAGATTCATGAAGTGTCATAACAGGGACTCAAAGCACTCAGTTAACACATTTTTTTACTGATTTCCATAACCAGAAAACAAAAATGATTAACTGGAGTAGAATCAATAGGTCAAATAATAGTAATAAAACAAATAATTCAATATATCTCAGAGAATTGTAGCACGTACTGTAGTTTCCTTGCGCGACATGGACCTGGATTCAACAGGATTATTACCCAGACTTGGACTGTACATCCATGCATTCATTCCCTCCTCTTACATATATAGCTCTTCTCTTGTTCTGCATTGCAACATGGTCCTGAGGAATTACATTTGGTATCACAGGTCTGCCATGTATGGATGATATGACAATAAAATTCACTTGACTTCACTTGACTTGATCTCCATGCCACCCCAATATTTTTATCTTGTACTTTGTTAACAGAACTGATTGTGATATTGTGACACGTTCTGGGTTGTTTCGATTTAATTGAATAATTTGCATAATTGACTTGTGATGTGGAGCTGACATGACTGGTTTTACATGTTCCTGTGGTAGGTGTGGTTGGGAGATTTTTGAGCTGGTACCTATCACTTGGTTTTTCTCCTAATTTGAGTTGCAAGTAAGGTAGCTGTCTTTTTTGACTTGGAAATACCAGCGGAAGGATAAACTTTTTTCTGGCTCTGCCTCTGCTCTTTGAATACCTACACACAGGTGACAATTACCACAAACCCATGCTTATACTGTGGCTTGGATTATGGATATATACATGAATCGTGGCTTCATATTCTTTTTTTATCAGTTTATCTTTGCAAACTTGTACACTGTTTCGGCTCAAGTACTATATGCATTGCTGTCTATCAGATACATTCAACAAGTTATTGGATGCAAATGGCTGCAAAATCAAAGATATTAATTTCCATCTGACACTGACTCTTAATTCCTTCACAATGGTGAGCCAAAAAAGGTCCCCAAGGAAAGCCCCAGCAGTCCCACAACACAGAGTCTCTAATCGCAACATTTATAAGATGATATTTGTAGTGCCTGCAAATTTTCTATAAGATGAAACTAAAATATGGAAAAATATGGAGTTTCTTCCAAGGATGATATCAAGACTGTGTCAGTATTTACTCAGCATATTATGATGCATTTGAGTTGCTAAAAATGTGCTGAAAACAAAAACATACAGCATATGTGGCTAACTTACATACATACTGTACCATGCAATACACCTAAAATTAAAGGGATAGAAAAACGATAAAAAGTGCATTGAGTTCAAAGGCTTAAAGAAATTGCACCTCTGATGGGGCACAAACAAAGAGAATCGAAAAGCAATAGAGAGGGTACTCTAAAAAACCAATTTGTAAAGTACAATATAGCTCCCTCTCTACCAACAGCTGTTTACGGGTTTTTTTTACAGTCAAATAGATTAGCAAGCTAGCTTGCCACGTACAAAAGGACATTGCCTGCTTCTAACAGTGGTCTGTAACTCACCAGCTTTGGAGTGGAATACGCCCGGGCAGTCCTGAAGCGTACCAGACGGTGAATGAGCCATCTTCCCAGGGGTGGCAGGACAGGGACCCTACTCTGTATTTGGATACAGGAAACCACACCAGATGTAGCCTCTCTTTCAAGCTCACCACCCAAGTCATTAGCTAACTGTTTATGGACTAGCACTGTTAGTTAACCTCACTATAAAAGACCACACCAACCCCAGTTAGGCCACTAGCCACATGGCACTTGCACTTTACTTTTGGCAGACCCTTCCTCAGTCAAGTGACATGCTAACAGAATTGCAGTCGACAGTTATTCTTTTCAAAATAAATGTACTGGGGGAAAAAAGTGTGCAATAATGTTATATGCAGCCTTATAGCAATTCTTCCTGGTCCTACAGCAAAGCATCTTAAACCTATAACACTACCACTACTACGCCTAAAGAATGTAATGGAGCTACTACTGTGGAATTAAGAATTTACACCTGGTCCGAAGAGAATGTTCTTGTTTTCACTCAACTTGAA
>JAABNY020000108.1:24190410-24211405 GCA_015164015.2 Brevimyrus niger | reverse complement strand
AAACTTGAGGTAACCATTCATGTTCAGAGTGAGCAGTGGTTTCTGCCTTGTTTCTCTGTGTCAGCCCAGTGTCATAAACACTCATAGTTTCAATTAGTATATTCAATATACTTTCAATAAGTATATTGAAAACTATTATGATCCTCATGCAGAGTGCGACTTATCACATAACATTATTCATTGCGTTTGGCTCCCTGAGTATTCCTTCGTTACTGTTTTGAATACTAATTCATACAAAAGCAATACAACTAATTGATCTCTGGAAAACTAAGAACCCATCTTACCGAAATCAAGCCATTGTCTTCCTGACTTTAGATGCGGTCATTGAAGGTCTGGTCCGAATGAAATGCGTGAGACATCCGGAAGCAGTGTCAGAGAACCAAATTAAAGGCATACATTCTTAGCCAGCACATAGCACTCTACAGCCTACGACCTGGAGACAAAATACTTATATGACATGTAAAGTTCATTTTTCCCTTAAATGGCATCTTATCTAAAAAAATTTTTAACAGAAAGAAAGATCAACTGTCCTGTTTGCTAATGCTTGTGGCACTGAAAGATAAGGGAAAGGTAGTTCACATAGAGGACATGCACCAGGAATGACAGCTAACAGCCACATGATGTCAAATGCAATACCTGAAAAATTGGTGATATTGGCAGTCAGACTGTCTAAATATAATACACAAAAAACAGGGCATCAGTAACAGATGTCACCAACCATATCACGCATTGACTGATATACATGTTAATGCCAGTTTAAATTATAAAAACATATCTGTTCATCTTTTCTCCTGGTAAAGAGAATGTTAGTGCTAGAATTTGCTCATGCAAGCATACATACTTATATTCATTGGCCTGTTTCTTGGATAGACCTGCGTGCAAAATAGTCTGGTCCTTCAAACAATGCAGTTGAATATATGCAGAACATGGGCAGGGTCATTGTTTATTTGCAGGGGTGACTGTCAGCTTGCCTTTGCTACTCCAGATAATTCTGTGTTCTGGTGCTGCATGCTGCACTGCACAGTTTATCTGCTACTGTGGAATGAAATGAAATACAGAAGAACATGAGAATGAGTTAGGGCAATGTAGTCGTCTCTGCTAAAAAGGATGCTTAACTAAAAGGCGCGCCAAACCCCTGACAAGTCCTGTAATGCCCCCCCCCTCCCCCCCAGAAAAAAACGATATGATAGAACAAATTAATGGGTAAAGCAGAAATTGAGGAGAATTATAATGACTAAGATGTGGTGTGATGATGGTGACAGACATACAGCTTCCAGGATATTTCCTGGGATTGTCACACACGCCAGTGTCTACAGTTTACAGAGAATAATGCAATAAACAAAAAAAAAACATCCGGTCAGTAGGCGAAAAACATTTTNNNNTTTCACTTCGTGCACTATCGTATGCATCTCTTGGGGGCTAAGCCCCCCCTGTCCTTAAAACCTAGTGACGCCCCTGACTGAAATAATAGCCCAGTACAACAGTGGTGAGTGGAAATGTTTATCTGAACATATAACTTGTCTATTATTGAAAACTGGGTATATAGTATATATCTTTGTGGATAACATATAAGATTTTATATAAGCCACGTCCAGCAATTCCGCTAGAAGAGAGTTTTTATGCTCCCTGTACTGAGAAAATTGTATCATTAGCAAGACTGTAAACAGGTCCCTGCCATCATTACTAAATCTAATTTTACATATCAGAGCCAAGGACTGAATGCAGTCCATGTGCATGTTATCCAGAAATTTCAAAGTCAAGGCAACTGAGAGAAATGGATTTTAATTAAAACTAACGTCAGTCACCCTTGTGAGACCTCTCTGGTTTCAATCTGAATTTTTCACAGTGACAGCACAGGGGACTCTGTTGGAACATAATTGTCCAGCTCCAGCAATCAGAAAACACGGAAATCCTCACGAAACAAAAGACATGTGGAACCACAACAAGCTTCAGCTCTTTACATTTTAATATATGAAAGACATGCTATTTCAATTTAGGCATCACAGTTACTACTTTCCAAACTTTTCTTAACTAAGGAAACTCTTAAACTAATCTATATTGCTTTGTCAAAGGCTGGTCTATTGTTGTCTATTGAAGCAATAAAAATCACAGCATATTGGACTAGTAGTGATATTTATCACTATTGAACCACATTTTATTCCTATAAACATAAAATGGCTTTACTGCATGTGCACCACTCCACTGTCACACACACCCATGCAGTTATATGCAGAATTGACACTTGGTACCAATCCAACATGCCGCCACATTACCTATTGGGTACCCCCAAGACTAAATTGTTCCTCCTCCTAGGGCAGGCGTGCTCAACTCCAGTCCTGGGGGGCTAGAGCCCAGCACATTTTTTGGGTTTCCCCTCATTTAACACACCTGAATCAACTACCTTGTGCTAATTACCACACAGCTCTTGAGCTGAATCATTTATGGTGGAGCAGGGAAAGAACTAAGGTACACAGGGCTGTGGCCCCCCCAGGACTGCAGATGGGCAGCCCTGTCCTAGGGGGTTACCCAGCCTGGTATCCCCAAAAATTCCCAGTAGAACTCTGGGCAGTGGCAAGTCCTATATAGTCGCTGAGTCCCAGTTCTCCCACTCATCTCCTCAGTCTGGTCCTGGAGAAGGGTTCCCCGTGTAGGCCAGGGGTTGGTAGAGGGCCAACAGCTTCAGTACAACAGTCCTTTGGCACTCTGGCATGCACATCTTGTACAGCACATTGGAGCATTGCTGCAGGACATCCTGGGGCCCCTCCAGTGGCTGTCCAACTTGCGCAACTCCCACTTCTTCCTGACGGAGCAGTACACCCAAATAGATTCCCCAGGCTGGGCGGCCTGTCTCCAACAGCGGACAACATATTCCTGTTTCTGCCTGGCCATGGTCATGTCCTGATGTTGCCTGGCCACCTTGCGCATGGTCCGGAGACGATCCCTGAGCTGGCAAAGGTAGTCCAGTCCCAGTGGCAACTCGGGGGGGGGCAGCCAAACACCAGCTCCACCTGGTCCGCAGCTTATGGCCAAACATGAGGGCAGCAGGGGTGCTAGATAAGCCCACAGGACCAGTGGAAGGTAGACATCCCTGTCACGCCGGTACTGGTCAACGGTGAAACCGCTCCACCGGCCCGTCGCTCTGAGGAACAAGTGTGGTGGTGCAGGTCTTCACAATCTCCAGCCGCTGGGAAACCTCACCCAACGTCGGTACTGTACTTCAAAGTTCCTCCCCTGGTTATTGTGAAGCTCCTTAAGGGGCCCAAAACTTCTTCAACAGCTTCACTGCCGTGGAGGAGGTGCTCCGGCCATGATCCATGTGCAGCTTGGGCTTCTTCATAAAGGAAAGCATGGCCACCAGTGTGTAGCAGTTCCCAGCCTCAGTGCAGGGAACGGGGCCCAGGAAGTCCACCCCACACGGGGAGCCTGGGACTGCTGGCTGGGTCCCTTCCGAGCCGTGCAGACGTCACAACAGTGCAGGAACAGTTAGATGTCCTGCTGCTGCCGGCAGCTTTCCCAGCGCCTTCTTCACTCTGAAGTGTCCGGCCCTGAGGAATCCATGCATCAACCTCAGCATGATGGCCACAGGCACCAGTCAGTACATTTACAAGTATAGCAAAGACGATTTACGGTTATAGCTCAACTAGGCTATTAAATCAAACTACTATCCTTGTCCCTGTAAACATACACAGTAGGGGAATCGATTTATTGGCTGAAGTATGTTTGATCCCACTATACAACTGGTGGCGATATGGTTCCTATCAGCTTGTTAGCATTGGACTTCGTCCAGTTGACCTGTGACGTCATAGACGCAAAAAAATAATAAAATTAACAATTATGGGTACGTGGACAAATGATGTAACACTAAGTTTTATTGCGATCTGGTCATAAGAACAGATACAAGAAAATCAGGATAGCATAACAAGAAATAAAGTATTTTATATAATATACGATGACAGCATGGCATTGGATCCTGGCTGACTGCTGCACTGTCAGAAATCCTGGACGGTCTGCACCATCTGGAGAGACAGCCCCACTGCGGCGCTGGTCTGGTCCCCCCACGGCCTGGACTGGAGCTGCAGCTCTGTCATTGGTGGAGGCCTTTCCTTGAGTGGTCGCCCTTATCCCTGGCTGCACAGATATCCCTCCCCATTCCACCCTCCACTACCGCAGCCCTGCAGGACCCCCATGTCTGTCCTGAAGCAGAGGATTGCCCCCAGCGCATCAACGGTGGCCCCCAGGTGAACTAGCAAGTCCAGGCCAATGCAGGCATCAGCAATGTCAGCTAGCCAGAGCTCCTGCACCACCACATGTCCTGCCAGCTGCCCCCTTCCCCCTCGTGGTTCATGTCCACAGCCATCACTGAGGTCCTGGCTTCAACTTTGCTCTCACCTGCATGTGTAACTGATATAAGAGCAAGATGGGACATGCGAAAACCAACAGAATTCCATGTGCTTGCAAAGATTACAATGAATATTTTGGAGTTGCAATACAGACACTCATCTCTGCAAGAAAGACGATTCAGTCACATGGTGTCAACTACTTTGTGCTGGCATGGTGAGTCACCTTTTCAACTCAGTCCATGCCTCCGCGAGACTGGGATTTTTCCCTGTCACCATGCCATTTGGACAGTATAAATGATCACCCCAGCTTTAGCTACAGACACTTCACAAGGTTTAGTTACGTTAAGCCAGTAAATCTGAAAGCAGGCGTGTATTCCTCTGATAGCTCTGATGAGCTGTTGATGCCTCAGGCCTTTAAGACAGTACTTGTACCAGTGTTGTGCAAAACCGTAACATAACCCCCGAAAACGAAAATCCCTTGAATAAAAACAACTGAAACAGCAAATACTAGAGGCATGACAGAAATGGTATCTGGAAGCACATATCCCATTAAATTAAACAAGGTCCAATGGTTCTAAATTTCTATGTATTGCTTGGAATGACTCTACATTATATACATGCTTTTCTCCCACTCTTTACATAGGTGTTTTTATCAAAAAAAAAACATAATCAAAGGCAGAAGTTAGCAATTGAAAAAAATTAATATCAGATAAAATTTTATTTTAATGCCATTGTATAATCACAAGAATCATTTCGAAGTATTGTACAAAACAGCACCACCCTTAGGTTGTCAAAAGGAACTTCAGTGAAGCAAAAACATTTCTGCTTCGCAAAAATAATAGATGGCATCCTCATCACCTTCTGTTTCGGCTAGATAGCTATGGAATATGATGCATTTTTAAAACCAAGCAGTGTTTTTGTGCATTCTTGACACAAAGGTAACTAACACACATTTAACTATTCACACAATTCCATTTCCAATTCCATCCATCAAGCACGTATTTGCTAATATTCCTAATTTTCAGATGTGTTTTCCTGCTATGATGATGTTTTGCCTTTTGTTGGTGATTTTGAGCTGAAGGCGTAATGTAGAGTAGAACAGTAAAGAAAAGATGTGTAGTGTGCTTATGTTTTATTAAGTCACTATATAAATGTTGCTTGTTTTTCTATCATGATGAAAGAAGCTGATGGCAGCAAGCAGAAAAATATTAAGTCAGTTTGACCTCTAACCCAGAATTTCCCAGGCATCACATGAACAAAAACGCCTTTCCTCTTCGCATTCCTTTTTGCAATGAATTTCTCAAAACTCAAGGCAAGGGGGTAATTGAATT
This sequence comes from Brevimyrus niger, assembly GCA_015164015.2. NCBI lineage: Eukaryota > Metazoa > Chordata > Actinopteri > Osteoglossiformes > Mormyridae > Brevimyrus > Brevimyrus niger. The sequence goes on along the minus strand of JAABNY020000108.1, from coordinate 24,205,734 downwards.
TGAATGCATGTGGCCAAAGTTACTATTAATAATAAGAATATTTATGACATAATTCATTTCATTTATGGGATTTTCAAGAACTCACAGCAAGGCAGTAATAAATACAACAACATAACTTTTTTTTAAAATAACTCACCACAAGAAAATACACAGACCATGAATAAAAAAAGAAAGTATAAATAAGGAAATAAAAACATTATATTATAAGAAATTAATTAGTAGCTGTACAGGTGGAAGTGACAATGTAGCAAGTTAAAAAAAAAAACAATGAATAAGAAATGATTATGAAGAGAGGCTGGGCAGGGCAGACAGTGCTAGCAGAGCACAGAGGACACTGATTGAAGTGAAAAGGAGGCTGATCGAAGTGGGGGAGTAAGAGGGAGTTATAGACCTGCAGGAGAAGGGAATTCCATAAACAGAGAGCTAACCAAGAGAATCTGTGGGGGGAGGACAGAAAAACAACTAGGAGCCCAAAAGAGGAAGATGGTGGAGTATGAGGGGGCAGCTAAGAGAAGAGCAGACAAATTAAGAAGATTCCTGAAGCAGATCCAAAATTTCATAGGGAGCCAATGTAGGTCAAGAGGAACAGGAATTATGATGATGGGGCTTCGTATGGTTGAAGAAACCGGCTTTGTTTACAATCCCCTGGGAAAAAAGACACTAAAGTGCAAAGAAACTACAGACACTCCTGCGTTTCACCCTATTTGTGAAAACTTAGGCTGACTAATCCTTTTCCTTTCAAATAATTTTAGCACTTGCTTTCCACTGCTGTCTCAGTTGATTCCCTCATAGCTGTAATTCAGTCATTTTCACCTACTCCTCACACACCGCTTCTTAAAAACTTTCATAATTTTGATGACTAATATTACTAGTAAAAATCTAAATACTCTAGTTAAAATTTGTGTAGTACTTTCATAGCAATATGACTTAAAAGTTACTTACATCAAAATATGTCTGCATAATGTTGAGCAAAGTTGCACATAAACAGCACTTATTTGATTCATAGTCATTGTTTGTGTAGAAACACTGAGCCTATAAATGAAGGAAACAGCATAACCCAACAACACCGGTCGGTATTATTTACGCAGGGCTGATACAACAGATGTACATGAAGCTGCTTTTCTCGAAAATGACTTAGATTTTCTTCAACTGGGTGTTTCACAATTTCCTGACAATCCTGCAGAAGGGCTGCCAGTCATGATAGCCGTAACCAGTCTTGTTTCAGTGTTGATACAGAGGTCCTCCACAGGGACATGTGTTCTTTGCCTCATTTTATTATGCTGTCATTCATAACGTTACTGGGGTTGCTCTGTACTGTTCTGGAAAACTCCATTTTTAAACACTGTATCCTTTTTTCCTTCCTTTCTGACTCCTACTCAGGACTCACTGAGTGATTTATTATAAGGTAAACTACAGTACAGACAATATGCTGTTCCATTTACTATTTTCACAACTGTGCAACAAATAATTACCTAAAAATCAGTGTAGTGGGGGCGGCATGGTGGTGCAGTGGTTAGGGGGACCCGGGTTCGAGTCATCGAGGCTGATTGGAGTCCCTAAATTGCCCATAGGTGTGCATGTGTGAGTGATTGGTGTGTGAGTGCGCCCTGCGCTGGGCTGGCCCCCTGTCCAGGGTTGTTCCCTGCCTCGTGCCCGTTGCTTCCGGGATAGGCTCCGGACAACCCGCGACCCAATAGGATAAGCGGTTTGGAAAATGGATGGATGGATGGAATCAGTGTAGTGTCTCTAACCTGATAATAGTGTGTGATTATCTGAGTGTACACCCTGAAATGGAATGGCATCCTGCCTCATGTCCTGAGTTTTCTAGAATAAGCTCCAGGTTTACTGTGACCCTGTACTGGGCAATGATTGGACCTGCAGGTTTGGACTCTGTTTTTGTAAACAGAAAGTCAGCAGTTCAAAGAAATTTTACTGTTGGACCCTTAAGCAAATTGCTCCAGGCATCCTGGCTGACCCTCCTCTCTGATCTCCACTTGTATGCTGCTTTGGACAAAACCAACTGCTGAATAAATAAATGTACTGGAAAAGCAGTTTGGAACATGGGTGGATATATCAGTAAAAACTGATAAGTATATTTTTGAACTTCAAAACCCAGAACTGAACCCATAAGCAAAGTACTTTACCTGACCAATAAAATATTTGGCAAATATTTTTGGAAGAAATCTCCAGCCAAGTGAATGTACAATAAACATTTTTTTCCCTTTAAACTATAATCAAATAACAACACATGATCTACAGATGGTACCCAGGGTATGTACCATTTGAGCTGGAGTGCAGGTTCTGTCCCATGGAAAAGTGACATAGTGGATGTCACTTACAAACTGTAGCATTGTGAGTGCGGACCTGCCACCATAGACAGGCCAGCATGGAGAATTGACTCATTGTTGGACTTTAACTTTGCCCTTGCCCACAGTTTGCACCATGCTTTTACCAAGTAAACCCACTCTATCCTTTTCAACAATGCCCGTATGACTGGCATGTCAGCACATGTTTCTTTCTCATGTTCAAAATTGGCCTCAGTAATGCGCGGATTCACAATGAAAAATACGGAAGAAGTTCTTAGTTCATGTAATCTGTTGCATCTGTATTATGGGAGAAATAAAGTAAACCGAGAGCACCATCTAGTGGGGTCAGAAAATACAGCAAATGGTTCATGAAGTATTCCAAGCTCTTAGCAACTGACAAGTTAACAAGTGCAGCACATTCAGTGGTTACTAGGCAATTCTCATGAGACTCATTAGATCCATAGGACATGTTTATGAAATAATTTATTAATGTAATATTTCTTATATGAAATGCATATACAGTACTTAATATTCATTCATCGTGAATTGAAATTGGGGCTATGATAAGTTTTTGAATAGAAACCTATAACATTTCTTCCTAGTTTTAAGCAACATAAACAAAACAGAAAGTTAGCGTTTCATATGGAATATTTGTTATATTTCACATGTGGTTTTTATTTAAAACTGAACATTTAGAACTCTTAACTGAAAATATTGTGTAACATTAATCTGTCTAAAAATACCAAGATATTGTTTTTGGTCCACTTAGCTCAACAGTAGTGATTACAGAGGGGCATACAGTTTCCTAAGTCATAAAGTATGTGAGATCTAGATTTGTTAGCTGACTATGACCACGTTTACATGCGATAACCTGGTTAAGGTGTTTCCGTGTGTTTTTAAACACCTGATAAAGGTGCTAGTCATCCAAACACAGTAATTGGGTTTGCAACACCTTTAATAATTTGCTCTGTTTGTAAATGTACAGCATATATGTTGCCATTTGATTAAAGTGTCTTAACAATTCGTGGTGCGTTGATACTAATTACCCACTGTAGTGTTTCAAAACCAATTTTTCACTTCATTGATAAATAAAACTGAAACACCAATTGATCTGCTGCCCATACAGTGTGATATGATGGATTGTCAGGCCAAATCAGTTCAATTGCACTGAAATAACTTGCAATAGGAGGAGTCAGGCATTGCAATTTTTTCCTGATTTTTTTTCAATGCATATTACGCTGTAAGGGGTGAAAGCAAAAGGTGAATGGTGGTCAAGTAAGATGATCACATGACAGGTTTTGCTGGATACAATCCAAATGAGGCAAGCCAATACATCTATCATTGTGCAAGTTCTGTTAGTTCATTCACACAAGAGACTGTGCTATTTTTAGGATTACAGTAATACAGTTTGTTTTTTTTCCATAATGTAAGTATAACACCCATGCAGGCTGCCCAGAATAGAAGTGGTTCTGCCTTGGATGTGTGGCACACTCCAAAGTCCCAGGAGATGGTGCATTTCCGAAATGTAAACAGCTGCGTTCTTTAAATACTTTCTTGGACAACAAAGTGCTCCAGCAAGTATTACCACAGCAGACAGGCCCACTCACGATTATGCTGCTTGTGTCTCAGCAGGTAAATACAGAAGCCACATGGGTGGCAAGCGGGCAGCAAAAAAAATAGCTGGGGGGCAGCTGTATACCTATCAATCTCTCTCTCTCTCTCTCTCTCTCTCGATCTATCTATCTATCTAATTATCATTGGTAAACAGCATGGAAGATGGAACGGATTTCTAGCTATTTATACATTTTCCATTTTTATTCACTATTATTTGCGACCTGGCATGCCACATAACAGGATAGCATACACACACAGAAACGAGATATTCATCATAATATATCTTATATTTTATTGCTCTTCTAATGAGCACTTCCTAATTCCGCAGAGAAAATGGCCTCCTGGTCAGGGTCACATGGAAGCTACAACTCAGAGAGAAGAGGGCAGAAGGCTGAGGTGCACACCAGACTGGATGGCCCTGATAGCATGCACACACCATGGACAATTTAGAGAAACCAAGTTACCGAACAGTAGGAGGAAACTAGTGTAATAAGTGGAAGGACATGAAAAACCTCCACACACAGAAAGGTCAGGATTTGAACCCCCAATTGTCAATTGTATAAGGCATCTCTGCTACCCCATAAGATACCATACAATCCCTGTGTTCAAATACTTTAAAACACAATGCATACATTCTTCTTCATCTGTTGTGACAGGAAATAATTTTACACTTTTAAACTTGAATTTAAAATAACACGTCTGGAACAAACAAAAACACTGAATGGTGGGCAATATTATATACATTTTAATAAATTATGACCAAATCATTACATAATAGCCAATATTATTAATTATTTTAAGGTGGAGGAACAATCCAAACAAGCAGTGTATAATTTGTTTTTCAATATGTACATCTAAGCTTTCAGTTAACTTTGCCTATGCGCATGCAATCAGCCAATCAGCCTTGAATGTTTATACTCACACCAAGCATACAACCAATTAAGAATTTATTTCTGCATGCACACTATACTGACAGCCACTCCTCGTGCATGTGCAAATTCACAACCTGCCGTCAGCCAATAAGGCCTGGAAATGTGTGTTCACATCCAACAAGTCAGCAAATCCCTCTAGGAAATGAGTTCACACCTTTTAAAGTGACCATTCCTGCATGAATACTTACATTTGCATCTTACACTCAGCCACATGCACAATGAATATGCACATTCACGCATTGTGGGCAGCCAATCCCTCCAGCATATGTGCATCCAGGCCTTACCGGCAGCCAATCCTACTTGTAGATGCATATTCGCACATTGTTAGAATTCAGTATTCCCCGCCTGGGTTTGCACATTTACCTCTTGCAGGAAGCCAGTCACACTTGCATACTGTGTGTGCATCAACATCCTAGCTGGTAGCCAATCCCTGCTTGGATATGGCCATTTTCATCTGAGTCTGAATCAGTCACCTTTTATCTAAACAAAATGGGTGCCAAAATCAGAAAGCAAAGCATGCTTTTATTTACAGATACAAATAAAAGAATGCTACTGCACAGAAACAAAACAAAACAGGAATCTTTGGAGTAAATACCAGAGTTTTACATTATACAAGGAGTAGGGCAATACAGTGCAGTGCAAAAGTCTTAAGCAGTCACAGAAAATGATGCTTAAATGATCTTCATGCTGGTGTAAAACTACAACATTATATTGACACCATTGCATACTGTAAACTGGGCAAATATGCAGACGACACCAAGGGGGGTGGTGTAGCAGATACTGATCTAGCAGCACCGAGGCTACAATGGGATCTTGATTCAATTGGCGACTGGACTGATACCTGGCAGATGAAATTTTACGTAGATAAATGTAAGGTAATCCATGCAGGGAGCAGAGATATGAAGTACAGATATTTTATGGGTTCCACTGAAATAAAGGAAGCTGATTATGAAAAAAATCTCGATGTGTATGTTGATGCTTCCATATCCCACTCTCACCAGTGTGGGGAAGCAATAAAAAAGGCCAATAGGATCTCTAGGTGTGTGGAGTTTAAGTCAAGGGAGGTGATGCTACAATTATATAATTCCTTGGTAAAACCCCACCTAGGATATTGTGTGCAGGTCTGGTCACCAGGGCTTAGAAACGGGCAGCGGTGGCTTAATAGTTAAGGAAGTGCACTCGTAATTGAAAGATTGCAGGTTCAAATCCCCGCCCAGCAAGACACCACTGAGGTACCCTGAGCAAGGTACTGCTCCCCGGGCGCTAAATTAGTTGCCCCCTGCTATGACACATTGTCATATATGGGTTAAATACAGAGAATATTTTTTGTTGTTGTGCACGGCGTGTCAATAATGACAACTGGATTCTAAAAAAAAAGGACATTGATGCCTTGGAAAGGGTGCAGCGTAGGGCTACAAGAATGATTCCTGGTCTTAGAGGAATGTCTTATGAGGAAAGGTTAGCTGAGCTGAATCTGTTTAGCCTCAAGCAAAGGAGACTAAGGGGAGACATGATCCAGGTATATAAAATTGTAACAGGTCTGGATGCTGTTCAGCCAAATGGCTATTTCAGTATTAGTTTAAATACTAGAACTCGTGGCCATAAATAGAAAGTGGGAGAACATTTTTTAATGAATTTGGGGAAGCAGCATGTAGTTAGAGTATGGAATAGTCTTCCTGATAGTGTAGCGCAAGCTAAACCCTTGGGTTCCATCAAATCAGAGCTAGATAAGGTTTCAACAGCTCTGAGCTATTAGTTAAGTTCTCCCCAAACAAGCTTGATGGGCCAAATCAACTGTCGTTCTTATGTTCTTATGTCTGTCAAAGTGTATCCATTTACCCATTTCAAAACGACTCCTGAAGTCACGCCAGTATTTGCTGCAACCATTCATCCATTTTGACTTAACCACTACCCCACCTTGTTCGACTAATCAATACCCCATTGAGTTATTCAATAAATCAAGGTAATTAATTGAGCTGGTGGAGAAATTTAACAGACATACAGAATGGCTGACATGCCCCCTAAGTAGAGATTTGGGAACCAAAGCAAAGTTTATCTAGTCATCTAACAAGATATAGTAAGAAAAAGATGAAATTATTGTTCATTATTACTGTTACCGTTAATTTGCATATGTTGTATTTTTCCCTGAGCAAATATTCACATACTATCAAGATAAACAATTTCTTTGACTGTCCAAGACTTTTGCACTGTACTGTACGTGAAAAATGTGCTACATTAGGCCATTATTTTTATTCTGTATACATTTGTCATCATTTTAAAACGATGGACAGTGTATTTACTTTTGTTATACACACTACTGTTTTAATGACTATCTACTAACCATGTCTTGAGTCCCTTGGCAGGACAACACTCCTAAAAAAAAGAAAGAAAAGAGAAAGATACTGTAGTGACAAAAAAAGTCATGAAGAAGTAGCGAGCTAATGGCTTTTACGCTTAGGGGGGTTCGTTTGGACTCCCTGACTAAAGATTTCGTGTTTCATTATTCCCTGGCTCCTTCTGCTGGGTGTCTTTTTTAAATGAATGCGGCAAATGACACCATTTGGTGAGGAATCTCACACGGCAGCTTCTCTTATTATTAAACATGACTACTCTCTCCCGTGGAAGTAAAAATAAATGAATAAGAGTTTACATGAAAGACCTGAACACAATTACAGCAGCGGGTGACTGCTGGAAGCTGGAACACCTACAAATCTGCCTAGAAGCCAAGGAAAATTATCGATGAGCAGAAAGTTGTATTTCTACAGAGGAGTAGCCAAATGAAGGAGACTTTCCAGCTTGAGTAGTCACTCAACAGCAATGCCCACCACCAGGGGCGCCGCTAGCAATTTCGGGCCCTATGACAAAATATGAGGTTGGCCCCCTTTATTATTAATAAAGCAGATCTCTGGAGGCCCCTAAAGGGCGTGGGCCCTTAGAATTGTCGCAACTTTCCCCCCCTTAGCAGCGCCCCTGCCCACCATACATCCTATTTTGGAGTGCTGTGTCCAAATGAATTATTGTGCATGTTGATGTTCTGACTACGAGATGGTAGGCTACTTTAGGGGCACTGCTTTTAGATATACCTTGAAATATACATATGTGTAGCTGAATGTAATCTAATCCAGTTATTAAAGCAGTCCAGGGAAGCAAATGAAAAAAAACTACTTTGGCCATCATAGTAGACAAGGCTACAGTGTGGATGGTGCAGAAGGTGCTGCAACACTAATATCTATAATTACTAAAATCCAGGTTTAAAATACATTAAAATGAAGAATGCTTGCTTAATCTGTGGAACCAGCAATAGTGGTGTTGCCCTGATTGTGACTCATAGTAACAAACCTTATTGCTACCATGAGCAAATCCCAATTTTATTAGTTTTTAATCGTCTTCATCTCCTCTGTGCAATTGATGAATTTCACACTCTACCACTAATAGCAGATTTCTAAACCACAGACAAAAACAAACAAATAAATAAATACCTCACCAGCTTTTTAACTTGTCAAATTCTTCTAGCCGTTCAATAAGATATCAGTAACTTTTTGAACAGAAGAAATTCTTGTTAGATTTTACTGTGATTTACTGTGATTGTAATTGTAATGTAAAATTGTGTATTTATTCTGAGCAAATACTTTTGCATGACATTGTTTAGCTAGCAGACAAATGCTTTTATTGAATTTATCAGGTGTTCCATTATAATGTTGTTCTGGGCACTTTTTAATTGATACCACCACTATTCTAGTCATTGATCATTTACTCTTTAAAAGAAAAATCAACTTAACATAAAGCCAGCTTTTACCTTAAATTCACACACTTTCTTTAAGAGCAAATTGCTTATATTGTCCATTGTCACAATGTGTTTTATTCATAACATGATGCTTTAAATGAGTGGAATTGCAGGCCTTTATCGCAAAGGCAGAGGAGAAATACTTTGATCCAATGACCTGAATTTCAAAAGCAGCTTAAAGGTGACTTGCAGTGAAGAATTTGGGTTTGTAAACAAAAAACTTTGCAGAGCATACTGTAAGCTACCCAGGAAGAAAATTTATGCCAATGACAAAAAAATCAGCTGAAAATATTTTATGCATATCTTTTTATGGAGAGAAATTCTATGTTTGCAAAAGAAACACCCCAGGCTATGAAAAATGATTTATGGGAATAGAATTCGGCTGGGAGATGAATCAGCTGGTCCATCTCTTTGCTGAGCGCACATACAGGGATGTTCAACTGTGGGGGTTCTTACTTAAATTCAATGTCTGGAAATTATATCTCACTTATAGGAAGGTAGTTCTGAATGTCAGATTTTGTTCAGATTTTTTTCCTCAGTAGTTCATTCTTCTGTGAGTCACCTACTCTCCTCTGCGGGTCCACACTGTTTTCTCTGATCGAGTCCCATATCTCAATTCTCGGCTTTCCTCCTCAAACGCTTGCTAGTGGTGTGCCGTTTGCACATTGCTCAGTGGCTTTCTGTTCACACACTACCTACCTGCCTTGTGTTCGCACACTTCCCTCTGGGCTCCTGTTCACACACTCACAAAGCACCATTCACTGTCCACACACAAAAACACCATTAGATTTGCCAAACAGACACACACACCCATATCCTCCTGAGACTCAAGGAAAAAAGTGTCCTTCAATTTTAGGTTATTTGTCTTTGGCGGAAATAAGACATCTTACAATTTAGAGTTTTTCTAATTTATTTATTTATTTAATTTCACAGCATGTCCTCTTTAGTGCTCAACTGGAATAAATAAGTCTCCTAACAGTGAACAGTGAAAAGATAGATGCAAAAATAAAATGTCCAATACAATGGACATAAATGAATGGGCGGGGTCTCAGGATGGTATGCTCGTTTTGACCTTGTTTCCGATGATACGGCACCAGTCTGTGAGATCAGGAAGTATCTTGCACACCACTCCATCCGTACATTGCTGCATGTAGCTTCTACAGAACAATGGAGGCTGGGAACAAGGCAGCAGAGGGGGCAGGGGTCAGTAATGACCCCTGCCTCATACAGTACTGACAGGTGGGACACACAGGTGAGTGCTAACACAGTTCTGCACCCTATGGGTCACACCAGCCATCGGCTGACTGCTAAATTATTTAATTCTCGCATGTGACAGGCGCTGTCCAGAAATATAAGAGCAGGCTAATGCACTTTAATGTTTTAACCACGTTTCAAGATGGTGAAGCACGCTGGCGGGTGATGAAACTGAGTCATTATCAAAGCCTTTATGGTCACAGATGAGAGTTGGTCTGACCCCATGTCATTCACCTCAAGAAGATTCAAACTGTGCCTGCAAGAACTAGATTTCTACATTTTCTGGGAAATAAAATAATTTTGACCAACACATGCATATGAACCTATATTTAAGGACACGCAGTCATTGATTTTTCAATATCCGGCAAAGATGAAACAGAAACACTATCAGTACCATCTACACCCTCTGAAGGTCAGAAGGTTAGAGTTTATGGCATTTGCATCCATCTATCCATCAATCTTCCAGGCGTTTGTCCTGAATGCTCTATATAAATCAGTTAACTTTTATGTGGTTGTTAACAATTGACCATCGTGCCATAAATAGCTAAATTCATGAAAAAACCTTATTAACAGATATTATATTTTAGAGCAAATTGAACCCCCTTTGAGGGTAGAACTGATGTGTGATGTGGCTGGAAAATAAATGATGTAGTATAGTAAAAGTGATGGTTGTTCCAATTTTTAATTGATTATTAGCTTCTCTCAAGCTTTGTTGTATTATTATTGTATTACCGCTGCCTATTATTTGGTCTAATTCCACAGCACATCACAAACTAACAAAATTATCATCATCATCATCTTCATCATCACCACTTTCTAAATGTGACTTTCGTCGTATCCATAGAAACCAGCGGTCCAGAGGCTGATACCGCACCTCTCTCTCTGGACCAGAAGCCCACAGAAACCATCTGCAGTACACAAAGTGATGCAGGAAAGCACATTGTGAAAGGAAAAGCTTCTTAAAAGTCGTCGTCGCCTGTCTCTACACAGACCAAACGACAAACTCTTAAAAGAATATTACTGTGACTAAAGAAAACTAGCATTCAGCCGGTTACATACCAAATCACTCCTGTCTTCAGCCAGACCCCGGACCTCACTACTGGAGTTATCATCCATGTTTAATTTTGAGAAAATATTAAAGCTCTGGTCCCAAAATTTGAAGGAGGGAAGTAAAAGGTAAAGAGAAGAAGGAGAAGAGCAGAGAAAATAATTGTTAGAAAAACCAATAAACCTCAAGTTGAAGCACAGTGTGGAGCATCCCAATGGATTCCAGAGGCCCAAACCATATTATGTGTAACACTGCGTGAAGAAATTCTCGCTGCATTAAGCATTTCATCATGCCAGGTGTCAGCCCATCCCATGCAGTTAAATCTCTAACTATGCTGTTGAAATAATACTCATACTTACACACACACACAGTCTCCCCCAGTCCCCCACTCCTTCTCTATTCAAAATTTATAGTCATCAAAATTTGAGAAGGGGGAAAAAAACAACCAAAGGAGAATATTGGGAAAGGACCTATGATGATGCTGCTGGTCTCTCCTGTTCTAGTGTGAGGTGTGAAGCCACAAGAAGCGTGAATAGTAAACGATATTACAGGATATTACTGAAAACTAGTAGCGTATCGATAACATGTGTTAGCTGAGCAGTGATAACAAACCTGTCACTTGTGATACACTGTAGTCCAACGTTCCTCTTTGAGCAGAATGATATACTGGGGGCACTTCTACGTGGGACAATGAGATGCGAAAAGGGCCAGCTCAACTTCACAGGCTCTTTGTGCAAGTTTCAGACAGACCAGCTACAGCTGCTAGCAGAAATTGTCTTCAGCAGGAAGTTGGGTAACTTAAGAGAAACAGTCACTGGTCCATAATGAGTTAGTCTGCGGGGAGTCAGGATAGTGTGCTGTTTGCCGCTGTTATTTTTTCCACTGCCAGCTACATATTTGCATTTTTTCTGTATTCTTCATTTTGTCTAAATTGAGACTGCCCCCTAATGGCTAATCATTTCACTTCAGCAGCATGGTTTAAAACTAGATTCTTGGTTTCATTTAATCTCCTTGAAAAGATTGTGGCTTAAAGGCATGGATTTTCTACATGATAATGTTAGCAGAAAATTATAACGTACATGAGAAATATTTTACTTGCAGACATGTAGTCTTTTCAACTAATATGTAGGCACATGTGCGGTAGTGATGTCATCACGAAACGCCAAGGCTCTGGGTTTTGTGTGGAGTTGCCTGTTCTTTAAGGTCTCCAAGACATGATGTTCAGATGAATTGGACAATGTGTGGTTCAGCAAGGTGGTAATACTGGGGTACTGGACACTGGCCGACCCTGTGCTGTGGCCACTAAGATTGTCTGTGTCTGTGTGTCTCATAGGGAGCAAGATGGGGGAGGCAAGAACACATCTTCACCACAGAGACAAATAAAGTATCTCTATTATATATATATATTTCCTCTGGTCCTTCTACAGTTTTCCCCAACAGTCCAAAAACATGCTAAGGTGTCGGAGTTGCCTAATTGCCTGTAGTTGAGCGTGTTTGACTGCGCCTTGCAGTGGGTTGGTGCCCCATCCTGGATTGTTCTCTGCAACCCTGAATAGGTCAAGTGTTTACAAAAAATGGATGGAGTCTGCACAGGGAAGTATCTACTGTTTCCAGTACTCAAAACAGAGGGCACTCAGACCAAATACTGACCATGTTCTATTTTTTAAACAGTCCATATCTCGAGATTCATCTGGACAGAAACTATTCATGGGAAGAGAAGATACAAGCAAACCACGCTCGCCTGATGATTCTGCACACAGTGTATTTCTGAATATGTGTTATTCATGAAGGATTGACATTTTCATCTAGAATAGTAGTATAACAAAAAACATTCATTATGCTGAAGTCTTAACATGTAATATAAGGTAAAACAATTTCCTTCAGCTTAAGTGCTTTGCTGGGCTTTAAATATTAAAAGACACATATGACTTTTCAGTTGCCGTGAAGGAAATTGATTGCTGAGGTGGGGAGGGTTATGCGGATCACTTGAGTCACATTTTTCTACAGCTGAAAATGAATAGTTTGTCATGGAACCAGCTCCATATAGAGGCCCTCTTTGGTATGCAAATGCACCACATACATGTGTCTGCTCCAGACACACTGGGACAGTACTAGGACAGAACAAAGTGAAGTAGAAGGCCGCAGGATAGTACCTTAAAAAGCGAATCAATGAAAAAAGGCTTTAGGGATCCTAGAGGTGCAACAATGCAAGCTTGAATAAACATAAACGTTCATTCTCAGAAACACACAAATCTTGCATCGGGGTTAGAATACTGGAGGTAGAGGAAGCTCTGTTGTAAAACGGAAGTGCTGACAAGGTCTTTGATGTTTTCATTTTTAAATGTAGTGTTTTAGAACAACAGGGCTACAGAAAACACCTTTTTAAATCCCTTCATGATTTTAAGATTAGATTACAATGGAATTTTTGATTCTTCTCAGCAAAGGAGCTGAATATGTTTGGCATTTGCAGAAATATGAGAACGTTAGAAATGCTTCTTTACACATATCCCCTCTTCTCTCAAGACACAGCTAAAAGGAAAGCTGGGGGTCTGATCACAGGGTCAACCATTTGTCTGAGAGCCCGTGAGTCTGCTGCCAAGTTAGGGCTCTTACTCAAGGGCCTAATCGGGCAACAATGAGATTCAAACTGGCAACCTTATGCTCATAAACACTAAGGCTTCACCCACCGAGTTACACAGCACACTCCAGAGCACCTACACGAGTCTTACATGAGTCATCACTTTTCAAAAAGTTACAAACAGAAGTATTAATCTACCCAGACTAGATGAAAATAATCTCTTGGAAAAACTTTTTGCCAGAATGGATGGAGGTGAGCCAGTAACTGAGCAAGCCAGGGAATAGGTGTATGATCAGGTGGGATAGCGAACGGGTGCCTATTCAATCGAGTAAGATAGAGTCGATGGCAAAAGTTCCGGAACCCCATGAGTGCTGCGATCCCTCATTAGTAACTCACAGTCCATTAATACTGTTTACTCCTCTGAGTGCCCCCTGGCTGCTGCAAGTCGCCTACCCTCCTCAGTGGCTCCGCTGGCTGCTAATGATGTTTTAATAGCTGTGTCAACAACTATGATTTCAGAGGGTAGCAGTAAAGCTGGTTTCTACCCCTGCTAAAGCAGGCGCATGTGCATTATTAACATTGTTTTTGATTTTTTTATCACAAGAATTTATCTCACTTTCCTTTAAAGTCTTCCCGGGTGAAGATCTTATAGTGCATCAGTTAATCTGGATTAATTTCTTGCCAGTGTAATTAGCATTTAGTCCACTTGATTGGCATTTAAGATAAAAAGCCACAAACATACAAAAAGAACCATAAATACAATATGCCCTTCCAATTACCTGGCAAGCAATACTGTGCTGCTTCAATTCAAATTAAAATAACTGAAACAAGTTTCCCTTATACTGAACGCTCGACTGCCTCATGTTTTAAATGACATAATTGTATGAAGGCTTGCGTGTATGTAACTATATAGCTTGGAGTTTTCAAGTGTTGTTAGGTTCATCTGTGGAAAAACTAGCATTAAATGAGACAAAATCAACTTATACTGGCCAACAGTGATATAGCAGCTTATATTAGGCAGTAGTGACCATGTCAGCTGAGAATGATCGCCATGGTGACAAAAGCAATGACACAATTTCTAACTCCACAGGCAATTGTAAACCACTTTTGCACCATAGTAAGAAAATATTGGACAGACAGACCAGAGCAAATGATGATATAGTGTTGAAGATGGGCCCTTGTGCTCAATAAGCACTCAATACACTGGTGAAGCAGAGCTAAGAATTATGACTTGTTATTTGTCACATGACTGGATGTCTGGTAGCCAATATCCCTCTACCAGAAAAGAAAGGATCACTATTTGAATGTGAAATACACCGATCGGCCATAACATTAAAACCCCCCAGCTTAATATTGGTTAGGTCCATGGTCTACATTACATTGGACAGGGGTCAGCATGGGCACTCCGACCACTCTGCAGCTACCAGCCCCATGTGCTGCAATGCGCTGTGTGTTCTGACACCTTTCAGTCACAGCCAGCATTAACCATTATCAGCAATTTGTGCTACAGTAGCTCTCCTATGAGACTGGAGCAGACGGGCAATGGCAGCCTTCAGCCTCCACGTGCTTCAGTGAGCGGTGAGCAGCCATGACCCTTTCCTTGGAGAAGTTTTGGTACTAACCACTGCATACGGGGGTCACCCCACAGGACTTGCCATGTTGGAGATGCTCTGACCGAGTCATGTAGCAAGAGAAAGAGAAAGAGAGAGAGAGAGAGAGAGAGGTGTGTGTGAGAGAGAGAGAGAGAGATAGATAGATAGATAGATAGATAGATAGATAGATAGATAGATAGATAGATAGATAGATAG
>JAABNY020000108.1:24159368-24174951 GCA_015164015.2 Brevimyrus niger | reverse complement strand
GACGGCACAGGGAGAACATGCAAACTCCACACACATGTAACCCAGGCGAAGACTCGAACCCGGGTCCCAGAGGTGTGTCCTATATTGTCTATTGTCTAAATTAATATTTTTTTCTGAGGCAACAGGTTTAACAATGAAGTAGGTCTATCGTCAAAGTAGGTAGTATAGTCAAAGTCCAAATGTCTGACATTTGGAGTGACAGTGGCAATGTCTCGGAACTTCAAAATTGTAAGCGTGTGTCATTTGCTGCTGAGTGAGGCATCACATTCCAGCTCTGTCTGTTCCTGCTCTGCCTTAACAAGGTAGCAAAGGTAGACATTTACTAGGGCAGGGTATCGCCCTAGTCACTGAATCAATTCAATTCCGATTCACAAGGTCCTGAATCCATTCAATTTTCAATTAGATTCAATATCGATTCAATTAGGGACACTTCAGTCACAATACCATTTCTGTTAGGATAGCAAAGAGATTCACAGAGGACTAATGCTGTAAATTGCAGAAGGAGCCCTCTAACTTGGTGTGTTATTAAAATATGAATATGTGCATTAAGAACTGACCCCAAAGCAGCTGCAATAAAGAACCTTTCATTTGACCAATAGGTTTTGGATCAGATATTTTGCAGATTGCGCATCTGTATGGTGTCTCATAACATGGGTTTGGAGATCTGTGGTATTTCCACAGTATTGTACCTTAATTTTGCACATTTTACATACGACTTTGGTTTTGTCTTGTTCTTCACTCTCTTTATGCTTCTGGAATCAGAAATGGATCAAGACATCAGGCTGGACGGTACCTTCAACGGAGCAGCTCATTGCATGTTGTTTTTGTCTGGCCACACAAACTTGATGGTCACATGAAACTAACAGGGTCAAAGCTACACACACTCACAGGAAAAGGTCATAGAATGTAAAAGGCATACATTAAAAATTCTATGAGTCAATGTTGGATTATGCAAACGAAAATGATTTTTAACCCAGCACTAATAGTAACTCAGGCTCCAAGACAACTTTAGGACAGTCAAGAAGAAAATTCTTACATTTTCAAAACCTGACGTTTTGTCTATGTTGCCTTTCATGAAAGCCAGAATGACTTCTCAAATCTGCAAAACTTTCCCATTGCATTGATTTATAGGTGCCCTGTTGATAACTTCTAGTGCTTATAATGCTTATAGTAAAATCTGTTTATATCTTTAGCCCTACATTGCACATATTTTCCTAAGTACAACATTTTAGGAAAATAGATCTTGTGATGAAACATAAATCAAGGTCAAAAACTGCAATATTGTTTCTTCTGACAGGCGTGGACTGGCTTTCTGGCATATCCCCCTCCACCTAATTTATTGTGGGGGACTTTCAATGTCCAGGGCCAATTTTTAACCCCAATCCTGCCCTGCCTTGTAATGTGATGAAGGGGGTGGAACTGAATTTTCGTGTAAACCTTGAGAGGAAAAATGGAGCTTGGCGTATCCTCTGACTCACCAAATCATGCTTGCACCACCTTCCTATGTCTGATGAGGAAACATGCAAATGACCATCAAAAATGGTCAACAGTTCCACCTTTCAACCCATAACAGATGTTATCATATAGCTAAAATAATGATTTTTGGTTTGAATTCTGGCCAATCAAAAGTGTTTTTTACTTTTAGAGAAAATTCCATGTCACAACCTCAATCATCTACAAGTTTGATGGGACCAGAACCAGATGATCCATAGAGATTAGCCAACTTGTATAATTGAGGAATATTATTAAAATTATCTGTGCTAGTTTTCCCATCATCCTTTCTAAACATACTGACCAAAAACAATACCTGCATCAATACACTATATGAAAAACACCTATATTTCTCCATAAGGATCACAGTACAAATTTAGACATATAGAAATATGCCTCCTAGTGCCCATTAAACCCCATTCAGTTCTTATAGCAAACTGCAGGGCTTCTTTAGTTAAGACTATTAACTATCACAAAGACATGCAGCTCCCTCTAGTGGATTTAGAGTGCATGTTCTTCTTTCAACAGCAAACCCAAGAAATGGTAACAATGGTAACAAGAACAGAATAGTAATAGTTTATTAATCTCTGTTAGGAAATTCTTCTCCTCCGTCTTGCTCCCCGTGAGACACACATATATGTGAGAGCAAGCTTGGAGGTCGCAGTGCAGGGTCTGCCAGTGCGCAGTGGCCCTGGACCTGGTGGTTAAGGGCCTTGCTCAAGGATTTGTGAATATTCTACCAAGGTCAGGGCTCCAAGCAGCGACCTTCAGAGGCTTAACCTGAAGACACACATACCTGCCCTGGATGGATTATGCTGAAATGAAATTCATGGGCATTCAGCACTGCCTTTACCCATCATGCAACATACTGACTATGAACCCTTACAGTCTAGCACTGTGAGCAGTGCAGTCAGGCTGTGTTAGCTGACGTAGCACATCTACTTATTTAAAAATCCAGATCAATATTCCTATATGTACAGACTGATGCCTCTAAAAAATGACACTCATTGGTCATATACTAACTATTTTTCCCTTTTCCATATCAGCTGGTTCAGGACATGTAAGCTAGTATTATTTTCATCGGTAGGTTTTTAGGATCATCTCTCAATCAGCCAATAATAAAGCAGTGGTTCTCAGCCCCAGTCCTGGGGACCCACTGTCATAGGCTGATTGAGAGGTCATCCCAAACACCTGCACCCATGCTGGCCCTCCATGGATCAGGTTCCCCACCCCTGAAATAAACCAAACCCCTCATTGCACTCCCGATGTGTGAGGAGTTTGCATTTTCACATTTTCTCCCTGGGTTTCTCCCAGGTGCACCAGTTCCTCCCCCAGTCCAAAAAAATATGTGGTTATATGAATTCACGTCTCTCAGTTACCCATGAAGTAAGCGCAAGAGTAAGCTTAAGACTAAGAGTAAGAGTAAGCGTAAGCATGTGCCCTGAGACAGCTTAGCGTCACTTACACATGCTGCTTCTGGCTCCCCATTGCCCTGCACTGGATAACTGCTATGGAAGATGGATGGATCATTAGGATATAGATGGGCTACAATCCCAGAACATGTCTAATTAATAGGCAGGATTTTATTTTATTAAGACACAACTTTCATTGTAAAAAAAAAGCAGCTTGGAATGAACAGCTACACCTAACAACTAGTTTAGATTAAATTTTAAAGATGAAATACCTTACATTGATCACATTTACACTATTTTCGTGTGCTGCTGCAAAAAACCTCAGGTCTATTCACAGCAAAGAGAGATCTAAAGTTTAACCAGAAAGTTTAATTTAAGTAAATCTTGCATCCACAAGTGCCTCAGTAAACTATTTACATGTTCCAGTACAGACACAAAGAATTAAGCTGAACAATTTTGAAAAGCCAATGGTACCAATTACAGGTAAATGTCAGCTACAAGCAAAGTGGCCATTTTCACACACTGCTTAACACCTGCAACGTAGCAGATACACTGCTGAAGGCAAGTCTTACATACATTACGCACCAAATTCTTTACTTATGCTCCTTCAGTGCATATAAAATTAGCTCAAGTCTAATGTGAGACCAGACTGCAGTGTTTCAAAGTGAAATATCAATGTCAGTGTCTTTGTCGAGTTGCCCATGCTTCTGGTAAAACGTTAAATATGCCAGGCCTAATACAAAACGGTTTATAATGAAGAACTTACCACAGCATCATTTATATATACACAGTTGCATTTAAATATATTTAAATATGTTCAAGTTTCATTGCTGTGTCCTTCCTATCTTCTGTAGGAGAATATTGATTACAGTACTGCTTCTTGCTTGTGCATTAAGCGGAACTTTTTTGGTGCCGCCCCAAAACATCATGTGGTGAAACGAAGCTTGAAGAGGACCGTCTGTGGAGTGGTGACATCAGCGACTGCCAATTCCTGTCCGTCGACCAATCCCAGCTCTGAAGACAATCAGGGAGCATGCTGATAATTCAAAGCACTCAAAATACATGCTGCATATTTAGAAACATGAGGACACTGGCTAAAGGACTGGTACCTTTTAACGTTTTGCTGAGATTTGGTCTTGTTCTTTGTTCGATGGAGGCCACGGTCTGAAACATTTTATATTTATTACAAAGAATAACTTCTACATAAGACATACAATTTATCATAAAATAAAGCAGGGATTTGTTTAGTCATGGTATAGTATTGTTTATACTTCTATTACTACAGCAAACCTGTAAGTAGAGCGTTTTGTTTTTTCCTTCCAGTGTTGCTGTAATTGCGGGAGATTTCATTTGTCTAAAAAAAACAAAAACACAGTGGAATTTATTCCCTAGTCCAGAGAAAAATGTCCCCTCAGACCCACACATGCGGAGAACAAGCAGCTCAGTCTTCAGCCAGATCACTCACAGAGAGGCATTCTCAGTCAGATACTCAAGGACCTCCTGGAGTTTGGCTGAAGATGGAAAGCGCAGGTCCTGAGCGATCTGGCTACAAGCTGGGCAGTTCTCCTGAAGACAGAGAGATTTTTTTTAATAATCGAAATAATTCTAGGCATTAAGTGAGAGGAAGTGAGCTTTAGCACAGCAAGGTCTCACCTTACGCTCAGCTTCAAATGTATAGGTATACAGCCCATCGACGTCATTAAACACCAGGTAGTTATTCAAGGGAATGTAAGCACTGCAAGAAATTCAATAGATAAATTATAATTAAGC
The DNA here is from genome assembly GCA_015164015.2 of Brevimyrus niger. Taxonomy (NCBI): domain Eukaryota; kingdom Metazoa; phylum Chordata; class Actinopteri; order Osteoglossiformes; family Mormyridae; genus Brevimyrus; species Brevimyrus niger. The sequence continues at coordinate 24,170,278 of JAABNY020000108.1, read as the reverse complement.
TGTACAGTTAACATACATTTTACGGTAACATAACATCTCACCTGAATGTCTGCTTTGGAGTATGAAAGAACTTGACATACTCACCTGGAAGCGATTTTAAATACTTCCATGGCACAAGCAGCTAAAATTGAGGGGGAGAAAGGGTTAGAATATTGCTAATAAAAAATAAGTAATAAAAAATACTAATATTGAAACATTGTACACGTACAGTGTAATCTGATATGTGGAAATGTATTGGGTTCTCATCTTTGTTAAACGACAAAAAACAAAAAGTATTAATTTGAAAGAGTAGGGTGATTAGAGGAGGAAAAAAGAAAATGACCTTTTTTCTATGGCATTTACATGATACAAAGTGCTAGATGTGATTTGCTGCATAATCATTACAAAGTGTAACAGATACTCCACATACCAGCAATGACAGCGTTTGTAGATGCGACTGCCGGGATGATCCTCTTCACCACACCTGAGAATGAAGTGAACATGTCCAGCTGAAAACGCAGTTTGAGGGCAGAAACTGTGCTAATACTGGAAAGGCAGACGTGATAAAAGTTCACCATGCTGCCCCCCAGCTGCGAATGTCACTTTTACTGCTGCTCTGGGGAGAAGTCTGTGCACCACAACTTGGTTATACACATATAGCTCTAAAGAGTATGGCGTACTGCAGCTTCTCATAGTGACAAGAGTCGAGTATGAAATAGTAATTACTAGTAAGAGCATTAATAGAAACGTGATTTTTAAAGTAAGGCTTCATAAGGTCTATGAAGTTACTGGCTGCTAGTGAAGGTGCACTGGACTGCACGCACCCTGTGTGAGTCGGTAGGTGACTCCAGTGATGTTGAATTCAGAGGCTCTCTCCTGGGCCTTGTGGAACACCCACTGAATATGTTCTGGGTTATCTCCATCAAGGGCTGCTCCATCTAAGCACAAAAGGGCAAATTTGAAAGCATCACTTGTATGTCACTTTGGATAAAAGCATCTGCTGAATAAAGGTACAGGCCCCAGGTTAAGAACATCTCATATTTATCAACAGACTGCCATAAGAACTATTGAAAATTCTAGTTATATCTAATATGTAATAAATTCGTAATAAACACACACTACTTTGTAACAGTCATGAAAAAAACTGCATGGCTTCAGTGGTTCATCAGCTCAACATACAGTATGTAGTATGTAGCTACTTTTATTAATACAGTATAATTCTTATCATGTGCTGCATTATTATTTTTCTGACATACCTATATAGCTCTGAAATTGCTGCATCATGATTCTGGTGATAGCTCTGAAATTGCTGTATCATGGTTCTGGTGATAGCTCTGAAATTGCTGTATCATAATTCTGGTGATAGCTCTGAAATTGCTGTACCATGATTCTGTTGATAGCTCTGAAATTGCTGCATCATGATTCTGGTGAAAGCTCTGAAATGCTGCATCATGATTCTGGTGAAAGCTCTGAAATGCTGCATCATGATTCTGGTGAAAGCTCTGAAATTGCTGTATCATGGTTCTGGTGATAGCTCTGAAATTGCTGTACCATGATTCTGGTGATAGCTCTGAAATTGCTGTACCATGATTCTGTTGATAGCTCTGAAATTGCTGTACCATGGTTCTGGTGATAGCTCTGAAATTGCTGTATCATGATTCTGGTGATAGCTCTGAAATGCTGCATCATGATTCTAGTGATAGCTCTGAAATGCTGTATCATGATTCTGGTGATAGCTCTGAAATGTGTATCATGGATACATTTCTAACCAGTCCTGAAAAAAAATGTTGCCATATTCTCCTCCACTAACCAAACCCACTGAATTCATAATCATAAGAATAACTGGACTCATTTTGTATTTAGAATTTCCATAAACCTTCTCACAAAGAGATCTAATTATTACTTGTAATAATTCAAAATCACTGCAGGGGAGCTTTGGAACTTACCCCCAAAGGGCTCTTCTTTGGGCCATAGAAGGATCCTAACATACTCAATGCAGTGTTCAGGTAGTCGGGGCATAGAGGCAATGGTGCACATTGGAAAATTAATCTGCAAAAAAAATCAAATATTTTACTAAAACCTTGGTCCCAGAGGTGTGGGGTAATAGTGCTAACCACCACACCCCCCCATAAACGTACCAAGTTTCACAAATTTTTCACATTTTTTGATGGCAGATGCAAATTACAAAACCTCATTACTAAAATGACGATTTTGCTACTCGTACAGGGCAAAATTTATAGAGATGGGAAAAATAAATGACAAAACTATCCAAAAATTGAGCAAATCTAGTCATACACGTTGATTGCTTATTGTAGGTTACATGAAGTTGAAAGATTTAAAAACATTTTATCTACTTTTCAGTTTCAGCTACCTATTTGTCCAAAATGGTAGAAACTCATCACATCAGAGCAACAAATAATTTTAATATACCAAGAAAGTTCGCTCATTGTAGTTTGCCCTACACAAAAAAAAACAATTTCACTGCAGCATTTTTATTGCCAAAATATTCTCAAGTTTTTTTTATATTTGGTTAATGGTTTAAGTTAAAAATGTGATGTACAGATTATTAATTTCCAACAAAAATACTACTTGCAAGCTGAATTTCATTGCTTTCAAAAAGACCAGATACACAAAGGGCAGTAGGACAAGAAAGGACATTGTATTTTGTTAATGTTTTTTTTTTTTTTTTAAATCACACATCTTGGTAATTAATGGCATACACCACAGGTACATATAGTCACTGGCACTCAACAGGCAGATTGCCACACTAAGTCTGACCACGTGATTAATCAAAAATCATCTAAAACCATTCTGTCAAATGGCTCTAAAAAACAGAAACCTGGCAAACACTGGGTTCCATGGGAATTATGTGTCAGATTAATCTGCACGGGTCTGACCTGAGGTGGGTAAAGTTCCAGGGTGCAGTCTATGCAGGCTGTCATGCCAGGGAGAATGACACGGGAATTCCCCTTGAAGCCCTCCGTCCCCCCATCAATAAGGGGTATAATGGAACTTGGATCCAAAACACCATCCTCGTAAGATAGCAGCGACATCTGTAGAGCAGGACGAAAGCCAGAGTGTGATGCATTTTAGTACATATAAATAAATTTCAATTTATATAGCTGCTAGTATTATTTAAAATACTACTCACCAGCATTCCATTCATCCATCTCCTAGCAATGATGGAATCCAGTCCACAAACAATGATGTGAAATTCTGACAATCAAATAAAAAAAGGAATCTTGATTAATCATTGATCATCAACCATTTTGGCAAATGCCACTTAAAACAAAGTCTTTTACTTTTTATTTTTTAATCTTATAAGAGGTCAAAAGGCTATCAATACTACTTACGTTTATAAAATGTCTCGTCAAAGTCTTGGATTTTCTTAAAGTGTCTGAAACAGTTTTTGTTAAGAAAAATTTATTGATATTCAAAATAAATCTTGGAAACTGTGACATAAAGCTTCATGTTTTATCTGGTGGTAGAATGTATACTGAATAAGTTTCCAAGGATACGGAACCACACTGCATCCTGGTGTACGGCTGTTGACGAAGTCAGCTGCCACATCTGCCTTGGGTCGTCCAACATCTTTAGCTCTTTACAAACGTTATATAAAAAAAAACCACAGATTTAAAATGCCAGGGATTGCAACAAACTTAATATGAATTTATCTGATCGTGGTATACGCTAAGAGAGACAAAACAGCATATCACATCAGCAATGTCATATATTGGAAACTTGCTCATTCATTTATTAATCAGATAAAGCCAATCTGGATATTTTCAAGATTAGTTTTCAAACCACAACCAGCCATGACATAACAGCAACACATAGAAAAGGCATAAATGAGGCTTTGAAGATGTTGGCTGGGTTACAGTCCACTGTCTCTCCCTTCCCTTTGACCACTGTATTAATTTTCAATGTATTAAATGAGTGTGTTTGATTTTGCATAAATCCTTGCTACTATGAATTTTGAAGCCTCAATGCTTCCATCTTTGCTAGCACTGCAAACCCACAACTGCACACTATAAAGTTTGTCAATAGAAAGAAGAAAGGAAAAAAAAAAAAAAAAGCTTCTAGGCCTCACCGAAACAGAAACTGCCGGTTCAGGTTTGAGACGTCGATGGTGTCCATGTCAACAACATGAATATTCCGAAAACCAGAAAGGGCCTGGAATGCCAGAAACAGCCACACACAATGACTAAATGATGCTAAAACGTTTCTCATGATACAATCTTCATATTTTTATGACCAAATAAATACATCCATCCAGAAAATTTTAATATTCATTATTTTATTGAATGTGTTACAGGAAAAAAAGGCTCCTGAAACCTTTTTAAACCAAAGCCTTGAAACAATGACAATGAGAATAATGTCCAGCTACGTATCTGATAAAGTTTTAAAGACCATACCAGATTTTTAAGCAGTTCACAGCCTAGTCCGCCAGCTCCAATAACAAGAATCTTGCACGTTTCTAGCAGAAATTGAAGTGACTAAAAAAAAAAGTTTAACACAACGCTGAGGATAACAGCATCATTTTACATAAAGACAATAATTTTATGAATAGCTTTATTAACAAGAGAAGTATCCAGTTAATTACATTACACACTAAGTTTCCAAAATATATACAGTATTGTACAAAAGTCAAAGGAAATACTTAAAGCTATTTATATGGGTATGTATATTTGCTCAATAGGTATATTTGCTCAAAACCAAAATACAATTTAACATTACTAAGAATAACACAAACTACCAGGAATCTCTTTTGTTCACCACAAGGATACTGTTGTCTTGTGGGATGGCCAGATGAACACCAATCAGGTTCCCAAACCTCTCCTCAGAGGTACCCCAGCCATTCCTTATATTCATTACATTTTATATCCAGCTCGCTCACTTAATTAAATTATTTTAAAGAAGTCAATATGAATTGATTATCCATACCAGCTGTGTTAGTGTCTGGGCCTATATTGGACAGTTGCTGCAAATATGGGGGTGATTTTAGTAGAGCTGTTGAAAATGTTAAAACTCATACAATTTGACAGACAAAATATTAGTTTTACACTAGCACGAAGATCCTTTTAACATCATTTCCTTTGACTCCCCAAGACTTCTGCACAGTACTGTATGTGCATGCATAACACACACACACACACACACACACACACACACACACACACACGCCTATGCCTGATCATAGTTACTGCTTGCTAATGATAAAATGCCTCGATTAAACCTGTAAAATTCACACCATTACATAACTCTACAGATATCCTTTGTAAGCTTCACAATGAAACCTTTATTTGAGAAACCTTTGGTTCTACTTGATATAAAAAGGGAACATTGACAAAGTTCTCACTTCAGTGCTTGGCTCAAAGTCCGGATGGGTGAATGGGCCTGATCTCTCCAAGAACTTCCTCACATGGTTCCAGCGTCCATCCCAGTCTCCGGTGCTGTCACCATGTCCGCTGTCCACTGCCATTCTGCACAAAACACAGGTACTCTGCTACATATATCAGTCAGAAACCACCCAAGGTCAGACAACACAAGACATGAGGTTTCTGAGCTCTTGGAAAACCATGCTATACAACTAAAGCACTCTAAATAAACTGAAATTTCTAGTGTTTATGCATGTTATTCATTCATTATTCATTCATTTTCCATACCTGCTTGTTATAAACTGTTTAAAACCTCACTTTCCGTTTAAGCGATTCGTGAGATCCTGCGATTAATACTGGTGATATCTAAGAAAAAATCCACACGTCCTACATCGCATTTCTTAAGATCTGCCATTCTGACGTTTTTCAACTATACATCGCATCTACCTGCAACTGTTCAGAGAACTAAGTCAATATAAGTCAACAGCTTGCATAATTTCGAAAACAAACGCTTCATAAGAGTAGCCTAGATGCAAAGATACAGACACTAAAGAAATACACTATCAAGCCATCAGAAAAAGCAATCATTGGTGACACTAACTGACCAGGCACCGAGAAATGCTTTCCACGTCAGACAACTTATACTTTCATATTTCGACCAAAGAAACTTTTAAATTACATTATTAAAACGGAAACTAAGCGTTCTAGAAAAAGGCTCGCAAGTCCGAGTCGAGTTGTTATATATTAAAATGTGAAGAATCATCACAAGTTTAAAAAAAAACCTATAGTCATGGCCAGAAAACTAGCTAAATCAGGACGAAAAACACAACATGTAGCCAATCACTTAGCGTTTTCGGACAGTTTCCAAACGCATCTATTTACAAAGCGGACGCGTTGTTTTGACAGGTAGCCAGCTGGTAACCAGCTAGGAGAAGGGTGGCTGAAGCAACCTATGAATTTTCCACACCAATGCGTACTCAACTGCCTGCGCTGCGTAACCTCAAACCTGCTACGAGTTTCTAGCATTTCATCACTAACTTCTCAGCCAGCTCCTCTATTCTCCTTCTTTTCTTCTCCCTACAAAGAGAGAGTAAAAGAAGGGTCAAACGTGCTTGTACTTTCAGTTGGCGACAACGAGACTAAAAGCGTCGTTTGTCCTACTAATTTCTTCTCGTTTCAGCAACACTTACGGTTCCTCTCCATCCGCCATATTGCGCCAGAATCATATTATCCCAGGATGCCCTGCGGTCCGCGCGGTTTGACGGTAGTTCCTGTGCGTCTACAAAAATGGAGAACGCAAACACTGTTGTACATATGGTATCATATACTACATATATACGTATTTATATGTTTCTGCAGGATCTGCTATATATGCTGGGAATCAGCATCGATCCCCTGTTAGACAGTGTGGTACTTGGGGAAAATACTGACGAAGTCCTCGGCCATCATGAGGAGCTTCACCTATGCGCACCATGATACTGTTTTGACTGAGGACAGTGAAAAGCTCATTGTTTTCACATTGACTGAGGACAGTGAAAAGCTCATTGTTTTCACAAGACTTTCATTAACCATCAGGGCATATAAGTGCCTTGGGCTGATCCTATCAGTCGTTACTAGACGAAATTTAACACAGTGTAAACTTTTACGAGTTTTTTTTATTCATATCTGTATGTTTTCTTATTTTTAAACACATTTAGTTTTGATTTATTTTTACATCTACATTTATTTATTCACATCCACATTTTACTTACTGTTACTTATTCTGTGTTGTTGGTATATGTTTCTGTTATCAATTTGAGCTGCTATAATATTATTATTTTCATGCGAGGATAAAAAGCACCGTTTTATTATGCTATTATGATTCTATTGATTTGATATAGTGAAGAATAATTCCTCTTGAAAATCGCAACCCAAATACTTAACTCAGGAGAAAGCAGAATAAGTCACTTTTATGCCTACAGGGAGATTACGGCATTGCTTTGACGTGTTATCGCGAGAATCTGGAGCAGTCCGCGATCTCAGCCTGACGTGCGAATCGCCATAGCTTGTGCTTCTGCAACTGAGCTGTACGGTTAACGTCGCTTATTGGGAAAGATGGCCAAAGTGGAGCTTGCACCATTTAGACCCTGGGATGATTTCTTTCCCGGTCCTGATCGATTCGCCAAACCTGACTTCGCCGATTTAGCCAAGTGGAACAACAGGGTGATCAACAACCTTTTATACTACCAGACAAATTATTTCCTGGTGGCCATTGCGTTTTTTCTGATTGTGGGGTAAGCTAGTTTTTGACTGTCATCTGTGTCATAATAGCGATTTTCCAAATATTCATGTACGAACACTATCTCCCCTCTCTGCGTGACAGGATTTAGGGGTCCTTTGCATCGTACTCCATGATGTATTCGGGAACTAACCTGCCGTTGTCGCTACAGCTTTATCGAGTAGTTAAGAAAGGTTGTATCTTGGCGCATTAGTTTTATGTGCGGTGTCGCGCCTTTAGTGTTGAGTAAATTAACCGATTACTTTTTGTTTCCAGTGCATAGAAATATAATTTAGATCTGCCAGTGAAAACCTTCCGGGAAGTGCAGCCTCACTGCGACTCCATTGGATAATCTCTGTGGGACGGTCTTTAGTTTTCTTATTTTGGAATATGTGGAATATTTGGCTTATGTTATGTATATTTGGCCTATTCATATAAATATGCCTGTTTATAATGTATATATCAGTTCAGCCTTATTTAAAGCGTGTGTGGTGTTGTGGTATGTAGTGAAGATGCATCAAAACACAAACTAGTATGATTTACATGATGTTGGATTACATATTTCTTAAGGATCAATTTGGTCATTTCCCAGTACTGCTGTAATGCAGTTCACTTCTGCATATTTCTGTGAGTTGCTGGAGCTATATTGGGGATGAGTCTGTCCTGCTGGATTCAGCTTATTGAAGTCGCTGACTTGAGAGCAGAGGTGCTAACCTCATCAGTGCTTGTTTTCCAGATTATCAGACTGGACAGCACAGACGTTTTAAGTGGGGGTGGGGGAACTGTTAATCAGTACTACTAGGATAAAATAGGAAACTAGGAAAAACTCAAGCAGGACAACAAATGAAATGGTGTCACCTCAGGACTAGTTGTTATTGGTTATCTTCATTAATGCTGAGCTAAACTATGCATAACCATGCACTCGTTTCATATAAGTGGGTGTGGGTGTAGGTGGGTGGAGTTGTGTATTGCAACTTTAGCTGCATTGAACTCCACTTTCCCCCAGTGAAAGTAATATATTTTTGTCCTCATCTGTGACCATTTCCATACATTGGAAGAGTATGCAGGTAATCCTGCGCACCAGTGCCCTACAGAAACTGTAATTGATGTGGGATCTGGGCCACAAGGCCACAAAAATAGGCTTGGGTCCTCCAGAGAGATCGTTTCTGTACCAGATCAGTCTAACTGGGCTGGGTCAGTGCAACATTACTTGCTTTAAGGGAAGGCCTAGCATGATGCCCCCAGAGCCCCTCTTCTTAATGCAGCTGTTATTTAATCCCATGTATGAAGGTGTAACTATGGGAAATGTTTTGCTATCATCAACTTGTCAGCCTTTGAAATATTATTAGATTTTGAGGTCTGAATGTTTTTCAGTCATCCTAAATCAACAATTCTCACCTAACGACTTGTTCAGGAATGTGTTTTTGTTAATTACCAAATAAACAACATTTCTGGTTGCTTCTATTGCCATTTTACATAGATCTTTAATATTTAGCTTCCTTGTTTGGTACAGGTTTTGTATATATCCCTGCTTTACCATAAACGGCGCATAATTGAAATCAGGCGTTCATATGCAAAAAAATTGAGGGAAGCTGTAATGGAAATGTGAGTCCTCAGTGGTTTCAACTTGGAAAATATGCTTTGCATGAGTCATCCAGTGTGATTCTCTCTGCTGTTGGAGAGACGGCATTCTCGGTCCCCCTCATTTCATCCCAGTCTGGAAATTTTGAATGTTCTTCCCTAAGTATAGCCCTGCAGCGCCAGCCCAGCATGTTGCTCTCGTGACTCACTGCTGATTTTTCAACACCGTGTTCCCTTCAGCTGCAAAAGAGCAGGTGTGCCTTTGGGGGCGAAGTCACATAGAAACATTTCCGGTTAATTGTTATCTACGGCCGTGTAGTTGGTAACATAGAAATAATGAAATTGGGATCAGAAGTTTTAATGTCATAGAGTATACGTAGTTTTATTTGCATAATGCACAATAAATACTGTTGAACAGTTGACCACAGAGAACTGTATTTCTTCTGGCTTTTTTGCATGAAGTAATATACTTTTTAGTCTCGGTTTACACATAAGTAACCCACCCAATCAGCTTGTGCCTGCTGAAGCCATTTCCTGGCAGTACAAGCCACGAGGTTGGGGTGTACCCTGGATGGGCTTGCATTAGCAATGTTAAAATTTTAACTGGGATTAACATTATTTTTAGAAGGAGGTGTTTACACATTTTTCGCCACTAGGTGGTGATAAAACGGAGAATATGAAGCTGAATACATGAGCTGCGTCTTAATCTGTTATCACCCTGCAGGTTTTTGAACCCCGTCGGCATGGTGCTGGGTGGGGCAGTGGTCTCCCTGGTGTTCGTGGGCTCAGTGTGGGCAGCGGAAAACAAGTCTGTCGTGAAGAACTTCAAGAAGAAAAATCCCATGCTGTTTGTCATCGCCGTGCTGGGAGCCAGCTACATGCTCCTGTCCCTGTGTGAGGGCGTCATGGTCTTCGTCTTCGGAATCTCTTTCCCACTGCTGAGTGAGCGTCTTCCTCCGTCGGCAGTCACACTATAAATTCCGCCGGTGGCAGCATCTCCTGCTTTTAAAGAGTCTTTTGTGAAACGTTGACGGCGTTTGGCCGCACCGTGACACAAAGTGTCGTCTAAAGCCCGACATGGCATGGGGGGCTGGGGGGGGGGGGGGTGCAGAGCTGGAATGAAAGATTAAGCTTAGGGTGAGTGACGGGCGTTGCACAGCAGGCAGCTCCCCAAAGCCCTTGTGTGTGGCGCTCAGATCATGTGAGGCAGTTGCCAGGGAGAACGATCTTGTAAACACAGGGTTACCAGAAGGAAAACATTCCCGGCTTGATCAGGGGGGATAGCAGAAGGTACATACTTCAGTTTTCACACCTTTCAGTTTAGAGACAGTTGCTATCCATCTTGCATTGTGGACAATAAACATAATTACATACTGTGGTGATGAATCTGATTAGTCTGATTAGATTAGTTTGAAATCTATGGATGGACTTCATGTTATTTAGAGAATAAAGTAATTCAGTGTGTATGCATATTTATACATACATACGCCACATACGTAATGTACTTCTGCATGATTTTGTGAGAAATGTAGTTAATTTTGGATAAACTCTTGACAGTCTTGGTGTTTTATTGTATTGATATTTTTTTTTTGGGGGGGGGGGGGGGGGGCCCCTCTTCCCGACTAAAATGGGTCCCCCCCCCCCTTTCCCCCTTTATTCTTTCCCCCCCTTTGCCGGGGGTGGGGGAAAATAAGAAAAAACTGGGGGACAATAAT
>JAABNY020000108.1:24145556-24157259 GCA_015164015.2 Brevimyrus niger | reverse complement strand
TGAGCGGCACGGGGGCTTTGACCTGCTCCGTTTCCGACCTGGGCCGGTTCACCCCCCTATCGCAGAGCACACTCTCACACTTTATGGGCCACCTAAAGATGCCTCACTGCCTGTTTAGGACTACAGGACAAACCCTGTGGAAGCACGGGGAGAACATGCAAACTCCACACACACGCAGGTTGGCGTGGAATTTTTTTTTTTGTCTCTGGCTTTTGTCCTGCAATTTAAAACGTTTTTCAGTGTGTGATCTGCCAGCCATAGACACTTGAATGGCTTTCATGGGCTGAGCAGCCTGCAATTTTTCCTGGGGTGACTGTAGCGTTAATGCGCACACACAGGCTTCTCGGCAGCTGTTTGTCCTGTGCATACGTCCATCAGAAAAGGCTGGTTTCACTTGATTCAAGTACTTTGGGGAGAGGCACCTATAGAAGGAAAAAAAAAAAGCTTCACCACCAGAAGGGGAAATATCCACGGAGAGACACAGACCCAAAGGATTAAAGCAAAGGTCAGAAATTAAAATGACGGCAGTAGTTACTTCCAAATACCTAATTCACTCTAGCAACTGACATAGAAAGTACTGAAAATAGACTGCAGTGTCACCTGGGTGTTATGACTGCTAGACTTTAAACAGCAACTGCTGTGAATTTTTAAGTTTTTGCAAATAAACTCTAATCCCGCTGATTTTAATAAAGTGAGATGATGTGCATGTACATTTTACACTTAATACAGTTTGAATTAATTTCTTCACCATTTGAATTAGCAATTTCCCTTTTGCCAATACAGTGCTAATGTTATTACAGCTGGTACCACTCACCGATTTGAGATAGGCTACGTTGCTCTGCCGTATTTCGCTCAGGAGTAGATCGCGGGGGGTCAGGTCGACCTTGGGAGGCTGTCGTCGACGTGGGACAGGTTTCAGAGTCTTTATCACATCTTTAAGGTTGGCTCTCTCGTCCCCATCTGCCTGATCGCTCACGTCCCTGCTCCGTGGTGTCCTCCGAAGCTGGACATTTGGTCGTTCCTCTCTCCTCTCCTCTCTGAGGTTGAGTTCTAGCAGGGGGTCTCGTCGTTTGGGGGTCTTTTTAAGCTGCACATCCTTCAGAGGATTGCGGGAATTGGGACTTGAAGGCCGGTGAGGCTCCTGTTGGCATTCACCCTGTGGGGCAGCCAACACGGGCCTTTTTGGGGTCTCCTCCTGCGGAGGTAAGGGTCCAAGTTCCATCGGGGGTAAATAGCCTCCCAGCATCTCCAACAGACCCGGTGGCAGGTTGAAGGAGTTCTCGTACATCTCCATAAGCTGCCTCTGCTCCTTCGCCTGTTGCAGTCTCTGCTCCTCATGCCTTTTCTGCCGCTGACGGTCAAGGTTTCTCGTCAGCAGGTTTGTCACTACCATGCGAGGCCCTGGCAGCTCAAAGTGGTACCCCAGCTTCAGCAGGGTGTGGTTAGCCTTCAACAAACGGGACACCTCCATCTCAGCATGGTGGCCCAGCATGTGCCGCTGGTTGTGGAAGCGTAACTCGGTCAGCGTCTCATTGAACTGCAGGCAACGCATGATGGCAATGATGCCCTTTCCCGTGATGAAGTTGGACTCGATGTTCAGTGTGGTGATGCTTCGATTTTCCCGCAACATATTAGCCAACAGGTAGGCAATGCTTTCATCGGCACCAGTGTTGGCAATACTGAAGGTCGTCACGTGCTTGTTCTTCTTCAGAGCATTGACGTAGTCCCCGAGCATGTCTTTGGGAATGTTTTCAATGTTGTTCAGGTTAACTTCTTTGATGTCAGGGCCATTTTTGCGGATTTTGTCCAGGGTGCTTTCCAGGTTAGTTTCATTCCCAGAAGGCCTTGCTGTCAGTTTGATGAAGTTGCCTCCCAGAGCAAGTTTATTTGGAATATTTAGTTTGGATATTTTCTTCTCTACCTTTACTTCAGGTTCCTCTGGGTTTGGTTCTTCTGTAGCTGCATCAGTAGCCATAGATATTGGGTCTGTTTGGAGGAGACATGGCTCAGGGTCACTGGGCGGTTCTGGATCACTCCCCTTTGGTCCTGAGATCTCATCCTCATTTTCCTGTGCATCTGCAAACTCTGATGGTGGAAGTAGGATGTCCGTGTCAGAAGACAGGGTTTCTTCACTCTTTGGTGGAAATTCTGGGGAATCGTTGTCGTCCTGTTTTGTTAGCTCATCTTGCCATTCCTCTAGTTCTTCAGTTTTCTCTTCTGCTGTTTCACACACATATTCCTCATCCTCATCATATTCCTTCTGGTCGTCATCCTCAGTACATTCTGGTATAGTTTTCTAACACAGAAACAAATTTTTAAGCTGAGAAATACAGATATTGATATTGCAAATTTGAGTAGGAATATCACAAAGTCATATTGTTCATACATGATTAAATCTTTGTCAACAATAAATTTTTACGGACAAATAAAAAAAGCTGTATTACGGTTTCAATGATTAATGTATTTGGAAGAATAATACTTTAATATATATTTTAGGGCAATTAATGGGCATACATCTCAGGCCAGTAGATTATGATCATGCGTAATAAACACATCTGTGCAATGATAATTGAAAGGCTAGGAGAGGACTCACCTCACTGGGAAGCAGAGTGGCAGGGACTCGCTCCTCTTCAAGCATGCGCTTTGACTCCTTCTCCCAGTATAGGTAATCCACCAGAGACCTGTGGTCGAAAGACCCCGTTGGAGGCTTGTCAGTCTGGTCTTTCTGTCGCTGTCCTACTGGCACCATCTCGTCCGGTGCAATAACGTCCATCTCATTCTGAAGCTGTTTGAGCTCCTCCGGAGAGAGGTTGGCCAAGATCTCATCCTCGTCGATATCATCTGTGTAGGACTCCTGGTCGCTGTGATTAGACATTTTCCCACCAACTTCTAACTTTGATTAAATAATAATAAAATAAAAGCAACAATAATAAAGCCACCTAGTTTGATCGGAGTGTTTAAGCCAGGATAGCGCAGGCTTCCACTCCGCTCAGGAGATTAGCTGGTCTACTCCACATGCAGTCCTAAAATTAAGCCACATTCGCTGGAGGGGAAGGTATTTATGGTGCAAGAAGGAAAGATGCTAACATATTCTTTTTTCAGCAGCTTGAGTCAGCTGGTTAAGTGCCCCTGATATTTCTGTATGGCCACTAACTTGAGAAAGAGAGAGAGAGAGAGACTTGACTGACATAAACAGGTGGCATATTCACAACCCGGAACATATGGAACCACCTGTCCAAAGTTCTGTGACACGAGTAAGGATATCCTTCAGAGAGAGTTTCAAAACAGTAGCTGTTAAACTACGGGATGGGAAAAAGCAAATAACTTTATCTACACTGTTTTCAGAGTAGGCTGAAAGCAATCAGTTGGTGGGTGATAGTATTCGAAACGGATTCATAGGAACTGAAAGTGTTTGCTTTGCAAAATAATGGAAAAAGAAGGCAAAATGACGAATAAGAAATTATTCTCGATGTATGTTTCTCATTAAAAGAGCATGGCGAGTTGGTTGCAGTCGAGGTTTGAAGGTCAAATGGTCAGTCTGCTAACGCCACTGTGAGTTGTCGATATACTCAGTCAAAGGTATCAGGAATCGCAAGAGAAAACCTAGCTGACTGATGGTAGTCAAAAGGAATTGTGTGTGTGTGTCTGTGTCAAATATATTTTATATTATGGGGACCAAAACCTTTTATTTTAATGTTGTGGGGACCATTTTTTTCAGTCCCCACAAGGGGAAATTCAATTTTCTAAAAATCAATTACAATAGGAAAACTAAAAATTTTCTTTGGTTACGTATGGTTAAGGTTAGGGCTGGGTAGAGGTTAGTGTCATTGTTGGGATTAGGGTTTTGCCCATAGAAATGAATGTAACATCCTCAATCAGATATGAATACAGGTCTGTAAGTGTGTCTCTGTGCCTATGTCTATGTGTGTGCAGATTGTAGTGATAGAATTAAAATACTGAGATTTGTTACGTATCTTTATTATCTATGGTGTTTTTAGAAGAGATGACCAATATTCTTTATATACGACCTTGCCACTAGGGTTTATTTGTTGCTACAACTGCTTTAGATAATTATAAACACATAATCCCTGCTCTTAGTCCCCAGCACTGGCCTCAAATTAGGTTCAGAACTGATTTCAAAGTTCTTCTCCTTACATGTAATTCACTTGAAGGTCAAGCATCTGAACTGATTCATGTTTATAAGCCACGTCGTACATTCAAATCACAGAACGCAAGTCTCCTTATCCTACATATACATGACATAGCAGCTGGCGCTGAAGGCTTTAGCTATAGGGTCGCTATATTGTGGAGAAATTTGCCTGTTTAGGTTTGGGATGCCGAACTGTCCTCATCAATTAATTGCTCTCACTGTTCTCACCAATCCCTACTGAAGCTATTGTTTTAGCTTGGTTCATCCACACCTCGAAACACAACACTGTAACAATGGCTGTTAGTGCTGCTGTACCATATTAGTGCTGCATACCCGTATGGCCTGCTGTGTTCATCTATCAATGCATCTAGGTATGTTCTCACCACCCATGTCCTTTATTTTCCTCCCAACCTGCCCACATGGTGCCCAGTTTGGGTACCGTCTGAGCTGGAGTGCTAGTTCAGTCTCATGGAAGTGTGACAAGAATACAATCTGCCAGCTTACACTGCCCTACTTGGATATCTTGCTCATTGATGGATTCTGGCCATGGTCACAGGTTACTCCCTGCTTTTATTAAAGCAGTCTCATTTTCCTTGCATTCTATAATGTTGGCATGCCTGGGGGGTTGGGCAGCCAGTTGACCTTGGACCCACACAGATTTTTTTTTAATCCTTGCTTTGGGGCAACTGTGTTGTGAAAGGTGCTATAGAAAAAATATATATAATTATGTTCTGAGACAAAGATGCCAGGTAAGAAACAGTGGCTGAGATTTTCAAGTCACCCAGGCATTCCTCATAAATTGAATGCAGTTAAGTACTAAACGGGTAAACTTAATATGAAGCCGGAAGAAATTCAAATGGTTGAAGACTGTCATACTGAATTCAGGTTTTGAAAACCCGGGCACTGATTCAGGATAACCAGAACCTTGTCAAATTACAAACAATGAGCAACACTGAATTTATGAATTCACTTGTTCGCTTTATGCCTCAAATTATTTCAAAGAAATGAAGTGGAACAACAGCATCAATTCATTAAAGCTTAAATCTACTCCAGTCCAAAATGTTAGAATATAACTGTTGTAAGAGACCTACAGTAAGATGACCAGTGAATCAATGCATTGATATCTTCAGTGGCTTATAGCCAAGAATAAAATGGGAAAAGTCTTTTACTCAAATTTGAGAAAAAAGTTCCAAATAAGTTAATATTTGCCAACATTTTCCCATGGTATACATAGTATGCATACTACATACATACATATAACACATACATAGTATACATAGTATCCCTTTTGGTTCCTCATATCAAATAGGATACTATGTAAGTCTCACACACATTCTAATCATGATCCATTTTCCAGGCATTTTAACATTTGTTGTTCAATAGATCTTGATCTTAGACCATTTTCTCTAAAAAATAAGATAAAGTTTCATGCATGTTCGAGCACTGCAGACCAAACTAAAAGCCTAGTCTGACAATACAGAGTTCATTTACTCACAATGGAAAATTAAGAGACACACACAGTTACTATTTCAGGGACTTTGAAACAGTCAGCCTTCCGTATTGGTGGATTCATGCAACCACAGATCAAAAATATTACGAAAAAAAACCAGGAAGTCCCAAAAAGTAAAACTTGAATTCTCCAATCACTAAGCCCCACGCTGGATCCACGTGAATGGGTGTTGGTGAATGTGTGTGTGTGTGTGTTTGTGTGTGTGTGTGTGTGTGTGTGTGAGAAGGAGAGAGAGACAGAGAGAATGAATTTGTAATTTCTCTATTTCTAATTACATTTTTCGATAGTTGTGTCTGTATTGAATATGAATCGACTACTTGTTTCTAATTATTATTCCCTGAACAATACTCTATAACAGGTATATATAGTGCATTAACATTGTATTAGGTATTATAAATAATTTAGAAATTATTTAAAGTGTATGGAAGAATGTACATTGATTATATACATCTGAGGATTTTGGTATCCACAGGATCCAGAACCCAGTTCCCCTACATTCACATAATACAACAAGGTGTATGATCACCTCTAAAATGAAATCAAATTTAGAATACATTCAGTGTGCGATGCTTAAATAATAGTCAAAAATGTCAGTTCTGAATAAAGGTATGTTATGTAAAATCTATTTAGTTAAATTACAATGCACTCCATCATACTGAAGAACCTCCTTCCCTGAAGAGGTAGAAGCATCAGAAAAAAATAAACAGCTCCAGCGTTTATTGGCATCTCTTGTTAAAACAGAAGCATTTCACATGTATATCAATGACAAAGCTTTCTTCCTCCTAATACACATGTATCAATGCATAAACAATTTTAAACATTCAGTTTTCCATTTCACAATTTAGTGTGTTCTTAATATGAATGCAAATTGTTCTTTATGAAAGCGAGAATTTCGTCTAGGGGACAGTGGCCGAACAACAATGCACTGGGCCCTGTGGCAAAAATTGACTCCTCCCCCCTTCCAAATTCACACATACATCCTGCCTATGTCAGTTACAGCAGTAACGTCCAAATATCACACCCATCATGTACTGCAGGAGTTAGCAGATTCCACAAACATGCCTTTTATATTAAATACTTGCCTCAACAAAGTCTGACGACAAAACATTACAAACTATTACATTTCAAAATTGTTTTAAATATTGTACCAAATTTGTGTGTGTGTATGTTTCTGTGTGTTTGCGTGTGTGGGAACCAGCTGGGGGCCTAGGCACTGGGGCAGTTGCCCCGGCTGCCCCGCCTACCAGTCCCTCCCCTGCTGGTAGTGGTGCCGTAACCATACAGTCGTGATTCGTAGCTCCAGTAGAACGAATGGCACCGAATACAGTGAGAGTCTATTGTCTGATCTGTGAGGGAGGTGACATCTGTTGCTTCCATATGGAAACATCTGGTCAAGTGTGTTGAAGGTAACATTAAATCTGAAATCTGTGAGAAAGTATAAGGGAACCACCCATGCATGTGATTTGTAAATGGCTTTGTCTCCGGATTCCTGTTTCCACCAAGCCAAACAATGCCCTTTGGCGTAGTCGTGCTTCTACAAGTTTGGTCTAACCAGATGCTTTTCTTTTGTTTTTTTACCATCATGAGATGCTTTAGTCACTATATCCATAGCCACAATATTCAGGACAGGACAGTATGTGACTCCTCATTTCATCATCTGTTTAACAGTCTGAATTCCTAGTAAAAGAAGCCTTGTCTGAAACACTAAAGGCATTCTGAAATTCATTAAGCATAATTCAGTCATCTGCAGGATTTACAAGTCTCAGCACAGTGCACAGTAGCTCTTTTGTTTCTGTGACGTCTCAGATTACCCTCAGAACACAAGATGGTGAGCGAGAGCACATACAGACAGCAGACAGAATGATCACACTACAAGGTCAGACTGTGGTTAGACAGCACCTGCTAAAGGTGTTTCACTCGATTTCCAGACATCTATCCACTAGTCATGAGTCCTTCACCAACTGGTTCACTTTGTTCAAGTGGATGTATGGTCAGAAGTGTGTAACATTCAAATCAAAAGAAGACACAAATATTTTAATCTGCAACAAGTTTAAGGTATAGTGCAAGCTTTATGTATTTTTTTGTTATTCATTTAAATTTTTTTGATATCAAAAGTGGTTCAACCAGAAATGGACCAAAAATATACTATTATTTGGATGATGGAAATTTATAAAAAGACTGCACTGTTGTTGCCTTACAGGCTAAATAAACCAAAATAAACACAGGCCTCAACTAACTATGTAAAACAAAAACATTCTCAGTTGCAGTTCTGTAAAGCCTGTGCCCTGCCGAATTTTCATCTATCCAAAAGTGCTATGTAAATACTATGAAATTCATGTAATCTGTTGTACTGTTGCCCAGCTTTTTTCTGGGGTCCATTTCCAAGAAAATGTACTTCTCAGAGCAATCGTTCAGGTGAAGACACAGCAGGCTGCACACAAACGGCTCACTGCAGGTGAAACAGGCCACTTGTAGCAGAATACAAGTTTCTCACCATTTCTCACATGAACCCATCGTGCCAAAAGGCATCACAATTTTCAGGAATCAGGCAGCTGCTTCATACCTTCACAACAAGAGAGATTATATGTCAAAATATGATTCTCAACATAGTAAGAGTCTAACACAATGATTATAGTACAAAACAGAAACTATAGGAAGATTTAGATTTGGGTAAATACATCATTTACATGTCATATGAATGTGCCTTTCATGGATTTAAGAATCTCACCTGAGCTTTTGGAAGAAGCCTTCCTTGAGTATCTCAGATGGGATGACACAGTCTGGTAGCCCAGGTTCTTCATAAGGCTCCTCTCATAGGTACACCTACCCTGCAGGCTGCAGGCCAAGTTCCATTGTGACACACTACGCTGATACCAGTCTTGAAGGTGTTCTGCCACCCGGGCCCGTTGCATGCTCTTGGATACCTGCCTAGGCTGTGGCTCTGAGTGCTGAATGACTCCATGTGTGGTATGGAAGCTCTGGGGGAAGCTCTCTGTTTCCTCATATCCGCTGTGTCCGTTTCTGCATGCAGGCCTAATAACGTGGCAGGCCTCCTGATGATGGGCAGACCAACAGGTTCTATATTCAGAGCTGGAGTGAATCCTACAGGAGCACGCAACAAAGCGATGTGCAGTGGATGATCTCCAAGGCAGGACCTGGTACTCGGGGCAGCAGAAGTTGCACACCAGGTTGGGCATATCACTACAGCTGGCCGGGATGCTTCCGTGTTTATGATATGGCTGCCTCCAGATGCAAGAGTCCAGATTACAATTGGGACTGTTTGCTGGACAACTGAAATCTTTATTGGGCTGGTTCAAACCCGACAAACTGTGGTCCAGGACATCAGGGCCAGTGCTGGTATGGGCCAGGGTGGGTAAGAAGGGTGTGAAATTGGACTTTGCCTTTGAATGTTCATCAAACTGCACAAATAGCTGATCATCGCTCTCAAATCTGTAAAATTAACATTTATTAGCCATATCATAATCCTTTATTTTCTCAGTGCAGAAATATAGCAATAAAATGTATCCTTTTTTTCTCAACACCAGCCACCAAAAATCAGTAGCATATACACTGCAATATTGTACCTTAGCCTGGTGTTGCAGTGGGCATGCTGGGTAGTGACTCTGGGGTATCTGGATGGATCTTTAAAAGGGCTACTATGGGCCAGTAAGATTCTTCTGGGGTTTGCATTTGGACCATCTGCAGTGTCACTGCAGCTCCATCTGCAGCACATTCAAAGGGAATTTTAAAGCTACAGTGTAATTTTTTTTTTTATCACGTGGGTTCTAACTACCAGCATCCATAAGATCAGTGATAATACTGCACCTGACAGAGGCCACATCGCTTTGCAGTTTGCTAGATGAAGACTGCGCCAGTTGCTGGGATGAGTGCTGCACCAAGCTACCCTCACAATGAGTGCCTATGCCCAAAAGAATATCATACTGTCAAGCACATCACACAGATATTTGACACTGACAGTGAGGAAGACTAGCAAGACTTCATAAGTTTCATAAGAAGTTCACTATTTAAATAGAAGATCGGAAGGAGAATGCGCTATTGCTACACCGGTCACTCATAAAGTGTTTATTATCTTTCTGAGGCAACCAGTCATTGCGAGAGGGATTAACTTCATTTGAGGTCAACCAGTACTAAAAATAAACAGTGGCCTCTGTACACATATGAGATGAGTACAAAACAGAGACTGATTTTCATGCGAAAGCAACAGTAACAGAGGCTTTTAAAAATAATACAAGGTCCTACACACAAGATGTAACATACATTTTGAAAGGGGAAAAGAAATGTATATATTAAAGACTGATAATTTATGATTTAGACTTTTATTTACCGTCGTTGATTGGGCAACTATTGTGTGTTGACGTCTTTTTCATCTGAGCACTGTAATGGTCCATTTCTTCCTTTATGTCACTAAGTTTCCGCATAGCTTTCAGGCAGTTTCTCCTTCTCTCCTTCTTCACTGACTTGTGCTGTTTAGCCTCAGCTGCCAGACTGCTAAATGCCTCCACAATCTTTTGCTGTACAGCATAGCCCATCTCCAAGCTCCTCAAGTAAGGGTCCTGCAGGGTGTCTGAAGTTAGCTGGCTCTCTTCAGTTATTTAGACTTTATTGTTTCTTTACTGTTGTTGTTGTCATTGTATTATTACACATACACTGATCCTTGTACATTAATGACTCGCTATTTGTTTAAGAGCCTCGACTTGTTTGGCTTGTTTCATGATGACGTAATGGCACAAATGCAGTGGTAAGTAAAGCATGAATGGCTGACGGGAGCTGCCGCATTTTTTGCTCACACTACACAATCGCACATCAACACAATCACAATGCGCATCAACAGAATCTGTAATTCTTGCTGTCCCAATGCATGCTGCAGAAGGAAGCCAATGCTAAAGATAAATCACAAGTAAAAGGAATTTAAAAACCTAGATGTGAATTTTCATACATACCCCATTCAGGGGAATGTCGTTGAGCTTGAACATGGCCCCCACCCTGTGGCGGATCTTGGGGGTTGTTTCACCTGCAGATAAGGGGAACTCGGGCGGCAGCCTGCCAGTCAGCTCCTGGAAAGCAAACCATAAATGGCTACATTATAATACCTTCTGCAGCCTTGGATCACCCATTTCCCTTAAATTCAATGATCAGCCTGGTGCTTAGAAGGTTCTTACCGCTTCTCTCATGCAGATGCCCTTCAGCTCCTCAAGTTTCTGACTCAGGTTGTCCTTGATCTCCTCTTTCCTCCTCAGTGCAGAGATCTTCCTCAACTCCTCACTCGAACTCAAGTCTGCCATTGCTGCATAATAACATCAAAAATGTCAAGAAAGCAATCCTTTAATAATCATTTACTGTAAATGGATAATGAAACAAAATATTTATTTTATATTTATATACAGACACTCCTCTACTTACAAACTTTCAATTTATGAACTTTCAGGCATGAAACGAACATACAAAGAGGACTGACTGTAAGTCCAAATTGTGTCCTTTAGACTCTCGTTTCCTGTCCGCAACATAATTTTTTTTCTTTCTGCTCGCCAGTTTTGCTTAATACGACTTTTGGCCGCTACTCCCGCCGCGCAGCAGCGTAGTGTGTGTTCTCCCAGCATCCTAGCTCTTTGTACTTGCGTATACCCTTAAAATGATGTTGAATAACGACTTACAAACATTTCAAGTTAGGAACGGCCGTTCGGAATGTAACTTATTCGTAAGTAGAGGAGTGTTTGAATATATGATATATACAAATATATGGGGTTTTTTTTTTCGTACTTTCAATACAAAAGACTTCATTGTCTACATAATCTCATGTGAAAATGTATCCTTGGTAATAAAATTTTAGTAACTTAAATGCCTTAGTAAACTTGAACCAACACAAGCTATATAGGTGTGACGTCCTGCTCCCAACAATCCTGATTGTGTGCCACACCCACCTCATTACCTCTTGTTTTGCCCTAATCGGAGTCACCTGTTGCTTGTTAAGTCTAGCTTGTGTTTTGTATTTAGTCTGTGTCTCAGTCAGTCTTCCCCAGATCTG
>JAABNY020000108.1:24130104-24143575 GCA_015164015.2 Brevimyrus niger | reverse complement strand
GGACTGGGAATTGTAGATGTGGACTCCTCTAAACTGGGAACTAAAGATGTGGACTCCTGTTGACTGGGAATTGTAGAGGTGAACTCCTCTGGACTGGGAACTGGAGATGTGGGCTTCTCTGGACTGGGAACTGGATATGTGGACTCCTCTGGACTGGGAACTGAAGATGTGGACTCCTGTGGACTGGGAACTGGAGATGTGGACTCCTGTGGACTGGGAATTGTAGATGTGGACTCCTCTAAACTGGGAACTAAAGATGTGGACTCCTGTTGACTGGGAATTGTAGATGTAGACTCCTCTGGACTGGGAACTGGAGATGTGGGCTTCTCTGGACTGGGAACTGGATATGTGGACTCCTCTGGACTGGAAACTGGAGATGTGGGCTCCTCTGGACTGAGAACTAAAGATGTGGACTCCTCTGGACAGGGAACTGGAGATGTGGGCTCCTCTGGACTGAGAACTAAAGATGTGGACTCCTCTGGACTGAGAACTAAAGATGTGGACTCCTCTGGACTAGGAACTGTAGATGTGGGCTTCTCTGGATTGGGAACTGGAGATGTAGGCTTTCTGGACCGGTGATGGGCTTTGAGGCCTCTATGGGGCCTAGCAACACCTCAGACCTAGAGAGGGTTATTTGGATAAGGAAGCCCAATATTATCCTGCCAAGGACACCATGCCTGCTCAGTGCTTGGTGTGTGATAGACTGATGAACAGAGATGTTCATCAAATCCAGTGACTGTCTTTGGAGTGTATTTCTAAGACTTTGGTAAGTCTTTGGATCTTCGCTGGTCACTCACTTCCGAGGAGCCACAGTACTGAATTGTTTCCATTTAGAGACAATTTCTCTAAATGTGGAGTAATGAATACCTAAACTCTACAAGATGACTTTGTAACCCTTTCCTGCTTTGAGTAAATCAACAAATCTGGATTATAGGTCTCCAGAGATCAGGGTGCCTGGTGAAGGCTTTATTCATTTTCTGCCCAGTAATTCAGTTTCTGTTCAAGTAGAAGCCTCCTGCTAAACATTTGACTTTTATTATTCAATCTCTGGGACGGTTATTAACTGTACTATCTAGTCTCTCCCACCATCCTCATTTCTCTCAGTAGCCCAGTAAGCATAACAAGAGATTATTATTATATAACTGACAAGTTATCTGGCTAAGCAAGAAATAAGGTGGGGTATGTCTCCAGTTTAACTCTCAGCAGTCTGAGGCTTCTCAGCCACTTTCGGGGTAGTCTGACATGCCTTGACATTTTTAAATATTTTACCTATCTAAAAACATTTATCCGAAAGTGTTACATGTGCTTTTATTCAGCACAAACTCAGCACCAATAATCTGCGACCACTTAGAATGTTATTATTCAACTTTAAACATATACTTTTCAAAAACCTATTTCAGGCATGCTGAGAAATTGTAAAAAAAACACATTATAAACATTTCAAGCCAAGACTTTTGAGCTCTGAAGCTTACATACACAGAGTTAGCTACACATAGGTGAATGAGACATTCTGAAATTTTATAGGGCTTGATTACTAAAGTGTTAGAACTTTAGAGTGCACTTCACCTGGTCTATTAACTCCTTTATGCTGGTCAGAAAGGCAAGCAATCTCTTCACTTCCTGAAGAGAAGAACATTGACACTATATGGACAAAGGTATTGGGACACCGAGCCATTACACCTACAGGAACTTTTATGACATCACATTCTAAATCCATAGGCATCAGTATGGAGTTTGCCCCCCCCCCCCTTGCAGCTATGCCAGCTGCCACTGTTCTGGGAAGATTTTCCACAAGATTTTGGGATGTGTCTGTGGGAATTTTTACCCATTCATCCAGAAGGTCATTTTTCAGGCCAGACACTGATGTTGGATGTGAAGACCTGGCTCACAATCTCTGTTCTAATTCATCTCATAGGTGTTTGATTGGGTTCAACTTAGGGCTCTGTGTGGGCCAGTCAAGTTCTTCCACATCAAACTCATCCAACCATGTCTTTATGGACCTTGCTTTGTGCACTGGGGCACAGTCATGCTGGAACAGAAACTGTTGCCGCAAGGTTAGAAGCTTAGAATTCACCAAAATTTCTTGGTATTTCGAAGCATTAAGGGTTCCCTTCACTTGAACTAAGGGGCCTAGACCAACCCCTGAAAAACAAGCCCATAGCATTATTTCTCCTCCACCAAACTACTGTTGGCACAATGCAGTCAGGCAGGTAATGTTCTTCTAGATTCAGCCAACCTCAGGCTTCTTCACCAGACTCCCAGACTAGTTATAGTATACCTGTCCCTTCAGATTCTGGCCGTATTTTACCATCTACTATTAAGAACATCTTGACCAGCTGCATTATGGTGTAGTACAACAGTTGCAACCAGAAAGGCCTGTACCTCATTGGTGCCCAGCTCCCCTCCATTGAGGACCCGCATAAACAATCTTTCCTCTAATAGTTCTGAAATCTCAATTGAAGCAAAGTGGTGATCGGCCGTTTGCAGACATTGCAAGCTTTGGAATGACTTACCCCTCTATGTAAGGCAGGCCCCTATGTTGTCATCTTTTAAATCTCATCTCAAAACTTATTTTTATTCTTTAGCTTTTAACTTGGTTTGAGAGCCTCTTTTATTGTCCAAATGGGATTTTGAATTTTGTTTATTTACATATGAATTACTTATTTCTTTTTTCTATTTTAATTTTCTATTTTGTTTGTTTCAACCCAATTTTATTTGACACAGCTTAGATCCCAATAGTTAGTTGCTCTTCAGTGCTGTGCCTGTTTATATTGGGGCACTGTCCATGTGTTTATGTTTAAAGTATTTGTATCTTGTTGCTGGATGTGTATGTGGCTCGCAGATCATATTGTTCAGCACTTTTTAAAGTGGTTTTAAGTGTGCTTTATAAATAAACTTGAACTTCAACCTTGAATTTGAAACAGGGCTTGGAACATTAGGGGGGACTCCTCCCATCCAAACCGTAGACTGTTTACCCTACTCCCATCTGGAAGGAGGTACAGAAGCTTCCACTTCTGCACCAACAGGCTGAGGAACAGATTTTTCACCACAGCTGTCTCCCTGCTGAACTCTCTGCACTACTGCTAATATTCACCCAGTTCCATCCATAACTATGGATTGCATACTCTTCCACTTATAAATATATACATATACACACAAGTACACTGTACAGAACTCTAATTTTTCTGTATTTCTTCTCAGACTCCTTATACAGTATAATCATACATCCAGTCCCAATAGAAAATCATCGTATCCCATTTGGATAAGTCATCAGCCCCTCAGCAGTGACCATTACAGACTTGCCCTGAAAACCAGTAGCAACTTTTAAGGTCTTTCTGTCAGTCTGTGCATGTGGCAACAATCTCATAAGCTTTCCACGGAGCTGGCTTCTATGGCAGGGTGGCAAGAAAAAAAGCCTTTTCTAAATAAATTACTGAGTCTCCAAAGCGGATGAAGCTTTTTCAGTCAAACGAGACTAGAACTGAATTTTTTGTACTGAAGTCCAAGCTCGATATTTGGTGAAAATCAAAAAGACAGCTTTAGATGGGCAGGTGGCACACATTCCAGCATGACAAATACTCTAAAGACACCTCCAAGAAAAACAAAGCAGGGGCTTAAGTATAGGAAGGTGAATGTCCTTGAGTAGCCACGTCAGAACCATGATCGGAATTTGATAGAAGATCTATGGATGGACTTGAAGAAAGCAGCCCATTGCCGCTCATTATGAAATATGACTGAACATGAACAGCTCTACAAAAGAAGAATGGACAAATATTTTCAAATCCAGGTGCACAAACCTGGTATTGACATATACAAACAGAAAGATGGCTGCGACTAAAGCAAAAGGTGGCTCCACCACACATTAATTCAGGGGACTGACCACTTTAACAATCCTATTTTCAATGTTTTTTCAATTAATATGTATTTTCTGACCTGTTGCATGAATGTTATTATTATTCAGGTACAATCGCTGATAATGTGTCGAAGTGCACCACAAGGTGTATGAATCAACTTCAGGCGCCTTCAGAAGCGTGAAGTTCAACAAAATCTGTTCTCGTGAGGTAAAAATATATTACAATTTAGTAACGTGGAGACAACAGAGCATCATTAAGCCTATATTTTCAGAGCATCTTTAACGGATTGGCTTTGAAAAGGAAAGACAAACTCCGACCAATCTCGCCGACCAATGAAAAGCTGCTGACATTGGCTCATGCAAACTGCCGGAGACGTAGCGCTGCCGAACAGCATTTTGGGGATTGTAGTTAAAACTACTTTCGATTTCACGTCGCTCAAGCTCTCCTATACATCGTGGAGGACTACAAGTGCTGCGGACTTTACGGCTAAAAGCCAATTCCTAACTGCATGGGCGGGCGTGGGTGTTATGGCAGTTTGCTACCACTGCGGTTGACGCTGCGCTCGCACGAGGATTAGGAACGTAGTGTTTCACAATTTTGGGGGAAATTTGACAGTGACAGCGGGAGCGATGCAGTCGGAATCGGGGATCGTCCCCGACTTCGAAGTGGGTGAGGAATTTCAGCACGAGCCGAAAACATACTATGAACTGAAGAGCCAGCCTTACAGGTCAGTAATGTGAAGTTGTGTATTATTTATAATAAAGTACAAAATACAAAGGAAGGTGGAAAAATCACAAGCAAGATTGTGTTATTTGCAAAGATATTTTCTGATAACTATTGTTGTTAGCGAGAGCAGTTCTGTTTTTGGGGCAGCGTCCTTATGTTAACTGTGCGGTCCCAGACAATTTGCAAGAAGCCTGACGCCGTATCGCTGCCTAACTGCGTGAGCTTTCTGGGAGGGATCTGTTTGCCTCCTTTCCCCCCCCCCCATGTCTCTGTTTTGTGTCTTCGGTTTACTTATGCAACACCGGCTGTTGTCTTACCGACACCATCTGCAAATATTAGCAGATGTTTATTATACTAGCGTTCATTCTTTAGGCAGTTATACGGAAAATTTGAACAATATTAAAACTCAGTAGTTCCGTATGTTCTGATTAAATATTTGTAAAAGTAAAATTTTCTTTAGAGGACACACATTGTCCTCTGCTGGCTTGAAGTTTGACCGTTCAATTTATAATTAAATATATGTTATGTAATGGGACAGTGAGAAATTCGTAAACGCACCTCTATTATTAAAATGTGAGTCTGAAGTAAAAAGGACGAATAAAATTAAATAATTGATATAAAAATAATGAAATGTGAAGGCAACTTATTGTGCATTGACGACTGTCCAGTTCTTTACGGTTCTTGTAACAACTTACTATATTGGGAACATCTGTTTTATTTATGGTTTATTTAACATGGACAATGTACATTAATAAAACATGATATGTATATGTGCCAGAATTAGACAAAATGGCTATTTTACATCCGTTGTCCACGGACCGATGGTAACAGGTCAAATACATAAAAAACAAAATAGCTTACATAAAATATACATAGATCGTAATAAATTAAGTCAGTAAAAAGATACATAATACATACAATAAGAGAAGGATCAGCAAATATAGGAATAAAAGGTTAATAATAATAATAATAAATACATAAAGAGAGAGAGAGAGAAAGACAGTACATGGCTGATGGAAGTATGTGTACAGCCGCGCTCAGATACAACTAACTATAGTACTGCTACATCTTAATAAATTTGCATTCTACATGAATCCAGGCATACTTTTAATAAACCCTGGGAAAGTGTGTACAGACTTGTCTTTCCCTTTTACCCAGTGGGAACAGGGATTTCTATGTCACTATATGCTTCCCTGAAAACTCCACGTCATTATTTAAACTGAGCTAATTTTTTCCCAGGTATTTTCTACTACAATGGAAATGCAACAAGTGCAGATGAAGGTGTTTTGTGTATGTTATTAACCGGCCAAACTACACATTATACCCGCTTATTTCCTTCTCTGCCGTGACTGCAGAAGTTTGTCTAATTTTTGTGGCGCATATTTTCACATCTTCAACATTGATACCTTTTCACTTATGAGAACCAGATTTTGTGCAGACATGCCTGCTGTATGCAGAGGTCCATTTTTTCTATTTTAAGTATATAGATATAATACGTGCGCTTAAGTTTGTGGGTGAACTTGGATTTACGCTCACTTGTCTTTAAAAATGTTAAAGCAATCATCATGTATTGATGTCGATTAGTTTAATATGTCATCAGTTTTTTTCTTTTAGAAACGTAATGGATAAGAACTTGAGCAATCCTGTTCAATTATGAAGGATTTACACCCATTACAGTTGGTAATACTGTATCAGTTACCAATGACTAAGCATAGCGCGTCTCATTCAATAGTTGTATGACTAAAGCATATATACCCCCAAGCAGACAGTATGTGGTTCACTGACACATGGCCATTGACCTTCCAGCCCCTTACCGAAGACTCTCAGTACGTGGAGTTTTTCTGCTCTGACATGCTGTCATTTGGCTGTGCACATGGATCAAAGAGCAGTGTGTGTCCCTTATCTCTCTTAAGGGATTCTAATGTTAAATTTTGTCAGAGGAGAACCTTTCTGATTCCAAAGATGAATCTCCCAGAAGGAAAATCCACCGCTGTGTACAGGGATGCTTTCAGCAGCAAGGAAATTAATGTTTAGCAGGAATGTTTACTTGGTAGCCTAGTTCTCAATCCAGAATTTCCAAAAGCGGACTCCTTTTTTAGCCACGGTTGTATGATAAAAGGAATGGAATTTAAATCGATCGGAGTAACGGAGCCCTTTCCTTTTCCGACACGTCAAGCACAGCGTGGAAACATGTGACCTCTTGACTGGGCAGGAAGACCCCCTAAAGGGGGGGGGGGGTGCATCCTAGTTAGCTAGTGCTTTTGTTTCCACACCTACAGTGTCATCATTGAGACATCTTCTTGTTCCTTTTATCATTATTACCATTTTTTCCAGTGCTGTTCCTTTCAGAATGAGGAAGAAAACATTGACAAAGAGCACAGAGACCTTTAACCTTATTTCAATCTCGGCAAAATCCCCTGGCCTCAGTGTTGAAGATAAATGCTGTCTCATAAGGGGGGTTTTCTTATGAATTTTCTGACTTTTTATTGATTAAGCTTGAGGATAAACAACCTTAAAAATGCCACAACCCTGGTTATAATAAAGGGAACTGCAGAAGACAGATGGTTGGGTGAATCCTGTCTGCCCTTCTGTACAGTCCTAAATTGGGAAATTTAACTGGTGCCAGTCATGCCAGTTGGAAAACTCTCTCATCTTCACACTTATAATACTTCAGGGCTGCAGTGTAGGTTGTGCTTCAGGCCCTTCTGCTTTATTAACAGCACAGCTGGCCTTCTTATCCCTTTTGGAACCTGAAAATGAGACAAGTGAGCCAGCTGGATTGCACTGTGCAAATACAGTGAAATATCCCATGAAGTAGGTCCTGCAGTATGTTTTTTTTTATAGGAGAATATAATACATCAAAGCAACATCCTTATTAAACCAGAACACCAGAAGAAGTGAAACTGAGCTTGTTTGTGTATGATTGAGTAAATCTGTACTGCAGGCTCATTTCATGATTTCAGCTTCCTCTAAATTCCAACAGAAAATTAATGCCTGGTTTTGCTTTTCATTTCAGTTAGGTCAGGGGATTACTCAGAGGCGTGATTGTCCTTCCAGGCCAGGCCCAGTGACACTATGCTGAGGTTCATTTCCTCAAGTCAGTTTGCCATCCTCAACCTGACAGGCTCCTCATTAAGTGGCGCGCTTGCCGGTGAGACATGCAGCAGACCAACTGGCATCCCATCAGTGTCACGCACATGACTGCATGAGAGTTCCGAGTTCTAGGGCTGGCAACTTCTGCCTTAACACTGTGACAGCTAAGAGTCTAAACGACTGACAGGGAGGTGATGTACCCAGAATTACCTCAAAGGACATAACAAGCTCCTCACATTCTGGGTAACTTCACCATCATCAAAAATGAACAGGCGAGCTCTCGTTGAAGATGTCAAGGGAGAACTTCTAGGCCAGTCGTTAAAATCACAATAAATATTATTACCTGGAATGCTTTTTTTTCTCGAAGACACCTATCGGAGGCACTTGTTCACAGCGCCCAATGCGCAATCAGCATGCATATTTATAGGAATTCGGTGAGCAGTAAAACAAGTTGCCCGCAAAGTGCTAATTGGCGTAATAAATTTAGCAATGAAAGTGCGATTTCATCAGGGGGGAGATAAGAGTGGATGTGCCTGTGTTAGTGGAGTGTGGCCCTCAGAACAGATTCCGCCAGTGGCCATCATCGGCCAGTTAAAATGCTTTTTGTATCTTTCTATATTTAGCATCTAAAAAAGATTCTTAATCTCAATGGGCTTCTCCTGGTTAAATAAAGGAGATATATATATATATTTATATATTTATATATCTAGACAACCGAGAGCTCTGTGGTCTATTTTCTAGGTATGTCGTTATACCAGAGGTTGCATTCATTTCCCATTTTATCTTAAAAGTTTAATTCCCTGCTATGCTACTCCAGGCTCCTCAATCGAGCTGTTGGAAAGATTAAGGCTGGCAGTGAAACATGATACACAAGGAGTTGATTTGTGTGTATCAGCAACTGGGAGTGAACAGCCTTTTTTAAAAAAAAAATTCAGTGGCTTGCGCTGCATTATCTTAGGGAAAGATAACCATGTTTCCGTAAATGTGTCGTTTGCACAGCCGGTGTGTGGGGTGACGCACTACGTTGTTCAAATCCATAGGAATCACACAGCTGATTTTTTTTTTTGATAATGTTACGGCTGTGAAGTATATCTGAAATTAATATCTGAAGGACTAATAATAGACACTGGTTCTTCTTCCCCCCAAGACGTGTCAAATACATAATTTAAAAAAATGTGAAAACTATCCATTTCCTTATTTTTCTGAATATTGTGAACTTTATGTTCCACTTTCTGAAGTGTTTCATTTGAGTATCTTTGCAGGATGCAACTAGGCCTGTTCATTGGAAGGTAACTGAAGGAAGAAAGCAATCATAGGTATACCTTTTGCATTAAAGTTAACGCTGAGACACTCTTCAATATCATCCGTTAAAAAAAAAAACTTGAAATCAGAACACCTTGGCTCAGTATGCCCCATTAATCACTGCAAATTGAGAGCATTATTAGTCTGTCAATGTAAATGGTATTTTATTAGCTCTGGGATAGCGGTGGGTTTGTGGAATTCTGGAGCTCAATCCAGTAAAGAGATATGAGCGGATCGAGCGACGTCGGCAGGTGCATGTTTGAGAGACGCGATTGTGCAAGCACATTGCTGCACACTTACTCACGACGTAACGTCCAAAGCGACCAGCTGGGGGCTTTGGACGCCTCCTCTTGCTTCATGTTGTTATCGCAGAAGAAGATGGGGATGATGGTAAAACAGGGAGAGGCTTCACGCAGCCCTCTCGCGGTTCACCAGAAAGCTGAGTCCACATGTGAAACCAGGCTCTGTCAGCAGCCCCTCCACATTTGCTGCGGGAATAATGTTCCCTGTTTGCATGCTTTGTCATTACTTGTATGTGGGAGGATAAGTGGCTTCAAGGCCGGGCTCCTTCTGCTTGTCTAGCTCACTGGGGTTGTGCATGGCGGAATCTCTGCTTAATTGCGAACGGCGATGTGGAAGAGGTAGATGTGAAGCTGATGAAGGCATCACTGCAAAGGATGTCTTTCACAAGAGGAGGCTAAAGCCAGCATGTATTTTTAGAGACCGGCTGTCCTTACAAACCCTTGAGTCAACCTCGCTGTTCCTGTTTTCAGTGACGCTGCTGTAGATAATGAAGATATTTTTTCCAGCTTTTACGTTATAAAAATATGCTCATGTAACACCCACCACTGAGTCAAAATCACAAGGATTCTTCAACAAAATTATCCACTGAAAAAAAAAGTGTAAAACACTACCAAGGACGCTTAAAATACTGGTATGTGAAATGCTGAGGATTTTACTAATCTAAGAGTATTTACTGATTAGTTGCCAGCTTAAATGTGGGTATTGCTTTTTACTGATATGCTAGCGAACAGTCTTCACTGGTGATTTATGCATTGGTGATCAATAGTGATTGGCGACTGGATAAATGAGTTCAAAATTCCACAGCTGAACTTTTAAAGAATGCTGTGCTTGATTATTGCCTGCTGCCTTACATTGCTGAAAGACTGTTGATAACTGTGCCAGTGACAGACATTGGCTAATTGTCAACATGTCAGTGACTAGTGTTAATTATTGGCGGATGTTTTGTTGATCAATGTGCATTAATGACCATGTTTGATCATTACTGATAAACTGCTGATGTGGAAGTGACTGATGAGTCTGTGATCAGAGTCTGACCAGTGTGCGTGACCACAATAGTAGTATATCTAATAGACACCTTTTCAAATAACAGTTATATCTATGTACATGTCGCATGATTTTAGGTCTCAAGTGACTGATTGCCTCATTTTAGAGTGTCTAAAAACGAATTTATGTTTGTCTGTGTGGTATAATTCTGTCACTGGATGATGATATTTTAGATTGCAGACTTTAATTGTTTTTTTTTTTGGTTTAGATTGTAAAGAATTTGATTTTTAAAAAAGAGGATATTGACAGAGTGAGAGAGAGAGCGAGAGAGTGAGGGAGGAAAGACTCATCACCTCCCCGAAACCGTAGCTCACTGAGACCTTAAAACTCGTCCCTTTAACTCTGGCCACAGTCGTCACAGCATCATGTACAAGAAAGACTGCAAATAATGAAAATAACAAGGTAGGGAGGCTAAGTCCTATTTGCTGGAAAAAAATGTCTAAATGAGTAATTTATCATGTCAAAATAAATGGAAAGGCTGATGAGTAATTGGGTGCTAAGTGGGGGTTTCTGGTCATTTCATTAGGAGACACGTTTGCAGGAAGCTTGTACTGTTGCTGAGTGTTTCAGGATTACACTGTGTGTGAAACCTCTCTGTCAGATGTGAATGGCTCAACTGAGTCTGTGTGTGTCGACTCCATAAAGTGGCTTTTAACTCTTTTTAGTGAGGAAATGAAAGCACCGAATTTCTGCTGTGAGGACAGACAGAGTAAGTCGTTGGGGATAAGACAGCCGTTGTTTCTTTCTTCCAGTATCAAATGGGTTGAATGGCTGTTCACAAACGATGACACATCAATATGTTTAAGAACAATTATAACTGTATAAATATCACAATGATTAACAGGAAATTCAGTTGTGTGTAACTAGAGCTGCATATACACAAGTACTAAATATTTATCCATCCATCCATCCATCCATCCATGCACCATGTAATCACTTATTCTGGTCAGGGTCACAGGGGAACACTGGCAGGCAGCACTGAGCACTAGGCAGGGGCACGTGCTGAACAGGAAACCAGTGGAAGCTGGCAAACTCCAGAGAGAGAGAAAGCTGAGGTGGAACTCCAACCCTTTACCTTGGAGGTGCTACTCACTCTTTATATAAGTTGTGTATAAACACACTAAAACATGAGCTCTGCTCCATAGTATGGAGACCGTTAAAAAGTCTTAAAAATTTATTGTCCAATAATAGTTCAGCTATAGAGCATTCCTACTGAATAATCATGACTTCTAGCATGACTTCAAAAAGCCAGAGCTATCACTACTTATCCTCAAAGTCATCCGGTTCAGCAAAGAATCCAGCATCATGACATGGGCCCCATGTTAAGTTTCGGGATAATATTGAGAAAACCTGGATTGACATAGATTGCTGGCAGTAAGCACCGTGATGCCGTTTGTCTCGGATTGCATTTATCTGGTTTAGTCAAGCTGACTTTGTTGAACCAGTTTTGTGAGACAGGCCACTGTTTCCTTTGCTACACCACTTCCTGCTGGTGCAGTGACTCTCTGTCTGTATGTCTTGATGATGTCGCAGCTATTTCTGTTTCAAAATCACCTTACGCCAGATGTGGAAAGAGACTTGCTCACTGTCTTACTGTAGACAGGAGCAGTACAAATCTGTTCAATGCATCATTTAAAACACATTCTGCGAAATACCAAATGACACCCTTTCAAAATAATTACATTACAGTTATGTGCAAAGGAGCTGTAGGATCTGATCACTCAGTACTTTCTGCAGAAGACTGGCTAGCGCTTTTCGCAAAGCTGTATTATACGCCAGGACCTGCTTGTGTTGCTAATCTGCTGAGGCTAATTGCTCTGTTAGTAGAGGTGATAATAAAGGTGAACATTTAAAGACAAACGGCCCCCTCTGGTGGAGGAGTATGGTTACTGAATTGGGTCTGGTTTGATGTATTAATTATCTGTGACAAGTTGTGAGAAAACAATGCTCTGATACTGAGCTTTTCTGTTGATTGAGTTAGTAAATATGCGCATTCATTATAAACATTCAAATACGCATTCTTCAAAAACACAATTGTTAATTTTAATAAAGAAATTGTATCAGGCATCAAGCAGAAATAAAGTTACATGCTATGATGCATTTTGTTTGTTTGTTTGTTTGTTTGCTTTTGTTTTGTTTTTGTATCCAAACAGATTTTATGTTTGCTAAATTTCAAAGAAAAGCCACAAGGGGAAGGGGCCTCCAGATGATTTTTTTTTTGAAGTCCTCATATACACTTACATTGGGAATTTAGAGAATTTTTTTGGGGGGGGTGTATATCAGACAGATTTTAATAGAGAAATAATAGAAATAGAAATCTTCATTGCGACTGGCTTTATTCAGAGTATAATGTTTGCACCACTTGTGACAGTGATAATTCTTTGCTGATGTTTTTATCCAACTTTTTAAGACCACTTGCACAGCTGTACAGGTAATTTCATTTAAGTAATTCAGGATATTATTTCACTTCGAACACTCACCTTGATCCTGGATCGTAAACAGCTGCTCTTGTTAACTCAACAAGGCTTGCCCTTGACGGGCCAGGTCGGTCAAGTGGAAGGTGGCATCACGCTAGGTTGGCGTAGCAGCCTGCCACCAGCCTCGCTTTCACTTTCGAGGGCGGTGCTTGGTGTCCCCCACACCCTGTGAACGGCCATCTGGCACTGACCCTGGAAAATGTCTGGCAGGGGCAAAGCTGACTGGCAGCTGCACGCACAGCCAGACTCTCATGCGTGGCCTTAGTGCTAAAAGCTCACGTGTGGCTTAGATATAACATCCAGCGTCAATGATTCAGCAAAGCCGATAAGTGGGAAGGAAACTGTTATGATCCTATAGACAGACTCGTCCTTGACAGTGGGAAGAAATGGAAGGAATAAAAATTAAATCATTAAGCAGGAATATTATAAATATACCCTTCATTATATGTGTTTTTTTAGCCAAAATATGTTACATTAGCTTAAACAACCTTAATGGAACCAATAAAGTAGTGCAAGGTGTGTCTGTGTGTATGAACACAAGCTAGCACACAGCATTGGATGTAGCTCTCAGGTAGGCGCTGGATTAAGCTGGTCTGCACACAGCATTGGATGTAGCTCTCAGGTAGGCGCTGGATTAAGCTGGTCTGCACACAGCATTGGATGTAGCTCTCA
>JAABNY020000108.1:24102911-24116259 GCA_015164015.2 Brevimyrus niger | reverse complement strand
TGTGTGTGTGTGTGTGTGTGTGTGTGTGTGTGTGTGTGTGTGTGTGTGTGTGTGTGTGTGTGTGTGTGTGTGAGTGTTGAAGTACCATCTGGGTCTGAACGTTATGATAGAATGCCATCTTGGCCAATGCAAATTATAGCGTCAGTGATGATCAGTGCTGTGTTTCAGCCTCTGTACGTTTCGCAGTAAATTATTAACGCGCAGTGAGTCTGAAGATGGGGGGCTTTTCGTCTGGCAGATTGATCCACCGTATAGCACAAACTCAAAAGAGTTCACATTCCTTAAATGCAATATATATTTGTTTTAATAGGAGATTTGGACATCTTCTATGTATGTGTATGAGAGCGTTGTGCATTGAACCCACAAGCATAGTGTATTTGCCGCAGCTCTGAGTGAGGGGTGACCTGCCTCTCACACACGTGTGTGATGTGCACATGCTTGCAGTCTCTGTCTGCGAGTGCCGCAGTCCGCGGGCTGGTGCTTCCGTCTCGCCGTGAGACGCCTTGGGTACTGCAGCAAACAGGCCATGTAGTCTGTGTTGAAATTGAAATGTCATAGAGGAGAAAAGGCAATCTTTGCATCATGGTTTGCATTCGTGGTCCTCCTCATTGTAACAAACACATTGCAAGGGACCTCATCAGGGGCAACCGTGTCCCAGTCTGTGTAAGTTAGAAGAGATTTGAGCACCTTAGAATTATCTCCCTGCCTCTTTTATTGCCTAGAACAGGAGTGTCCATCTGCAGTCCTGAGGGGCCAGAGCCCTGTGTAGCTTAGTTCTTTCCTTGTTCCACCACAAATGATTCAGCTCAAGAGTTGTGTGGTAATTAGCACAAGGAGTTGAACCAGTGTGTTAAACGAAGGGAAACCCAAAAATGTGCAGGACTCCAACCCCCCAGGACTGGAATCTGGGAGTCTGACACCTCTGGCCTAGAAGATGTGACTGTATCGAGTCAGAGCCTGTGGTGTCCTTAGTGTGTTTTATTAAAACATTTTTCCTTGCGCACTTCAGTCATTCTTAATGGAGGGTTAGTTTTAAAATTAGTGTTTTCGTACTTTTTTGTTATTCAGTTTTGTTGTATGAGGGTATTGAATAATTTTTAGGTTGTTGAACATGTCCTTTGAGCATTTCTTAGACGGATGCACATTGCCAATGTTAACATTTAAAACACGACAGCTTGAGATACTGAAACGCTAATTTCTTTTGTAAAGAATGTATTCTGCTTTCATAAGATATACGCAAGGAATTACTCATAATTATTTACTATCTTATGAAACGTGAAACATGAGTTGGTTTCTCCAGAATTAGAATACAAGGAGACCGTAGCCAATTGAGAGGACCGTGTGAAGTAAAGTAATGTGTGTCCACAAAAAAAAAACACATAATCTTATATTTTCTAGTATTTCCTGCTTTTGAAGCAACAATGGCAATAATTGTAATCTGGATTCTTAGAACAAATAATGTTTTCTACTGGAGGAGTGTATCTAAAGATGAAATGTTCTTTGGCCTGAAGCGAATGTCAGTTCAGTTTAGGGACTGTGTCATGGCCAGAGAATGGGCTCTTTGACATACGGTCCTCCTGACGTCAAAGCAGCTTTTTAAGCGCATATGTTTCTATCCACAATAAAACAACACAGCAGCAGAGAGGTTTGCTGTTTCCTTTAATTATCTACATGCATAACTAATGAGCCCTTAAGCTTTTAATAACTTGGCCTGGCCGTGTTCCACCCCTTTGATGGTCTGCCTGTCTGAACTGCGATAAGGGAAATTCTCACTTAAGTCTTCCATCATCTGAAGACAGGATAAAAGCATATACGCACCATGCTGGAGATGATTGAGTACAGTCACTATCAGGTATGGTGTGTGTTTCTTGTCAGTGCTACAAAAATTCCGGTTGTGATTGCAGACAGTATTGTTTTTTATTTGTACGGCCACAGTTTACAGATTTATGTAGTTAGATGAACTAGTGCCTTTAAGATGCCTATGGGGCGAGGAAGCGCTCTGTAGTGAACTGGCCTCTGTCCAGGGTGTCCCCTAAGTGTCCTGTTTTTCCTGAGGTGTCAGACTCACCACGAGCAGTCAAGAAAAATGTATTGTATAACGTGGTTGAACTTTGTGTGTTAAAAACTAAGCCATTTCTATACAATAAATGCGCCATATATTATAGATTTTCTCCACATTTCTCAGCCATTAATTTCATGCTGAAGATGATTGAGTACAGTCACTATCAGGTATGGTGTGTGTTTCTTGTCAGTGCTACAGAAATTCCAGTTGTGATTAATAACGTGGTTGAACTTTGTGTGTTAAAAACTAAGCCATTTCTATACAATAAATGTGCCATATATTATAGATTTTCTCCACATTTCTCAGTCATTAATTTTATGAGGTTACTTTTTTGCTTGGAATTAAACTCAGAAGAAGCTCCAATCAGATACAATCAGTATGAATTGTACCACATACAATGATAAGGATTTGTTGGGTGCATAAGATAATGTGTGTTGCCAGGTAACTGCTCCAAATCCATGCTTCTAAACTCTGTCTCCCACGCAGGTTCAGACTCACCTGGAGAATCCTACCAAGTATCACATTCAGCAGGCCCAGCGGCAACAAGTGAAGCAGTACCTGTCCACCACTCTGGGAAGCAAACTCGGCAGCCAGGCCATCAGCCTGCCGTGCCCCAGCCAGCCCATTGAGCACGGGGGCATGCCCCCCCCAGTGCCTGGCAACAGCGCCCCCAACAGCCCTATGGCACTACTCACCCTCAATACCAACTGCGAGAGAGAGGTATAGCAAGTAACGCATGTCCATGTTTGGCACAGAAGGAAAACCTAGCCTGCCTCTGGTTAGCCATCCATTTACAGTAGCGTGCTTAACATATATATATATATATGCCCTGCATCGTCCAAGGGGTGTGTGTGTGTGTGTGTATATATATATATATAAATGTATATGTGTATATATATATATATATATATACACACACACGCACACATATATATATACACGAGCATTGGACGATGCAGGGCATTGCATGGGCTGGACCAACACACCGGCATACAGAGGATTTTTTTGGAATTAGATAATGTCACAATTTGCAGTACATCCCCTACCGTAAATCACACGTCATGTGATTCATTTGAGTACTCTCCTCCCCCATATTTGTGCTTTGAAAAGGAACTCCTACAAGTCCATATGCAATATGGCCAGCTGCAAAATTAACTGTCAACAGCATTCCACTGCTAACTTTTCACTGCACGTCTATAGTTAATCCCAACAGTACTATTTTAACGGCAAAAGTCACTTTGCCCTGGCACAAGCGGTTGGTAAATCTGGCCCGAAGCATTCTCCTTAAATTAATGCAGGATGTTAAGTGGTTTTATGAAGTACAGAAAACTATTCGGAGCCTAATAGTCATTTGTACTAGGATTAATTTAAAAATGGCATTTGGTTATTTTTTTCTAAACACAAGCATAGCGTATTCGTCAAGAAAGGTGTTAATGAGAAGTAATCTTTATTTGATGCAGATGTAGAGTTGGCTGAGTTACATTGTAACATGTCTGGGTTGGAGCAGTGGCATATGTGGGACACAGGGTTTTTATCAATAAGAAAACCATTTCATAACCTGAAATAAAAACACATGTCAAATATTTTCTGCTACAGTTTTTTTAATGATATTTAGGTGTAAAGAATGATTTGTTTATCTTTAATGACCATTGATATTTTGCCCATTATTAACATGTTTTGCTATTTTGAGGACATTAGTATATAATGTGCACTATACAGTATTTTCCAGTGTATTATGTAGGATACTCCAAAGATAAGACACATAAATCATTTCTACAACTTCTATCCATAGAAATAAAATGATCAAAACCTGAGTGTCATAGTGTTTATGTTCTTTAATTACAGATGGATGACGTCATTGATGACATTATTAGTCTGGAATCGAGCTATAATGACGATATCCTTGGGCTTATGGACCCAGGACTCCAATTGGCCAATACGGTATGTTACCCATTCTACTCATTTTCTTCACATCTACAGCAAGCAGGTCTGATGGTACCACGTTTGTTGTTAACACTGTGTTAACATCAAGTATGGCTTGAAATAGCAAAATGAAGCTGATCTATAAATAATATTTTGTATTGCAAGATGCCATAATGTGTGGATTTTAGAGATGTGACCTGAGGAGGGTACCGTGAAAGACAAGTAACGAGCTTGAGCCATTCAGTGGACAAAGTGTGTTGTTATAGTTTACATTTTTATGACAATTCCAATATATTCGGTGCTTTATTTAAGTAGGAAATTAAATGCAGGCCATTGGAACAAGGGAGTTCAAATGAATCCTGTGAGGATGCACCATACTGTGTCAGCGTAGCATAAAGAGTTCTCATACCTGGTCTTTTCACATACTCTACGCTATGATTTTAATGAGAATGCGCCTAAAAAATACAGAATAATGAGCTGGATGACAGAGCAGTGCAGACACTGGGTCATGGTGAGACCAGGAC
Source organism: Brevimyrus niger (assembly GCA_015164015.2). Lineage (NCBI taxonomy): Eukaryota > Metazoa > Chordata > Actinopteri > Osteoglossiformes > Mormyridae > Brevimyrus > Brevimyrus niger. The sequence goes on along the minus strand of JAABNY020000108.1, from coordinate 24,111,750 downwards.
TGAGAAGCGCGGAGATAAATCACAATAGTTTTGTGTTTTGTCTCCCTCTAGTGACTCTCAGCAGTCATTACGGCTACCAAGTACAGCAAGTCTATTGCAGGTCTCTGAATGTCCCTCTGGTTTAGCAACAGTGTCTGTGGTTTCTTGTCTTGACTCTTCTGTTGCTTCGGTTTTCTTTGAGTTCAAACCGAAGTCTGCTATATCCGACAGATCCCAGTGTCAGCTAACCTCCTAGAAATGTACGGCAACCAGGGTATGCCACCACACGGACTCTCCATCAGCAACTCCTGCCCTGCCAGCCTGCCCAACATCAAGAGGGAACTTTCGGGTAAATGCACGACCCCACACCCTACCCCTAGCCGGCACAGTGCATGCAGAGGATAGTCTGCAAGCTAGGATGGGCATCCTTCAAGTCCACTGAATATTAGGTTGGTGTGGTGCAGGACACACAAGGTTAAAAATCTGAACTGAGTACTGAAGAATTCGGAAGCTCAGGGGAAATAACCTAACGTTGTCCTCACACAAACACAACTCTGCAAATGAGTTTGATAGAACACAGATGGGATAAAATGTGTGGGGTTCCGTACCAGCAGTCCCTGTGTTGCAAACATCCGACTTACAGACAACTAAAAATAACGAATGAAATGCCTTAAAGCTCATAGTATTAAATATCAGGTTGAATACAGTAGTTTGTAAAAATGAATATGCACACAGGACTCTGTGACACTCTGCGGCTTCGACCGTTTGTCGGCACGGGGTACAGTACAGTATCATCTGTAGTTACTTTTATTATCACTGTATAATTATTATTATCATGTGTTGTATTAGTATTAACCTACAAATTTGACTTAAAGACAAGCTTAGCGAACGGATCTCATTCATAAGCTGGGGACTGTCTGTATTGCATTATTTCTGTGTCAAAGAGGTGTCAAAATCTTAAACTACATGTTCCCTCAAACCAAGTCATGTGTTTAGTTTTTATCTTGCTGATAGTTTGCCAGCACAGTACAAATATCCATATTGTGTGCAATTGGAAACCCACAACAAAAATATAATGTGCCAAATAGTTCCCCTTTCTCCGGCCTTGGTGCACATGCTGGACAAGTCTGGATCCTGTGACAAGTTTGAAAGCTATCAGAGCCCTGAGGGCTTTCCAGTAGGTACGTTTCAATATTTGTCTTTCAAACGTGGCATTGTCTTGTACAATTTGATACACTGTGTATATGATTATTCTATATAATTAACGTGCAATGTGTTTGAAATTTCCCTTATTGCTGAAAACAATGTGAAATTAATATATTCAGTGTAACTACGTATTATTGAACTTATTTCATCCAATCAAATGTTATTCTGTGCTGATGTAGGAACTACACTCTTATGTATAATTAGAAATGTGTCTCTTTGCACTGCATCAGCAAATTGATTTTTATGGTGCTTATTATTGGAAGCCTGAAATGTGCACAATCAGTTGCAATGTAACTTTTTCAATCCATGCTAATTATTTTTTACATATGATTGCAAGTATATACAATATTGCACACAATATGGGATATACTAGCATTTTTCACCCAAAAGCAAATCCGCCAGGTCTTTTATTGTGTAAGCTGAAATAGGTCTTTTATTGTGAAAGCAAACTAAATAAAGGGATTTGTTAGAAGCAGACTTGATAAAGACATTTTATATTTAAAATTTCATCATCAAGATGCTGCCTGTGCTGTATCATTCTGTTATTTTATTGCCATAAACAGAACATGAAATGGAAGGTCAAATGCTTTGAACCACTAAAATTTACAGTGTCTGGTTCAATTTACCTGACAGGCCAGGTGAAAGGAAGTCTCAAACACTGATTTCTGATGGAGCAGAAATGAAGGCTTTGTAACAGACAACAAAGGATGTTGCCATCCTGGTTTTTTTCAGTGCATATTTCTGTGATGCTTTATCATCATGTTCCTAGATGAATGTCCCTTTCACTCTGGTTGCAGAGGCTGAAGTCAGAGCTCTGGCAAAGGAAAGGCAAAAGAAGGACAACCACAACCTAAGTGAGTTTTCTCCATGTTACGCCCAGACCTGCTCTGTAGATGCAGAAAGCTCGTTGATTTATATGTTTAATTGGATTTAATATATAATGTTAGGATTCTGAGAGAAGTGAGAGAACTTCAAATGTTGGCTACAAATCACATAAATAGTTGTTTATGCATCAGCAGTAATACTCTGTTCATACAAGTTCTTTTAGGACAAGTATGTGACATTCATTTTTCTCTAGTCATTGATTTGATTGTTATTTTCAGTGAAACATATTAATGTATTTTCCTTTTTTTTTGGGGATCTCTTTAGTTGAAAGAAGACGTCGTTTTAACATTAATGATCGAATCAAAGAACTCGGAACCTTGATTCCAAAATCAAACGACCCGTAAGTGTGATGTTTTATCCAGAACCACTACTGGTGTCATTCATTTTGTGAAGCTGAAGGATTTCAAACCCCCCCCCCCCCCCACCACCCTAAAAAAAAAAAAACAGAACTAAATTTAGAAATCACGTGATTTGTTTTAATTTGTTTATGCTAATATGTATGCTCTTTAATAAATTACATACAGAAAAATATCAGTACTATAGGGGTGATGGAAAAATATGTTATTTTACAAAAACAGTTGTAAAATGATACTGAACACAAATATAACAGACAGTATTGAATAATCGTGGGTAAAATTGTATCCTTTATGAATTAACAAATGTTGTAGGATATCTGTTTTCATAATAATTGTATGTATATGTCTAGAGCTGTGTCCCATTCCTCGTGTTATGTTTGGGGTTCTGGGTTTCTGAACTCCTCAGGGACACGCGGTGGAACAAGGGGACCATCCTGAAGGCCTCTGTGGACTACATCAGGAAGCTGCAGCGTGAGCAACAGCGTGCAAAGGAGCTGGAGAATAGGCAGAAAAAGTTGGAACATACCAACAGGCACTTACTGCTGCGGATACAGGTAACCCCCCCTGCCCTTCCTCACTTGGCACAGTCCAATTTTGCAGGAGATCCCTTTTGAGAAGAACGATTTTATCCTTCCTTTAGAGAATCAGAATTGTTAGTATTGCCAAGTACTTTTAGATGCGCAAATATACTTTGGGGTGTTTGGCAAAACAATCTTGAAAAATCCGGACAATCCAAATAACTGCACTTTTTCGTAGTGCAGTGTAGGAGCAGGTTGGACAGGTAGGAGGTGGCGGAGGGTGTAATGTGCTCAGTGTGATGTAGCTGCAGGGAAACTAGACGAATGGCCTCACTGGTAGCAGAGTAGAAGTGCACCATCTGTCTTTGGCAGATTGAACTTCTTCAGCTGCCGCAGGAAGTCCATCCTCTGCTGGTCTTTCTTGGTGAGTGAACTGATGTTCAGCTGCCGTTTAAGAAATGAAGGTGTCCAGGAAGCAGAAACACTCCATGCAGAGTGATGACGGTGGATGGTGCTGAGCTTCTCCCGTAGTTTATTACAACCTCCGCTGTCTTCAGAGCTTTGAGCACCAGATTCTGCTGGATAACAGAGGCCGAGTCTCACATCTGTAGGCAGACTCATCTCCTTCAGAGAGCAGTCCAATGAGGGTGGTATCATCTGCCATCTTTGAAGAGTTTGATAGAAAGAAAGTCTGTTATCCACCTGCAGGTGGATTCGGGAACATTGAGCTGGAAGAGTTCGCTCCGGAGCAGAGCCAGGATGATAGAACGTCAAGAGTCTATTGGAGGATAAAGTGTAGGGCCATGGTCAAGAATCTATATGTTGTAGGATGAAGTGTAGGGCCATGGTTATAGCATCTCTCATAGACCTGTTGGCTCTGTAGGCAAGAAAGGGCCCAGGAGTGGGCTTGAGGAGGGACATTACAAGGTGCTTGAATAACTCCATCGCTATAGAAGTGAGGGTGATGGATCTGACGTCATTATGTCTGGTGATCCCTGGTTTCTTGAGATTGGGAATGATTGTGGAGGATTGAAGCAGGTTGGCACGTGGCATGTCTCCAGTGAGGTGTGAACACTGGAGAGGGTTGGTCAGTGCAGTGTTTCAAAGTGCACTGCGAGGCAGAGTCTCGCTCAGCTGCCTGTCTCTTGATCAGAGCAGTTGTGGGTTGGGGGAGGAGGCTGGCTATTGTTGACATTCGTAACATGGCCTGGGGTTGGTTAAATGTGCTGTTGCCATCGGTATGGAGCTGACTAAATGCAAACCCAATATAGTAATATAGTAATGCTCATTTACTCATTAAGGGACATGTTTGTAACTGTGTTAAACATAGCAACACCTGTGCCAGTGTAATTAACTTAAGTGCTTGTGTGTATTATTCAGGAACTGGAAATGCAGGCTCGTGCTCATGGGTTGGCTGTGGTTCCCCCCACTGCCCTCTGTTCCCCTGAACTTGCAAATCGGGCCATCAAGCAGGAACCGGTCCGGGGAGACTGCAGTCAGGATCTGTACCATCAGCAGCAGCACGCGACCTCCAAGCCACCAGGACCCACCGCTCTGGACCTCAGCGACGGCACCATCGACTTTAGCAACGGGCCCCCCACCCAGGGAGAGCCCGGCGTGTACAGCATCGCAGCCAAGGGGTCCTCGAAGCTGGACAGCATGCTGATGGACGACGTGGCGTCTCCTGTGGGTGTAGCAGACCCGCTGCTGTCCTGCGTTTCACCAGGGGGCTCCAAAGACAACAGCCACGAGAACAGCATGAGCATGGAGGAGAACGAGCTTGGCTGTTAGCGGGCCGCCCGCCAGCCGGCTCCCCAGGCTCTACTAACAGCTTGTACAGTAACACTGCTGCTGACGCTGCTGCAGAGGAGCAAGTATTTCTTTTATTGTTTACATTTTTTCCCTTGTCCACTTTTTTTTTTTTCAAATTTGTCATCCACCTCTTTAAACTAACAGTCCGAATCACTGTCTGATCACTGATAGACATTTAATTAAATGCTAGTAGGCAAAACTGTAGTCAGCTTTAATCAGAAATGATTCATTTACTTTTTCAGTTGATTTTCTAAGTCTTGAAAATGCTAAAGATATTAAAATTGCATAAGGGCGATGGTTAGAGATCATCGCTTTTAAGCGGCAATGAAAAAGAAAGTGCCGTTCCAAAGTCCATCCTTCGCTCCTGCTTCATCTATTCAGCAGCACTACTAGGCGGTTTCATAAATGAGAAGAGGCTGAAGAATCGGTGTGGTTAATATTCACAAATGGTTTTGATGGTAGCATCCTTTACTGTATGTTGCTTTCTGTGTTGCATATCTTGTGGGTGTGAAGAATTCAATTCAACCCCCTAAAACCAGTCAACAGAGAAGCAGGTATTACCAGTGTCGGGCATTTCAGGTTCAGTAGCTACAAAAAATCCAGACCAGGATTTTGTTTCTGCCAACCACTTGAACTTAAACAGTCACAATAACAGAGAACAAAATCCTAGTCCGGATTCATAGCTACTGAACCTAATATTCCCAGCACTGGATATTATACTGAGAGCAGTATTTGTTAAACGATAGTGACCTTTTTCCTCATGCATATGGTACTGTCCGAGGCCCCAAGAGCTCTGACATGCAAACCCCCCTTCTCCAGCATACTGTAAGTCTCCTGCTGTGATGTATGTGTAGATGGTGCCTCATCACCCTCACAACAAACCCCTAAAGTGACATCACCCTTATACTTAAAAACATCCCCATCACACTTCATTCACTGACTGTGTTGAAGCTCTGGGAATGAATCATTATACATGAAAGGCCAATCAGACTAGCAATCACTTAGCACAAGTCCAGGGTTTTAATCACAATGCCACCTGCTGCCCTTAACTTAGAGACCAACAAAAAGAGCAATATCAATATGCAGGGATGCATCTCCTTTCAGCCCTCATGCTTCTTTTGTGTCACTGACCATTTCAGTTGTATATTCCTGTGTGCCAGGCATCCTATTCAATGCAGCTCTAAAATGTTGAGCCTATAATGAAAATGCAGACTCTATCATTTAATCAGAATCCTCTTGAGTATACAATACGATGACGGCACACATCTGATTAACATCATTTTCATTTCAGAGCTTTAAAAAATATCAATGTGGCGATAATTTCAGTTATTCAGTTGTGGTAAGTTTAAGAACTCTTGTGATCTCAGCAAGAGCGTATATCCAGGTAACGGTTTGTGTTCGTCATGAGCTCTGCTCTGCATGCCTCTTTGTGTTTAACAGTAACTTTCAGGACATTTTTATTGTGCTAAAGTTTATATTGAAAAGGAATATAAGGAGACTTTTTTTATTATGACTTGTGGACGTTGTTACTTAAAACTCAAAGAAAACTTGGCTGTCAGATATGAAATGAAGATTTGATAAACAGTTTTTTGTATATTCTAAAGAGTTTATATTGCACTCATGCTACTGTATGACAGATGGTAGTTGGTTATATGAATAACAGGCTTTATTGTTTTATTTCCTCTGTTTAACTGCAACATAAAGTTGTAGCAGTCTACTCAATATTACGTCAATGGCAAAAACCATCGATGTTAGATATCAGAGAGACATTGCGCTTTCTGAAAAGGTGAATTTTGAAAACAAAAACAAGACCCTCTGAATCGCAATAATCGAATATGCAATAAGTATTTAAAGTAGATATATTGTGCCTGTGTGTTTTAGACATCAGGATCAAGTTGTTTTCTTAAGCTCACCAGTGTTGAGACAGCGGCGTGCGACGAAAAAGGTGGTTTGTGGATGATGTGCCTTAATTTAAAGATTCATCTTACTTTCGTTCACTTGGGCAACTGGTGCATGGAAGGTTCCTGCAGCTCCCACTGAAACAGCTTTGTGGTGAACTGGGAGCCACTGGGAAGCTCCGTCTTCAGCTGCCATGAGGGGGCGCTGTGTACGTTTGCTGGGTGGAGAATACTGTAGGATTTCTTGAAGGATGGTTGCGTTACCGTGGTAGGGACGCAGGACCAACTCTGGTCTACAGAAGAGTAGTGCTCCATCACTTAGCCTTCTACATGTAGCCTTAAAAAAAGTCTGTAATCCAAATGTTCACTCTGTCGGAGTGTTTTTATTTTATCAAAATGTGATAGTGTGGACTGCCAAAACGTTTTGCCAAAATCGAAGTGACGGAATGTCTTTATATGCAATGCAATATAACATAAACTTCAATGTATTTAATGTATTACCGATTTTCTTTTTCGCTTTTTTAATTTGACTGATGGTGTCGTCGCTGTCAAATCAATTTTTCTTTACTGTATGAAGCAATATATAGGTCAGAGCAATATGAGGCGATGGCATAAAGCACAAACCCGCACTTACAGGGTCAGTGTCGGAACACGCAATGCACTGGAGAATGCTTCCTCAGACCACGGGTCTGTGCTTCACACACAACTGGCAGTGGCTGCCTATCACTCCGTCCACCGGCTGGTGGAACGCAGCCACTGCGGATCAAGCCTGCCAGGCGTCCGTTGGGTCCATGCCTGCTGCCCGTCGCCCAGCGGATGCCTCTCAGGCACTGCTTCCAAACAGATGCCTGCTGTATACCTAACAATACCTTGTTCCCCCGAGGACACGGGAGGCTGTGCCCAGTGTGGTTAGCTACCGACGTAGTAATGGAATAGTGATTCAAAAATGTTTTCTTTGAAACTGCATATGTGAACTACTTCATGGATATTAAATATTAAAGATGATTAAATGTTTTTCAGATATAGTCCGAGTGATTTGTTCCCTTATTCAAATATAACATTCCATTTACAATTTAATTCCTGCAGGTGCAACTTTACTTTGTTAATAGTGAATGTTTTATTATCGTTAAAGGTTGAAAGCAGTCAAGCTTCAGGCAGTCGTAAGCAGATCTCAAGGTGAGAGCGCATTCTGTCAGCTTGCCTCAGTCCATCACACCATTTCTTGAAGGCTTTCTTCAGAACCAGGATTTGTTTTGCGGCTGTCACTGAAGATTTGTACATAAGTATCAAAAAAAAAATTTTGAGCGTTAATTCCAAACTGGGCGGGGAACATCTAACTGAACAGAGAATGCAGTAATATCTGAAAATAAGGTCTTCAATAAGGTGGTCCGTGAATCATTGCATAATGACAAACTACTTTTTCTTAAATTTTTATATAATAATGTCTAAAATTTTATATATACTCAAGCCAGTAATAAGTCAAATCACTGATCAATAATCACTATAAACTCCATATACTGTAACCATGAATTGAACACGCATGTTTAGTTGTCAACCAAATTCTTTATTCAGCTCAAATGTTTTTGTACAGGTGCCCAGCTCCAACAATAGGGACTAGCATAATGTAAAGTTAAAATGCGCTATGTTAATGAGAACAGTCACATACAATGTTACAATAAGAAAAATGTACAAATTACAGAGAAGCACTTGCAATCTAAATTACATGAACAGTGGACATTAAAACAATAAATGAAACTCTATTCACAGCCTATAGTATTGACTAAGTTACCTGAACTACACACACACACACACATCCCACAGGGATACCCACATAAATGTGATGTAAAATTTGTAGCAATAATGAGCCTCAATCAATTTTATGTTTTGTAATGGTTGGGGTCTCTGCAGTGTGTCTCTATCTGCCAAGGGGTCCCTGCAGTGTGTCTCCATCCACCAAGGGGTCCCTGCAGTGTGTCTCTATCCACCATGGAGTCCCTGCAGTGTGTCTATATCCACCAAGGGGTCCCTGCAGTGTGTCTATATCCACCAAGGGGTCCCTGCAGTGTGTCTATATCCACCATGGGGTCCCTGCAGTGTGTCTCTATCCGCCAAGGGGTCCCTGCAGTGTGTCTCTATCCACCATGGGGTCCCTGCAGTGTGTCTCTATCCACCATGGGGTCTCTGC
>JAABNY020000108.1:24073368-24085199 GCA_015164015.2 Brevimyrus niger | reverse complement strand
TTCAGGCTCTGGCTTCAAGACACGTGGCGTGCCGGTGATATCCAGGCAGATACGTAGTCGGGATTATTAATAGTCACACATCTGGTCATGTAAAGTTGGATTACTACATGTACAATATAATAATCTATACAAGTGTGTGCTGGGGTGTGGCATGAGTAAATGGTGTCCTGTGGTTATGTCCTGGCCGTACAGCCAGGTCCCTTGAAGTCCGTTAGAATGGGATTTTACAATAGCCTTTATCTGCATTGATTACCACTGTGAAAATGTATATTTTATATTTTCATATTGCAGTTACAGTACAAGAATCAAGAAAATAATCAACTTTATATTTCCCCCCAAGTCAGTTATCAAGAATGATAAAGCGCACGCGACCCTCAGACTGGGACATTTCTGTCCCACTATGTCATTTTTGCAAGTGCATGTGTTTGTAGTAGATAAAAGTGTAAGAGACGGTGCACTTTTTAACTGTATTGTAAATAAGAGTGTGTATTCAGGAGTTCCCTATGGAATTAATGCTCTAGTGTGCGTGTAAGGCAGTGGCAATGTGCTCTGTGAGGGACACTTGATTTTGAAGTCCCACTTGAAATAAATGTGTTTCTTGAATATCTAGGCATTGTTGTTTACAACTTTATTCATAAAACCATATTATACTTATAAGTCGGCATTTGAATTTTTCATTGGATCGTGTTTAGCTTTGATTATGCCGCACATTTGTCATGGAGTTGTTTCCATGAGCGTATGCAACATCTCACCCTTTATTTTTTCATCCAGATTTGCATTAATTTCTTAGTGAGATCCTTCACTGAAAAGTGAGCTGAACCTCCATAAAGCCTCCTTCAGCACATCCAAAAGACCTTCAATGAGGTTAACTCTGTGGTGACCAAGTTATCCGTGAAAATGATCCCTCATGCTCCCTGAACCACTCTTTGACAATTCAAACCCAATTAATCTTGGCATTCTTGTCCTGGAATATGTCCATGCCAACAGGGAAGAAAGAATCCATTGATGATGGATGGAGGTGTAACTTGGCCATTCAGTAGATTCAGGTAAACAGTTGACTTTACATTATTGCTGCATAATTGCTGAAGTCATTGGCTCTTAAGTATTTGCTGATAAAAATTGAAATGGTGACATTGTTTGGCCCAGCAGTGTATCCAGGGACAGCCCTGGTGTGCTATGTGCCCTTTTGTCTTTTCCCATTTTTCCATGATTCCAGCCATTTGATAAGTTCTCTTAAGTGTTGACATATTATATTAGAGCCATGTAGCAGTACTGGGGGATAGAAACACATTTGATGAGTTTCCACAATAGGTAATTTTATATTAAGCAAATACATCTTGTTCACCTTCTGGTTCTCATTACTTGCTATATGGAGATGGGCAACATAGGACCCTTTGTCTTTGTCCCTTTATGTGACATATACATATGGGGAACCTAGGACCTTGTGATTTTGGACCCTGGGAACATAGAAATGACCCCATTGGTGGCACTTGCTCTTCAGTTGTATTGATATATATTGATATCGAAAACTATTAGCAAATATTGCTAGTAACCATCTGGGGCAGTGAGCCCATTGATCTGTGGGTATCTTAACAGTAAGGTGAGGTTGGGGTACTTTAGCATATTTTTCCAAGGTCTATAATTGACAGTTGGAAAAGAGTAAAGCTACAGTGTTTTAGGACTCAAAAATGTGATCATTTTATGAGCTCACTGATAGATTATCCTGGTTGCCAGTGTGTCCTCTGACTCAAGAACAGAACCTTCTGCTTACAAGGCTGCAGAATTATCTTTGATACAAAATGCAGCCATTTCCTTCCTCCTGTCAAGCTCATTTAGTAAGGAGCAAAAGCAAGAAAAACCAAAAACATTTTGCAAAAGGTTTTATTAGCCCAGGTTTGCACCTAAGTGCTGACTGCGATTAGTGAGACAGGTAGACTGCCTATGAACGTAAGTAAGACAGTCTGTACTTAAATACTCTTATGGATTTCCATTTGTCCCTGTAGCTTCCTGTGAAATGTATTTTCATTCACATTTTCATTGGCAGTAAATTACAAGATGCACCTGTAGCTTTTGTCAGTGTAAAAGCATATGAATAATACAGTGTGCAAAATATGCAAGTCACTCCCTCGGGGTAATTTCAGTGAATGGCATGCCTGCTGTTCTTAACAGCAAATCACTATTCAGACTTCATTGCATTTCTAAAGTTCCTTTTCCTCCATCCACAATAGCAAGTTTTACTGACTATAACAAGGGGCTTGAACGTATGGCAGATGGAAATTGGCAAAACACTGCAAAAGTAACTGAGAATTGTAAACTTTTAAACTTAAACTCATTAGAGACCTGCACTAGCTAGGCTTACCTCATTTTATGGTGAATGAAATTTCAGTCGCTGTAGCTTCTGCTGATACGGGATGACTGGTAGTTAATGGTTTGGGTGTAAAATTCGGTGGACAGCAAGACGATACATGTTAAACAGTTATTTCCAGAAATAAGCATAAAAGGTATGCAAGGGGGATTCCTGTTTGTTGTGACTGCAGTATTTTCTAGACCACCAGAGGTCGCTATACTACATAATTAAAGCTGTTGGACAAATTATTTACAGCTGTACATAATACAAATGCTGATAAAAAAAATCCCATAGATCCTAATCCTGACTTAACTAATTAACCTCAGTTCAGCCATTTCACTCAGAGGCGTTGACAAACTTTTATCGTCTATGAACCGTAAGAACAATGAAAGTCATATCACAGACCATTTAAGGACAGATTTGTGACTTTATATTGGCAGTGAAATCCTTTTTTTATTGAAAGGCAACGGTCAGCATTCTTTTGAGACTGGACAAAAGAAACAGGACATTAATCCCAATGCATAATATATTTGTCATCTCTTCATTCAAACTGACACTTGACATTGTAGATTTCCAGTGGAAAAATCTGTGCACCTATTCACTCATTGGACGTCTCTTCTGCATGGCTCTTTATACTTGTAGGTATTGTATATTGTTGTGTGGATGCGTTATTTTCATCACACTCTCCAGCTTTTTGCACCTGTATACAATATTCATTCATGTTGCACCAGAATCACTCCGCATTAGTTTTACAAACTTTATTGAATGGAGGATTCTGGATGTGCAGATGTTTGGCCAGGTCTGCACATTTAGGTCTCTGATGCAACTCTCAGAGATCCATGCTGACGACTGAAATGACTGATACACAAAAGATATACAGATGGCCTATCAGAATCAGTGAGAAGAAATGTGTTTTATTATAGGATGTAATGTGCCACTGAGCATTAAGCAGGGATGATGTTCTGTATCGGTCGGTGGTGCAAGAAACATCAAGGACAGAAATTCAGCAGTAATACCATGACAATCTATTAGGAGGACATCTCAGAAGACTAAAGACCTTGCTTCTCATTTTGCAGGGTGCTTGGTAGCCAACCATATGGCGAACTGGGGATTTTGGGCCCAGATCAATCCAATTATGTTCCAGTTTTTCTAGGGCCAGTGTCACAAACCCCCCCCCCCCCCACAATCTCACCTCTTACGATGCCCCTGATAGCAGGGCACTTTCTGTATGTAAGTAAATGTAGAATCTATCGTAGAACAAACTCCCTAACACTGTACCCGCTAGACACCTTTAACCCTTGGCTGTAATGGAACCTGGTGAAATACAAGGTGTGGACTTATTTCACCTAAGCTGATGAGGAAATTCCATCGAGCCAGTTACAGTGACTTATTATTTTACCAAGGAAGTGGGACTGTCCCCCCTCTGTGATGAAAAATCTACCATAGCCCATCACGGGGGGAAGGGGGTGCTCAAACCGCCGGGTGAAATAATCGATTACAAATGGCAGAACTGATTGCAGTCAATTACCTTTTGGACTATTCACACCTGTAAACTGTGCTGCAATTACCCTGCATTTGCATTTTGTGTATCACTGTTGTTTGCATATATATTGTCTAACAATATGCATGCTAATCTTTTCTTGCTACTATTAAAACCCACCCATCTCCACTATTTAATATGTTGTTCCACACATTTTTTTCAGCACCAGCTTTCCATTTCAAGGCTAATTTGCATTTGGTTTGTTTGAACAGTTTGATTCACTGTGACCTAGAGACCACAAAGCGAAGCATGCACAGTAGTTCTTGGAATAATGGGAATTTTGAAATTTCAGAACTCATTGGCCAATGGCAAAGAATTACAAAGAAATAGAAGCATCGTCAATAAATTAAACTGTACTAAGAGTGAATTTTATGATCAGTGTTTTACTTCAGAAGTTCCACAAATATCTCTGTGTTTTAGGCTTTTTTGTCACGTTTTTCTATCTCTAATTTCTCTCCTCTATTTTCAATGGAATCTTCACACACATTCCCTGTCCAGTCTTGCAGGATGCAGAGGGTGGAAATTATGTGGTTCAGTGCAGCTCTCTCATATCTCTCACATACACAATCCCCTGTCAATCCAGAGCTCCTTCTGTGGAACAACAGGCTTCATATCCTGTCAGATGGCAAGGCTGCAGCTTGAGCTCTGATTAGTTGAGCTTAGCCCGCACTCCAGAATACCATAGCCAACTAGGCCACTCGTCTTTTTGTTACCATAGAGACTAGAAACAGTCATGCCTTTGAAATCCTGTTTGATGCACCATTCACTACAATATCATCCCCTCAATAGGACAAGTGCTGGTAGGGTGTCTATCTGGTATTTCTGTGCTGCATAAAGACAGGCAGTGATAAATAATGCAGCACCTATATGATTACAGTCATTCAACAGTCTTGCAGGACAGTTAACATGGTGGGGGGGCAGGGGGGTTGAGTTATAACTTTTCCAATACATGATTGTCAAACCTTTGCGGCAGCACTGATGAACTATTGGCAGCTGCCAGTTCCTTACGCCCCCAAGAAGCGAGATTGCGTACCTGCCCAAGACAAGGTTCCAATGGTCAACCTTATTTGCCACTTGGGCAGCAACCAGGCATTTGTGTGCGGCTGAACTCCACCTCAGTCACCACACCGGGGCAGAGTGAACTGCCTCAGTTCTGTGGTAATGGACTCATTCTCAACGACGGCAACCAAGATTTCACAAGCTCATGCTTTTCATCGGTTTTTGAATTCTGCAAGTAATTGATATAGTGTACATCCCCATTCTGTGTAGCTGAAGGCCCAGCAGGTGTTCAGTGCTGCCCTACGATGGAGTAGCCTCCCCATATCTGCTGGTCAGGAAGATGAATGATGCTTCCTGTTGGGGGTAAAGCACAGTGCTTCCACAGCTGCCAAATGCACAAGATATTCACACAATATTTTCAGACTTGCTCACAAGTGCTTCTCAGGCTGAGGCGGAGAGTACACTATGCAGACATAAATATTGGGACGCACTTCTTAATCACTGAGTTGGACTGATTCATTCAGACCCATTGCCACAGGTGTATAGCATCAAGTCAGGGTTACAAACATTTGTGAAAGGATGGGTCATTCTGAAGAGCTCAGCGAATTCAAGTGTGGTTCAGTCATAGAATGTCACCTTTGCAATAAGTCAGTTTGTGAAATTTCTTCCCTGCTAGATATTCCATGGTCAACTGGTAGTGGTATTATTGCAAAGTGGAAGCATTTAGGAACAACAGTAACTCAGCCAGGAAGTGGGAGACCATGTAAAGTGACAGCAGGGCTGCCGAGTGCTCAGGCGCATAAAAGACGCCAACACTCTGTTGACTCAATAACTGCAGTTCCAAACTTTCTCTGGCATTAACTCCAGCACAAGAACTGTTCGCCAGGAACTTCATTGAATGGGCTTCCATGGACGAACAGCTGCATCATCAAGTGCGATGGCAAGTGTCAGATGGAGTGGTGTAAAGCACGCTGCTACTGGACTCTGGAGCACTGGAAACATGTTCTGTGGAGTGACGAGACACACTTCTCTGTCTGGCAGTCGGATGGATAAGTCTGTGTTTAGCAGATGCCAGGAGATTATCTGTCCAACTACATTATGCCAACTGTAAAGTTTGGTGGAGGAGGGATAATGGTATGGGGTTTGTTTTTCAGGGGTTGGACTGGGTCCTTTAGTTCCACTGAACTAAACTCTTAACGGAACTCTTAAGGCTTCAGCATAGCAATGGCTTTTGACAAATTCTATGCTTCAGACTTGTGTGCGGGATAACCCTCTGTTCCAGAATGACTGTGCCCCAGTGCACAGAGCAAGGTCCATAAAGACATGGTTGGGTGAGTTTGGTGTGGAAGAATTTGGCCCACAGAGCCCTGACAGCAACCCCGTTGAGCACCTTTGGGATGAACTAGAATGGTCCAACATCAGTGTTTGACCTCACAAATTATCTTCTGGATTCCCACAGACACACTCAAAATCTGTGGAAAGCCTTCCCAGAGTGGCAGCTGTTACAGTTTCAAAGGAGACCAACTCCATACAGATGCCTATAGATTTAGAATGGGATGTCATAAAAAGTACTCTAGGTGTAATGGCCAAGCATCCCAATACTTGCCCATGTAGTGTATATTGCCTGAAGTACCTCCTGTACATCCCAGGTTGCTGGAAAAATCAAATAAGGCTTGAGATGTTGTTCTTCAAAATTTACAATTTTGCAATTTTAGGATATTCATTCTAAACTCACAAAATGTTTCCCAAAAATGGAAATTAAAAATAGAAAATAACAATATGGACATACTACACAAGACTTAAGTAATTTATTAAAACTAAGCAAATAAGATTAAAAAAATGCAAAAGCCCCACTTTTGAAAATTCATATATTATTTTTACAGTGAGAGAGCAGCATTTTTGTCTAAGAGCTGCTCCAATTTTAACATAAAAGGTTCAAAAGAAGAATCAAAGACCTTGGGCTGTTCCTGTTTCCCTACAATGTTTCTTGAAAGGAACTGAAAGTCAATGCCGGAGAGTGTGCGTGCACACACCTTTCACTGTCAGAAGTGTTTAATATAAAACATAAGTAGGTCACAGAAACCGAAGGCATCATACAGCTGAAGGAGTCAAAGAACAACAAGAATTTGAGTGACAACAGACCCCTTAAACAAAACCAAAAATAATTCTAAAATGTTGAAAACTTCATAACTAATAAAATGCATAGAACACTTACATCAACATGATCCAGTTGACTAGAAAGAATTTTCACATTCTCTGCTAGAAAATAGTTGCCTGTCCTGGCATCATTCAAAATGAACTCTTACCTACAAATTCAGGTGTTAAGCAACTATGACAGGTTGAGGATGAACTTGCCTCGACGGCCGTAATTTCATTCCTCTCCCCTTATTTTCTGTTTATCACACATGTTCATACATCTACAGTACATTCCCTCAAATAGCCACAAACTGTTCCCTTATACAGTTGCACGCTATTTATAAAAATAATAATGTGCCACATCTTTGGTTTGCGGGTTCAATACAGTCATGTAAGACTTGTCAGACAGCGATTACACACAGCAGTGAGGTCTGTCTCGTGATCCAGGATCGGGGATGACATTTGGGACAGACACTGAATGTGCTCTTTGCTTTTTAGTTTATCTTTGGTACTCAGAGGGAAAAAACACTGAAAACAAAAATACAGGCATTAAAATCTAAACTTATACAACAAAAAACCCTTTATAAATATAAAAGACAAAGCAGTGGTCTGCTGCAGTCCTAAATGAACAAGACTTTTTAAAAATGAAAAATTAAGTTTGGTGTTTGTTATGGATGTTTAAAGCTGCAGCAGAAGATGACTGCAAGTAACTATTAAAGCCTTGATATCAAGTATTTGTTCAACTGTGATATTAAAAACAAAATTTGCACCCATAATTAACATAAAGCAGCTAAAACTACTGCCAATTTCACTGTGAAAGCATCAGCAATCAGTGGACAAACTGGCAGCCTCAGTCCTACTTTCTGAAAAACACATCTAACTATAACATTCGTCTGGAATGAGGAGAAGTTGCTGTAATTCAGCCTGAGCTCCACCCTGGTATCTGGCTGTAGCCAGGAGGAGACCTTCACAGACAGCATGAGGACTGAAGCCTGTCTTACAGAGGTGCCCTGGTTCGTGTTGATTTGTGATGTCGGAATGAACTTGTATAGAAAACCCCATGAGCCTCTAAAAGAGATGCCATCTTCGGCTTGGAGGTCTTTCGACTTCTGCTTAAAAATGGTGCAGGGGAATGATGATGTACAACAGTGGCTCTGTCTGAACCATTAAACGTATGTACATATAACCAGTGCTGAAGGGCACATCCATCACACCAAGCTGCCCATATATATATATACCAGTAAAGTCATAGTATTATTCCACATGGACACTGTATAAAAAGGGCACCTTCCAGTTGAGAAAGCAAGAACAGTTGTCTTACTCTGAAGATGATTGTAAGATTTGACTCTAAGTTAATTAAATATTGAATTCTGACATTAACAATGTGTGAAAATAGCATTTTTTTCCAGTTTTAAGAAATTGACTATTCGTGTCTACGTTTTACTTTGATCCCCTTGAAATCTAAAACTGCCTGCAGGTGAAAATACACGCATTGGATGAGCCTCTGTGAGCTAACGGATTGTGGGCAGTTCCTGTCCTTGAATACCTCCCCCAAACATCCCAAAAAAACAAAAAACAAAAGAGTCAAGGGAGTTGCTTGGGAACTGAACTTCATGCCCGGTGCCAGTCTGGGCTCCTGGGGCCCAGCGGAGGACTGGCAGCGGTAACTCACACAGCCAAATGCTGGAGAGGACGCTGAGAGAAGCCCAGCGTCGGAGACACGACGAACCACCTGAAACCTCGGCGGAAGAAAAACAAAAAGGAGCCATAATTTGAAAACACTACAAAGAAGTACATTTCTTTCAGCATTTAACAGTCAGTCGGCAGTCTGGTGACACATTGTGTCGCTGTCGGATGTGCTGGACCGCCGGGGCGGGTCGCAGTGGGAAAGGTCTGTTGCTGCTCTCCTTCAGGAGAAGCTGGGAACGCCCGCCTCAGCACTGTCCTTCTGGCCACCGTCTGGGTCTCCACTGGGGCTTTCGAGGTCAGAGCTGCAGTCCTCGGAGCGTGGCGCGGTCAGGTCCCGCTCCTCAGGCATGGGCTCCTCTTTCACATCGCCGTCGTTCCTGAGGAGGCAACAGGCAAGTTGGGGCACATGAAGTAAACACAGTGTCGGAATACTCTGCATTTTTCAAATAATAAACAAACATTATATTTACTTTAAATAAGTCTCTGAGTATGAGAAAACATTTTAAAACTTCAAACCTTTTAAAACTTTAAGTACTGAAATAATTCTAGGCTATCAGATGGCATATTCTAAGTGTTGTTTACTCCACTGGGAGCTACTGCACTTGCTCTCACTTTTTAAATAAATCTTATTAAATATTAAAAGTAAGACTGGTGTGAGACAGGGACAACAGGAGGGAATTCTATAGCGGAGCCTATTCCTCTGATGTACTGGGTGAGTTGGTAGGCAGATAACAGCAACGTTGGGGTAAAATGAAAGCAAGATGCCTGGGGGGAGTGGTCCACTGTTCTACCTTAAAAAAAATAACTGTTTTTGCATTCAGGTAGAGCTAAGTAACAACTCTCCTCACACAGTATGAAAACACTGGGGGGGAAGGAGCCTGAGCTTAGGCATCTGAGAGCTTTGATTGTTCTTCCACAGAGGAAAAGGGCAGCTGAGACACTAACAGGGCTGGCGGGGCGGAGGGGCCGGGACTGTCGTCACTGTCCTCGGTAAATCCATTGGCGTCCTCATGGGGGAGAGAAGGCTGAGAGAGCAGAGGAGGACTTCCTGTGAGGGCGGTAGTGTAGAAAGGGGCGTTCCTGTCCGCCGCTGAGGTCTGAGTGGGCAGAAACAGATGCGGCCCTCACATACATGTACAGAGCACATAATAATAATAATACTAATAATAATAATAATAATAATAATAATAATACTGGTACAACAAGTAGAACAACAACAGTGAACAACAAAACCACAGAGAATACAGCTAAGGTCAGAACCCCTTTCATTTCAGAGAGTACAAAACTGTACGATAATCTACAATGTACTTTATTTTTACCGTATTGAATGCTGGTAATCTCTGTGCGTACCAATTAATCTTCTTCATATGTATGTACATGAAAATTACATTATATATGGGGTCCACAAATGGTTCCCTATAATCCCCAGTTTTGTGACTATCTGAGGTGGGCATTGAAATGTATCACTATGAAGCTCTATGAAACATACAGATATTCAAACATATACACATTAATAATGTTATTACTTTTACATTTTATTTATCTGGCAGACACTTTGATCCACAGTGATATACAGGGCCAGAGAGTCTCTGGAGGAACTGGGAGCTAAGGGCCTCCCTCAAGGGCCAATGGTGACATCACTCTGATGATCCTATGATAGGAACCAGTGACCTTCTGATCAAAGGTACAGCCTCCGGATTCCTTTGTTCAAAGTCAATCTACTGTGTGTTGTTTTGTATCCCTCTATGCTTTACGCAAGTATAAGGGGCAACTTTCAGAATATAAATCTAACAGGCAGTGACTGTGGGGTTCCAGCATCATGAATCTAATCACGCTCCTACCTCAAAAGCAGAGCTGTAGGCTGGGCTGTAGGTTAGACTGGTCGTCATATTTTTCATCAGGGCAGGAGACCTATAGGTCAGAACACACAATCACACTGAAAAGACTGACTTGATGTACTTGCACTTACTGTAAATACTTCCATTTTTCTACATTTTAAAAATGGAACGCTCAGAAAAACAAAAAGCAATATTCGAATACTATGCTAACTGCTCAAGGGCTCAAAGGAACTTTAGAAGGTCCACCAAATCCTTTCTGGCACTCGACTGTGGATATTTTTATAATGTTCACAAAACGAGAAAACACTTTTTTCCTCAAAACAGTTTCCCCATGACAGGAGAATAATACTGACAAAAGAAGCTCAAGAAAATAAGGACTAAAAGTGCTATAAGCTTGTTAAGTTATGTATCATTTGTACCGTTATGTATCATCTATACCATTATGCATAATCTATACCATGTGCAAATTCTAATTGAAACATTATACAATGGCAAATTAGTGTTTTCCACATACTTCCCATTTGGATCAAAAAATTATTTTTCAAGCCTTGTGCACCATGTTAAGTATGTGATAATTGTAAGCAGAATTAAGTAAATATAGCAAAAAATGAAATATGAATTGTAAATAACTTGAAAAATTAACAGAAAATTATTAATTAGCAGTATTTAATGCCTGCTACCAGTCTCTCCCAGTTCACCCCTGTGCTAATCCTCACACATTTTACTCTTCTCTTCAGCTGTTTTTATTGGTCTGTTAGTGGCCTAATGAGGGAAGGGGGCTGGGCTCCGATCAATACAGCACCCTCCCTGATCCAGGCAGCATCCCTGCTGTGTGGCGGCCAAACCAAAGCCTAGTGTGTCCAATCAGAGGGCAGCTGCAGAGCAGCACGAGGTAGCTTCTCGGGAGAGTTGTCAGGCAGCCTTGATCCCCAGAACCGCCGGAACAGCATTAGACACTGACAGAGCAAAGCTGAAGTGATATAGCCGGATGCATGTTTGCTTTTTAGTAGTAGTATCACTGGGATATCTCAAAGGCAGACGCTGCAGTGAACATCTGCTCATGGGAGACACAGCAGAACTCTGCTAACCCTGAAGCAGCAAGTTGGGGGGGGGGGGCTTGAGAAAGAAAAGCAAGCAGAGAGCAGTGCAGTCAAGGCAGGGGGGAGACTCTCTCAATTACAGCAAAGCCTGAGACAGACGAAGTACTCTCTGTTAAAGCAAAGCCTGAGACAGACAAAGTACTCTCTCTGTTAAAGCAAAGCCTGAGACAGACAAAGTACTC
>JAABNY020000108.1:24030070-24055161 GCA_015164015.2 Brevimyrus niger | reverse complement strand
CCAAAGCAGTATTAAGCGGTATGCTCCACTACAGGGCATATCGCACTGATGTATACCAAACCAAGATATACCAAAGCAGTATTAAGCGGTATGCTCCACTACAGGGCATATCGCACTGATGTATACCAAACCAAGATATACCAAAGCGGTATTAAGCGGTACGCTCCGTTACAGGGCATATCGCACTGATGTATACCAAACCAAGATATACCAAAGCGGTATTAAGCGGTATGCTCCGCTACAGTGCATATCGCACTGATGTATACCAAACCAGGGTATACCAAAGCAGTATTATGCGGTACGCTCCGTTACAGGGCATATCGCACTGATGTATACCAAACCAAGATATACCAAAGCAGTATTATGTGGAGTGCACCAAGATAAAGATGCACCAAGTTGTTACAGAATACTAACTTTTGGGTGTCACAAAACACCTCACATTAATATTTTAGCACGCTACTAATTTGTTTGACAATCTGTGGGTGTAAATAAATGTCTGCATTGTACTGAACAGCTGGTCCCCATTTTCTGAAGCCCTGGTAATTATTGCACAGGTAAGATATAATATGAATGAGATATCGGCCAGCCTTAGTTTCAATGATTAAAAGAAATGAATTTTTTACGCTAAAATGGAAGTGAAACTATTTGGTGTATACTCTTTGGCAGTTGGATCCCACCATAATGTCCCCATGAAGAACAATTTTTGTGTATCGTGTTAAAGAACAGCATGGTACTACCAGTGACACTGGTGGATGGTCTCTGGGACTCCACTCTCCCTCATTTTGGTCACCCCCCATCACCTTTTCCTGTTATGGTAGACATGGAAACAGGTAGGACCAACATGTGATATATGTTCACCACCAGTCTTGTTCAGTTCCTATTTTAATTTAATCAGAGAGAACAATAAAGTGGACCCTTTCAACAGTCAGGTCACTATTTACCACAAACATAACACAAAGGCAAATAAATAGTTCCATTCACACTCCCTGTCACACCAAATCTGACTGATTTCCTAAAACTGAAAGATGCTTTAGTACAGTCATGAAGCCAAGTGTAGGTGTAATAACAATAATGATAACAGTGACACTTCAATGATGCCGGCTGGGAAATTCTTTTTGCGCTTATTTCATCTTCCTCTCCATGTCACAAAGACAAATATATAGGTGAGAGCAAACTTGGCAGCGAAGGGCAGCAAAGGGCAGCAAAGGGCAGCCACCTGCAGCGGCGCCCATGGAGCTGGGGGCTGAAGGTCTTACTTAAGGATCCACAGGCATCCCTATTCTGCCGAAGCCGGACTTGAACCTGTGACCCGCTGCCTCACACTGGCTCCATTGTTATTAACCGGTGATTGACAGTTCTGTATGGGTATGGTAATCTTGCAGAACTCAAAATGATTTGATTGCTGTGGAGCCTCAGCGATAAATCATACAAGTTTCAAAGTAACATGATAATAATAGATACTTTAATGATCCACATCGTGAAGCTGGGTTTGAATCTGTGACTTTCTGGCACACAAGCTTAGCCCACTGATCCACACGCTACCCCCAACATCAGAGAGACTGTTGTATCTTTAAAATATTTCTATACTTGCTTTTTTGATAGTTCAGTTGTTTTGCTCATTTTCTAAAAGGTGTCAGCACTTCTGTATTCCAAATTGGGTGTTTATACATACAATAGGGCCGTTTAGCTGTTCACAAAGGACTTTGGACTAATACAGAAATGTATTAATTCAATCCATTCATCCATCATCCAGGCACTTTTCATAGTCAGGGCCAAGAAGAAGTGTGGAGACTAGCTCAGGATGCCAGTCCCACATGGAAACAAGCCTGTCTGAACCCAACACAACAGGGAAAACAACGTACCAAGGTTATCATCATTAACAACAATACATTTAAAAAAAAAAACTAAATAAAAATACACCTAAATGGAATCTAGAAATATTTCTTCTGAAACTAAAAAATAAAATTTAAATAATCAAATACACACAGCTACCGGTTTTAGTACATCATCTTTCTATTTAGCAATACCTGAAATATGTTTTGCCTATTTTGAGGACATAATGTACACTCATCTAAATGTATTCATCTGAAGTTAAGGCAAATAAAACAGCTGTCCAACTATAAATCTCTCTCTGGAAATAAAATAACTAAAACATACAAATTAAAATATATAACAACTAAACAGAAATAGACATTTAAAATAAAAACTGAAAACTCAATAAAAACTAAACTGGATTTCAAATGGTAATGGAAAAATAATATAAAAATAAGAAGTAAATTTAAAAATCAGAAGTATAACAATACTGTTACACACACAAAGTGCCACACAATAATCATAATCACTTCTAATGAATTCATTCATTGTCATAAATCATAATTCATTGTCATTTCTAAAGGGCTGCTAAATTTCAAATAAATACTGATTATTTATTTATATATATACATTTTTGATACAGAACTGCAAATAAACACCTCAGAGTACCTGACAATGGTTGAAAGTTTATATCAATGTCTGAATATCTTCAAAAAAATCTAATCTTTAAAAGGGTGACTTTGCCTGTGTTTTTTTTTTTTTTTTAAAGGGGGCGCCGTATGGTTAGAGATATCACTGAATGGTAATTTGTTTTTTTTCCCCCAAATTTTTTTTTATCCCTTTCTGGTCTTTATTTTAAGGAAAGATTTTCCAGCAGATGTTTAGTGCTTTTCAAAAAATGTATCCAAATGCATATATGTATATTACACATATACATATATACCTTTTATTTATATTTTGATCCAGTTTGCCGAAACATAAAATATTAATACAAGTCAGCTGTCCTTCGCCATTCAAAAATTCTGTCTCTGAAAACTGAATAGACTTTGTGAAATAGTACCCAGAACCAGATTGTTATGGAATATTTTAGAGAGCTTTAACAGACTTGTTATTTTTGTCAACAGTCACTCAATGAACAGGAAACCAGCTTTAATCGTAATCTGTCATCAGTTTCACAAACTCCCACATACTCACACTTCATGGTGATGCTTCCAATTTTCTATGGTCTCTCTTACCTGAATACACTTGCTGTAAAACTGAGAACTAAAAGGATAAAAACAAAGATCAGTGCCCATTTCAAATGTAAAGCCAAGCCCTGTGGCTGATATGGTGTGCAGACAAACGAAGCCCTGAGGTTCCCTGTGCTCAGTCTGCCAGTCAGCTGAGGGGAGTTCCAGCTTAACCACAGCGTGTCGAGCTCTCCATGTCAACAGCGAACCAGTGGAAAGCACGACACAAGGCAGGCGCCCAAAGACAGAGGACACACTGCACGGGGTTTGCCCTGCATTCCACACACCTGCATTGGTTCACTGTGGTTCATAGTTGTACGGGCACTGCTTTCCAGGAGCATCATTCCAGTGACTTCTTACGAGGGCTCTGGTTTGCATGTCGCATTTCTCCCTAATGGGAGCTGAAGGCTTTTTTGGGTCTCAAATTACCTCTGGAAAATTGGCTGTAAAGAGTTCGGCAACTTCCCTGGAAAGTTGTGCCGTAAGCAAAATTTGGTAATTGCTGATAACTCCTACAGCCCTCTGCTTCTTCTTCTTCTTAATAATAATAATAATAATAATAATAATAATAATAATAAAACAACAATAATAACTCTTCCTTGAAACCTTATAATTCCTAACAACCTCCTTAGAGAAACTGTACAATTACCAATTAGGAATTCTTGCATTCAGATTTTACACTGACTACCCCCCATAAAGGGGTGTAAAACCATTTCAAGCCAAACATTGGTAACTATACAGTGGTGCATAGACACAAAACAGACTAGCAATGAAAGCGAAAAACAAACCGGATTAAAGAAAGAAAATGCTAACATCCTTTAAATGCCGGACCAATAGTATAGATCATTACATGATAGAACATTAGTTCAGCTAAGATGTCACTCTTTTTTGAGCAGAAGCACTAACACATTCCATTTTCCTTCCTTGTCTGGAGTATTTCACTACATAGTTTTAAATATTTACCTTTTAGATAAAACAGGACCCATCCTAGAACAAGCAAATGCTTCCTGGGCAAATGTGTCATATTTATCAAATGTGCTTCTTGATAAAGCCAGGTTTTATACCTGGTAGATTCAAACAGAAAGCCCTTTTCACATTTAATCAGCAAATCCAGGTCAGAGGTTGATTTGCCAGCCTACAATTGAGAGAAGGGGATATTTTTTCCCCTTTTTTGGGTCTTTCGTTATTAAATGTAGAAGTCTTCAGTTCCAGCGGGTGAGAAAATCAAAGTTAAACTCACACTTACTTTCATTCAGTTGTAGCCATTTTCCTTGCTCAATGAAGACATGCCGGGGTGATCACATTCATCATTCATGATGGTTACACTAAAGCCAGTTTCAGTGCCCCACTTCTCTTTCACCCATTCAATCATTTAAAGTCCATTAACTGGCCTCTGAACACAAGAAAACTCTTCATTCATAAACCGCTAGCCTGAAATGCGTCATCAGTCTACACCTACTTACTGTACTACATATTTTGACAGAGCCTCATATCAAACTGATTGAAAGATGGGTAGTGATTATATGAGAAATCAACAAAGAACTTTTATTAAAAAATTGAGAAAACTTTCCAATAGTATAAAGCAATATAAAACCATTATTTAAACAATTGTGAAATGACAATTTTGGAATTTAGAAAACCTAAAGGCAAAGCAAGAAGCTGCCCCGACTGACACGACATTCGCGGTCGGACCCAACAACTCAACATGCCTGGATCTGTGCAGCAGGCCTGGCACAAAACACGCTTCCGATTCCTGATAATTTGGGGGGGGGGGGTCCACACCTTTCACTTCCATCCCGGACCACCAGCCGCTCCCTCTATTGTTCTGCTGCCCTGGCCACCTTTCCTGTCAGGCAGTGCCCTCCCATGGCTGAGCCATCCCACTGTGATTGCTGCCAGACGGCCTAAATTGAAGCCCAGAGAGAGCAATAAAGTGCAAGGGTCATGTGCCCAGTGCAGTGGACATGCTACATAGAGACTGAAGGGCTCCTTGAAACGTCTCCTACGTTAGAATTAGAATGATAGACAAAGGTGCACAGCTTCAGTCAGGAAACACAGTCTCGGGTGAGAATGAACCACTTCTGATTAGTTCAAGCTGAAAGGCTCATTTAGAAATAAAGGAGTGGTGATTTTTAAAGGAAAGGCTTTAACATCATGGAGAATTGACTCTAAAAGTTTCACGCCTGCTTTGATAAAAAACAACTCCAGAGGGCCAGAATGAAGACAAACATCACTTCACTGCGTCATGACACAAACAACACGACTTCAGTGGGGACCATTCATCTGCTTCAAGCTACTTGAGACTTCAAGAAATCCTTTGGTGTAGACATCATGTAATGACTTCCCAAAACAGCAAAGAAAAAATTACTGAACATTTCTTTTTTAAGTTGGGACTCTCAGACCCTGTTAAATCTATGACTTTGCAAGAAAACATTATGCATAATATCTGTCCTAAGTCAAATGCTTTCAATGGGTTTTCATTGAATCTTTTCCCCATCTGATAACTGACATTTTGTTTTTCTGGAAGACATTTAAGGCTACACAGTGCCCAACATTCAAAGATATTAAAGAGATCACTCCTTGTTGGTTTATGCTACACTTTTCCCCATAACAAACCAATACTCAAAGTTTTCCACGGTAGGTATTCCATCTATTTAAAGTCACATCCTCCTCAGCAGGAAAAAGCTCACTGGGCAAATGTGCGAGTGGTTCTGACCGCTCCCTCTTCCCTTTCCCCTCCCAATAAAACTCCCCAGACCACACAGGGCAGGCAGACGGCTGCGTGGGAGCAGGAAACAAAGTGCAGCTGAAAAATGACCCCCTCACACATGCAGGCACACGCGGGCGCAAACACGCAAACACGCAAACACACACACACACACACACACACACACACACACAAAACTACCCAACACAGGCTACAGCAGCCCTCTGAAGCTCAGATCTGCAGCAGTTAAACATCTGAGTAAACAGCTAAGCTGTTATTTGGCATACTGAAACTGAGTCATTTCTTACATCAACATGAAATGCCACCAGATTCAAAATGAGAGATAAAGTGAGAGAGAATAACTGAATGAGAGACAGGTGGGAAAGACTGAAAATGTGAATAACTGTGCAGAAATCCAGAAGCACCAGGCCTGGCTGGGCTGGGGCATGCAGAGCCTGCACAGGCAGTGCGGCAGCTGGAGACCATCCAGACGAAAGAGGTTAGGGGATGATGTCATGCGGGTAGATCAATCACTAACCAGCTGAGGGGCAGGTAGTTAGTGGGGAGGGGGGAGGGGGGGCTCACACCCCCTGTCCTCATAAAGTGTTATTTATCCTCCCAGTGCCCCTCGGTCCCCCTCTCATCTCGTCATTGTTTTTTAATAACCTCCTGTTCCACGTTTAGCTGCAAGCAGTCAGATAACCAGCATACTTAAAAACAAGAGATATATATGTACCTGTAAAAACAGAAAAGTAACTTACCGACACCAACAATCTGATAAAACGGCACAAAGTCACTATTCCAGCAAACCTTCAGCACAGCTGAAGCTGTAAAATAATATATAAACACTGATTTCCAAACCACCCGAGGCAGGAAACATGAATAATTCTTTGCTGTACCCAGCATTTCAAAACAAGCACTCCCTTTCCTGTGCTTCACGTTTCAGTAAAGCAGATTATTCATGGCTGACTATAAAGCAGACCTATCTGGCGTGGCCCCTTCTCCCTGCTGCAGATGCCGGCCCCTGGGTCTGCAGGTCACCCCAGGCTGAACTCGTACCGCTAAGGTACCTTATAGTTTCAGTCGTGAACTTCTACAAAATGTGACAGTTGGGCAGCTTCTCTTGTTTTTGTCTTGGCTTTACAAAAGCAGCAGATTGTGAAGTAGGAGCTCTTCCCGTTTCTCTGAGCCACAGCTGAATTTTTCTTGTTTACTTATTTTATTTTTCCTATAGTACCCAATACAGGAGCCCTCCCATTCCTGCACTGCAATAGCATACAGACGGTGATTCTCTGTGGATGAAACGGGGCACTAGCAGTGGACATTAACAAAAAATAATCACGTATATTTGATTCCAAAGTATAAAATATAACCCTTACCACAGCAGCAAGCATTTACATCAATGAAATACATGTACTAATCTTTTTTAAATGGTGTGTTTTTATTATTCATTATAAAAAATCATTTCCATTTAGCTTGATAGTGTAACTGCCATCTTTTATTAGATTATTAATGTATATTCAGCTGGACAGTGACATGCTTTGTTTTATTATAAATGTGTACTCAGCTTGATAAGAATTGTTTCACTGACATGTTTTATTACATTAATATTGTGTATTTAGCTAGATAGTGGCGTTTTATTGATTATAACTATATAATTAGCTCCACAGAGACATTTTATTGATTATTACCCATATTTTTAGCTCCAGAGAGACATGTTTTATTCATTATTACTGTATGTTTAACTGATAACATGTTTGCTTAACCACCATGATTATAATAGTTATCATCATGACGAATCAATAATATTATTTTTATACTATAGGATTTTCTTTTGCCAGTATGCATTTAATTACAGACCTAATTATATCTAAATCTAATCTAAATCTAATCTAAATTTTCAGAAACAGACAAAAGCAGTACTTATAAATATTACATGGCTGAAGTTGTATATGAAGAACTGTTGTGTTACAAGCATTAGTATGAAAGGTACCCAGTTAACTGGAGTTCCGGTTGACGGGGGTTTGCACTGCAATTCGTAGTACTTCTAGCAGCAGGCAGTATTGTGTAATTTACTGCCAATTGAAGTATTACAGCTATTATTTAAGCTACGGTATGGCAGTTTATCTCATCTTGTCTAAAATATCTGAATGGAAATGGAAATATCTGAATATCTGTGCAATTAATGTTGCCTAAGCAAAAACTATGTATGAAGCTCTCAGACTCCCAGTGTCTTTATGGGCTCTGAAAATATGTCATCAAAGCATATTCACCAATAAGGTTTTGTCTATGGTCCATTTAGAAAAGGCACACATGACTCTTCCTTAGACTCCCAGTGAAGCACCGTGTCACTGGGGGTCTATGGGCTGTATTTATCCTGGGTTCAAAGGAAAAATTAACACGCATGTTGAACACCTGTGAAACAACCAGTGCTGTGGTTCAGTTAGTAAGTTAGATATTTTTTAATCACAAATTGAATTCTTTTAACAATTTTATGGGGAAAACCATGCTTTCTTATAGCAAATCATTCCCATTCCATGTTTCCCCTAGGTTTACAGCCTTTGGGGGGGCAGACGAACACCAACAGGATTCATGGTGTTCAAGTATTTCTTTTAATGACAGTAGTTAATATAACAACTGAACTAAACATCGGAACATTTCTTTTCATGACGACTATCCACAAAGTGTGGAGCTTTTGTCACTGCGGTTTATCTTTCTGGGCTTCTGGAAGATAGAGGAAACACTGCCCTTTATCAGTCATTCTTATTTATTTTTACACAGAGATTGTACTGTACTGTATACTATCTATTTATATTTTCTTGTATGTTTGTGTAATGTGCAGTACTACAACCAATGCACTTTGGCATAATAAGTTTTCTGATTCTGATATTCACAGTAAACGGCAACATTAATGGCAATAATAATACAGAGTAACCTAACAGTTTAAAGTAGTAATCCTTAAAACCCCTTAGTACTTCAGCTACCAAGTACTAAGTACTAGTACTTTAGGTACGAAGCCAAAAATACCCAGCAAAAATAAGGAGGAAAACTGATGAGTTATTTTACACACCAACAAGTAGAACATGCAACCAGGAGGAGAGAGATTCAAATGATAGAAGCAGCCTAGCATAAAGCTATATAACATAAAGGGACAGAGCGGCGCATGCATACAGATGTAAGCTATTGAAAAGCAGGCACCTGCTTGACAATGAAGCCCTTATATTTCAGACTATAAACTTCTAGGATGGAATAAGCAGCTAGCACATTGGTATTCTGCACTTTTACTGAGCAGGGTAAACGGATGTACAGACTCCCACGATATAGGAGTTACGAGAGATGTGACAGCACACTGAAATCAGCCAGAATTGTACTCAGTGAGTAGGTTTACCGTCCTCTAATGTCAAGATGATTGCACATTCTGAAAATGTAAGAACGTCCCGTTCCATTACAGTTTTTTTTTCGATATTAAAGTGTTGTTTCACTTTACCAGTGTTTGCATTTTGTTTCAGTTGCAGTATGAGAATTACTTGAAAATGCCCTTAAAAAAATTACACTCTGATGACAACTGCAGAAATTGATGGTCTTCAAAAAAGAATGAAATACAGACCTTCGTAAAACAATGGATGCGGACAAGTCACTTATATTTCATACACTTCAGGGAAAAAAAAAAAATTAAAAATAAAAAAAATAAAAATTAAAAATAAAAAACCTAAAGGGGGCTAATTTTTCTCAACCTCATGTTTCTGTTTTCACTCACATGCTCCACTTGAACGGCACAGATCACCTTGAATGTGACACCAGCAGCCGAGATTGCTTGAAGAGTTACGGGCTTGTGTAACATGACCCCCAAACACCCCCTCCCCCACCACCCAGGTCATCTGGAGACCAGCAGAAGGATAAATTGCCATGGCTCCAATTGAGCAGACAGTAGGCTAAACAGTGAAATGAGCATCTTGGTCCTCAAGCACCTGAGCATAATAAATGATGTGATAAAGATATTTAATTTTCCTATTCCAGTCATTATCTCCCGTGTGGCAACATCATCAGATGACCAGCGGGTATGGAAGCACGTGTTTCACATGTATACGCAATATACATAATATTAGAAACCACAAGATTTCTGATAAATGACAAGTAAATATTCCAGTAAAGCATTTTACACATGACAGGTTATTTAAAATAACCTATAAAAGATTTTCCAAAGCACCAGGCAGAAAACATAAACTCTCAGTTGAAAAACAAACAATCACTCCCTGTTCTTTGCATTAAATCAGATTTCTCCTTGAAATATTTATCTTGGGTAAAGATTAAAAAAATGTTTAACAATTCCATGATTAATGACTGCACAGCTCTACGGGTTTCTCACGGTTGGCACAGTAATCAATGCACCCACGTGCCCTTAAGCAAGGCCCAAATTCTGCTGCATCTGTGTCAGCAGTATAGTTGACCCTACATTCTGACCCCAACATTCTTGTACAAATGACAAATACAGTATCATTCTTAGGGAATGGCCCCACAACTTTTTGAAGGGAAAATTTAGAAAAGGAGTAAAAGTACAACAGAGGCAGATAGAACTCTTCACCTAGAAGGCTTCACATCATGAATCCAAAAGTACAGCCCAGGCTCTAAATGGCTTGGTGAGCAGGTGGCTTCATTTAGCTCAGCACCATAATGTCTTCTGGCTCCAGAAGATTGCCCCCACCCAACAAAGTTTGAATCATGACAAAACGCCTGCCGGCACACAAGCATGCACCTACATGAAAGCTATGGAAAATATATGGAAACACAGTAGAGTGCAGGGTTTCCAACTTCCTAATCACAATTCATCGCCGCTAAGGCTGGGTATAAAGAGAACTGTTCTAAATAGCTGACCGCAGTGCACACTTCTTACAAACTGTTAGCACAGTTGAATCAGGTGAGTGGCAATGTATCGAATCTCGGTGGGTAGTAAATGTCCACAGATCACTTACATACTTCAGGCAGTAGCCTCCAAGACATAATTGGATGGAATAATGGAATAACGGACATGGAATAAAAATCATCTCATGAAAACATACATTTACGCTAACAGTGCCACATCCTGCTTGCTAAAATCAAATCCAGAGGTTCGGACGGCATCTCACCTTCTTATTCATACAGGAATGAGGCCTTCATACTTCTCCCCAAGAGAAGTAAGATCTACAACTCAAAAATGCATGCCAGGACACTGTTTATAGCATTCTCCTGTCCAAGTCCCTCAAAGCTTCAAAAGTTCCTGCAAACACATGCGTGACTTGGAGTATCTACACAAAACACTGCTGCAAGCAATCATGATTTCAAACGCGTTCACACATGCTGCCTGACATACGTGCTATCCAGACGAAACGTTATATCCATAATAGGAATGGAGCATACTTGGTCTTGAAAAATGGCATGAATGATGACAAACCCTGGGCATTATCCTCACACTACATGCTGACGCTCAATCCATGACATCATGTCTGCCCATGTAAACAACCAAATAACAAAAACAGCTCGGGAAAACCAACGGCAAGTGTCACACCAAAAACAAGAAATACATGTTTGTGTTTTTAGTCAACAGGAACAATGTGGTTGGCTTTGTTTAAGCTGTTGGGCTGTGCAGTGTTTCAGCTGTACATTGTATCCATAAGGTATAAGAGTGATTGGCCTGTGGCCAAGGTTAACCTTTTTATCATCAGTACGAAGATCACAGCTAGCTGAGCACACACTATAACACAGTTGCCCCATAAGCAAACAAACACAGTACGAACAACGGCTCTAACCTTGGAGAGGTGGCACGATTAAATGGGGGTGTTTGCCACCCACCAACATCTAAGTGTGACAATCAAAGTCAGCGTTCTGGTATAACCACATCAGAAATGATGCAGGGGACAAATGCGGACATAAGGAAGGAGAACAGTCATTTAAAGTTTACATTCTTGGTTGTACATCCCACAACTTTGGTTAGGGACTATAAGAGCTGTTCAATAAAATAACAGAATTAGTGTACTTACTGGTAACAGTGATATAGAAATGTTGACTGATACCGCTAACAGATATATTTTTGTGTAATGTTGCTGATACTGATACCATTAACTGTCTAATCTCTATGTCACATGCTGAGCGGGGGTGGTGTGTTGGCAGTGAAACGTGGTGAACATTCCAGCACAAATTAGCAAAACCATGTTACATGTTTATCATTATTATTATTCTAGAGAAAGCAAAGATCAATATGAAAGACTGAATGAAGTATAAAGATGACGGAGGTTAGTGCTTTGAAACCTCTTCAAAGTGGTTGGCAAGCTGATGAAATTCTTCATCCTTCACCAATGCAATCATCCCTGTTATTTTTGCAGTTGTGTCTTTAGCTCTGGTACTGCTGGCTTTGAATACTGATAAAGATTAACTATCAGCTGGCAATATTGGGCAGGATTGACATGAAAAAGACAGATATTTAGAATGGATATCAGTCGATACTTGTACATTAACCAAAATATCAAGCATCTCTAACAGTACTGCTTCAAAATGCCCTCCACAAATCAAGATAGTTAAAGAAATAACCAATCACCCAGCACAAGGTGCAATACAGATGCTTTAACCGTTTTCCTTGCTACACTGTCTGTGTTCTCGGTGATACCTATTAGTGTTAGGTGGTATGATCAAAGTTTGTGTCATTGTATTTTTTTAAGATTCAAGTTTCATGGTATATCACAGTATTGTAATGCCCCCCCCCCCCCCAAGTTCAACCTTAATGCAGCAGCGAGTATTTACATCAATAAAATATGTTTATGAATATGGGTTGGTGCCCCATCCTGGGTTGTTCCCTGCCTTGCATACCTGGTCCCCAGGATAGGCTCCAGACCCCCGCAACCCTGAATAGTATAAGCAGCTACGGAAAATGGATGATTTAAAAAAAAATTAAGTTTTATTAATTAATATGAAAACCATTTATCCTGATAGTATAACTAACATGTTTTATTTGATTATTTTATTGTATTAGATATTCAGCTCAATAGTGACATGCTTAATTGATTGCAACAGCATACTTAGCTTCATAAGAATTGCATCACTGACATGTTTTATTAGATTAATCATATATATTTCGCTATATAGTAATATGTTTTATTAATTATAACTGTATAATTAGCTCCAAATATAAATTTTTCATTAGTTATTATTACTGTATATTTAGTTTGGTAACAGCATGCTTGCTTAACTGCCATAATTTTAATAAGCATTACTGTGATAATTTGATATTAGGAATTTAGCTTTACCGGTATGCATTTCATAATAGATCTAATTATATTACATGTAGTACAAATTTACAAAAATTAGGCACACACTGAAGCAGTAGTATATCAAAAATTCATACAATAATGGAAAATAAAACTGGCATACCAGACGAACCAGTATACCGGCCAGCACTAATACCCATAAATCCAGCAGAAGAAACAAAGCAAAACTGAGTATGACTTCAGGACGACGCTTTGGGTCCCTCAGCAACAGCTTGTGGCTGTCCTGAGCGGAGCTGCAGGATTGACTCACGTTTCGATAGTGCTCTGCAAAGCATATCGCAGCCCCATCTGGCAATGAGACAGACGATGTGAACGGGGCCATCACATCGAAACTGATGTGAATGAGCCTAGAATGAGGAGTGGGGAGGTTACGGGACACGTACCAATACTCATTTGTCACTCGACGCTTGAGTCAAAACTGAGGTGTGAGTAAAAAGCAGCCGCAAATGACAAAGTTCTGCGGTCGGGACAATCATCGCTTTAACTCTGGATCTTCGTTAGGGCGCCAGTGCACTTATCATTGGCAACACGATGATACGCATTATGCAATTTGTCATAGTCTTAAAGTCTACAGCACAAAATTTCAAATGCTCATTTTCCCCAATAAAGTGCCATTTATTGCAATTTTTCCTCAAATGTTTAAAATCTTAGTAAAATATATTTTTATACTCAACTACCTTACTCAATTACAATTGTCACATACTTTCCCAAAGAACACTAGCAGAGGCTTACAGAAGGACATACCGTTGCATATCGCTCCCAAAAGTATTTGTCCTCCATGCATTTGGAAAAAAAAGCAGACATTATAATTGCCATCTTTCGGGGGGCTCATTCCGCATCCAAACATTAGCAGACTTGGGTAATTTAGGTCCGAAGAGTAAAAGTCCAGACCAAGATTTTGTTGCAACCAAGCAGTTGAGTTACAGTCACTCAACTGTACTCACAGTTACTCAACTGATTGGTTGAAACAGAATCCCGGTCTGGACTTTTACTCTCCGGACCTGAATTACCCAACTCTGAACATTAGTGACAATACAAGATGGACAGCACATTCTTTTAAAACTGGTCTAACTCCATTTCCGTCACCACAACAAACTATGCCTGGGAAGGTGGCTGTCAGGTCGAACCCGGTGGGGCTCATGACACAGCGCTCCTGAGCAGAATACTCAACCTAAACTACGGCACCTCGATCAAGCACCTAAAATAATAAAGAAAATCATCATAATTTCCTCTGAAAAAAGCAAGAAAGCAATTAAAGTGATACATATGAAAAGAATATGTGGTCACACACCCTGTCTTCTAGTAACAGACACCCTTTTCAGTAACTTTCAGACAAGCACAGAGAAGGGGTATGTGCTGCACTGCGGGTCTGCGCTGCGGGTCTGCTGGCTTACCTGACTCTGCGGCTGCATATGCGCAGCCTCGGCCTCTGGTGAATCCCCCGTGGCTCCGGCGCCGCCGTCTGCCTCGGCAGTGGCCCCATCATAGCTGCTCCTCCCCGGCTGCTCCATGCCAGACTCATGCATCATGACTTCAGGACCTGAAACAAGCCCAGATGAGCCACGGGTGAAATAATTGCTGAATAACTGTTGAGACACCCTGGGCTCCTTTTAACCCCAGCCGACTGGTAAACGTGTCATTTCCGTCCACAAAGTTGTTTTTTTCACTCTCTTATTGCAGGTTTTCCAGCCCTGCATTTCGCTGACTGCACAGCACATGTTTGATAGCGCTTTGACTTGCTGGAAGGTGTGTGCTTAGTCTTTCTTTCCACGTGGTAATAAATTGTTTTATTTCCAGCTTGGTGACTGTCACATGTATACCGGGTCAAGGGGAGGTATCGGCCGGCCAGGCGACAAAATCAGGGGAAATTACCAACCTCTGTGAGATGGCACTGAAATTAAATGCAGAAAAACAATACGATAAAATGTTTCAATATGATTTGTTTTGCGGTGGAAAAAGATACTCGTCCATTCTACTTGAAACTATTTACACATATGCGGGAAAAGGCACACACGTGGAGTTTGCTCAGTTTAAAAACACAACTCAAAATACTGACATTTCTAATTCAGCCACACAAGCATCCTGGAAAGTCAACTGAAAATAATAAAAAAAAAACACTGTGAGGAGAGCCCCCAAAACAACATTAATTAAGGAATGGAATATAACATGCAAAATGTTATAGTTATTTCTTTGTTGATTGCACAGGTTCAGGTGAAATGAAGTGACCTTCATCATCCTATCTACAAACAAGCAGGAATATTGCAGGTGTCCTGAGCTGAGAACTTTCCGGACTCTCATTTCCACCATTACCTTGTTTATTATGAATTCCAAAAATTAATTTCCAGAAGATCTACAGGTCGCATTAGGAACTGAAAAAATATCATGCATCTGATTTCAGCTAATCCTATTTCAGTGATTTCATACATCTGATTTCAGCTAATCCTATTTCAGTGATTTCATACACTACTGAAAATATTTTAATGGTCCTTTAGAATAAGCCCTCCTCTGAAGCTACCTGTCTGCAAACCTTTTTGAAAACACCTCTATTACTACTTACTGAACAGGATTGCCAAAATTCTTCGGAAATCAGTAATTTAGAGCTCACATGGAAATTGTTTCTTCACCTTGTGGTTTGGATGCATCCTCAGCTGATTGAACAGGTTGTTAATATGTGTAATAATTTAATGGCCATAATAAGTTTTATGACTTCTTTATTTCAGCTTGCGCATCTATGCCTTTTTTATATATACAATAACACATACTGTAGAGAATAAACATCTGAACCATACAACCAAAAGCTGTCCTTTAAGTTATTTTCAGACAAAGGTATTAACTTTAGCTGGATATTAAATACATTATTAAATCTGGGGCGGCATGGTGATGCAGTGGTTCGCACTGTTGCCTCACACCTCTGGGACCTGGGTTAAAGTCTCTGCCAGTGTTCCATGTGTGTGGAGTCTGCATGTTCTCCCCGTGTCGTTGTGGGGTATCCTCCAGGTACTCAGGTTCCCCCCCAGTCCAAAGACATGCTGAGGCTAATTGGAGTTGCTAAATTGCTCATAGGTGAGCATGGGTAGGTGAATGGTGTGTGAGTGTGCCCTGCAATAGGCTGGCCCCCTGTCCAGGGTTGTTCCCTGCCTCGTGCCCATTGCTTTTGGGATAGGCTCTGGACCCCCCGTGACCCAGTTCGACAAGCGGGTTGGAAGATGGATGGATGGTAGATAGTCTGAACCAGAGGTGGAAATTTCAGGTCCAGAAAGTATAAATCCGGACCATGATTTAGTTTCAACCAACCAATTGAGTATAAAGAGTCACAGGTACTGTACTCCACTGGTTGGTTAAAACAAAATGCTGGTCAGGATTTGTACTTTATGGACCTGAAATTTCCACCTCTGGTCTGAACCTCAGAGTTTGTGATATGACAACCAGGCATTTTTGCAATTAGCTGTGTCCACGCATGTTAATGGATGCATATCATTTTTATCACATGTAGGACTAAGAGGATCATGAAATTTTAGTTGATTGTCATACAGACAAATGTGATTAATGATTTGTCCTTTTTTGTTAATTTTATAACGCTATTACACAGTTCATCACAGTTATAGTTGAATATTACACAGACCTTATGAAGAAATGAATACAGAATACTGGAACGTATAAATAACAATTGCATTTGCCTTTTCACATAATTCATGTAAAATTTATGTGCATTTGTGCTACAAGAAATTATCTGTTTATATCACTCCAAAGCAGTCGAATCAGAAACAAAAGGACAAAATAACATAAATTTATCTAGTTCTTTGTCCTTTTAGCATAATATAATGACTTTGCTCCAGCATAATAGTGGCAGCCGACAGGAGCGTTATACAGTCATCTCACCAGAACGAGATGCAGAAACACACACTCAGACACAAGTGCAGACGCTATGCAGAACTAAACACCGAACACAAAGAATCCAGAATGGGAATATGTGGCTGATACTCTGGGCTGGTGGAGTTCGCTCACAGGCAGCCCATTATGAACCTGAAGTAGAGGAGAAAAATACTAATGGGATCAGGCTGGGAGGGGTACAAATCAGGCAAAATGTGCCGTGAAGCATAATGCTGCGCATGCGCAGACATGCAAGGTACAGGTAAGGACAGGTGGTATGGATCGGTTCTGAATTGGAATGAGATGATGTCATTAAACAAGCATGGGTCAAAATTACATGGAAATAGTTATAGAAACACAACAATTTGGGCTATTTTTATATAGAAGAATGGAGACTATTCTAATGATTATGCAAAAAATTGCGGTCAGGCGATTATATATTAATTGTTACAGGCCTAATCACAAGATAGCTTAAGTTAAAACACACACACACACACACACACACACACACACAGACTTGGTATCTATATCTTTGTAGGGACCCTATTCATTTCTATGAGCATAACCCTAATCCAAACTATGTCAACCTTAACCATAACTAACACACAAAAATACAAGTCTATAGGCATGTTTAGTTATTTGAATGCATTATAAAATTGAGTTTTCTCTGGTGGGGACTAGAAAATTGTCACCAAAGGGTCAAAATGACAGGTTCTAATTGTAGGGACATTTGTACCCCAATACATATACACCCCCTTCACACACACACACAACACACACACATTTTTTACATCTTACTAAAGTAACGGCAGCAGGTAACACCAATTTATAATATTCTAAGATATAATATAATATTCTGAGATGGGGCTAACTGTTAGCTTGTCATAAATCACCACATGCATCCATTAAAGAAACAAATACCACGTAGAAAAAAAAGTGCTGCAACTGAGGCGCTTTCCTCTTACCTTCTGCACTGCACATTTTGCAACCATGGCTTTCCTAATGCGAAGAATCCTCAACCCTTATTTTTATACAACAATTGAAATTGCATCAATGACTGGAAAAAATTTCAGTTCTTGCAAACGAAAGAAGACTCATTCTTTCCTCTATTACAGCACAATTTTTATTGATAGACGGGAGCTTTCTTGTTTCTCTGGTACACGGTCCCTCTCAGTTGGAAAATGCACACCAGACATTTGCTTCGAACCGGACTGCTGCCATGGCTACAACAAACCGGTTTCACTTTAGTAAACAAACATGTTGTCTTCA
The DNA here is from genome assembly GCA_015164015.2 of Brevimyrus niger. NCBI lineage: Eukaryota > Metazoa > Chordata > Actinopteri > Osteoglossiformes > Mormyridae > Brevimyrus > Brevimyrus niger. The sequence goes on along the minus strand of JAABNY020000108.1, from coordinate 24,036,979 downwards.
AATGTCGTTTTAACGTTAACCAGGCGGAGCGCTTGACAGACTGGAGGGTGACACTCAAAAACAGCGCTAATGTAAACATCAGTGGTGGGCGATATAGCCCAGGCCTGAGGGGGATGCAGGCTCACTCAAACAAGGAACAACTAAAATAAACACCCGGGAGAAGCCCAAGACAAACAGTTCCTGTGCTACACACAGCAAAAAGCTCAGGGCCTGTGTTATATATCCTGGTGCATCACACAAACTTGCAACGGTGGAGAGTTCTGCCCTGAAGCAGAATGTAAGGTAAACTACTCAGAAAAACTGAAGACAAAAATACAGTTGGTAAATAGCGTTGATAATCCCAGGATTGGATATAAGCCATTGGCTGGAACCAAATTCCTCAAAGGTTGGAACACCTAGCACACATTATAGAGGTTGAGTAGACAGTGTATTTCGTGGAAATATTTGTACCCTATTTCTGAACGTGGCCATGATGAGGATAACAATGAGTAAAATATCAAATGCAGCTTCCACAGTTCTGAAGGCCTTGTCCTCCTGAGATCTACTGCATGCAGCCGGTAGGATATTTTAAGAACATCTCTCGGGCCCTGAAGCTAAGGATGTGATCCAGTAATAACCGACGAAGCTGTTTACTCAAGCTTATGTCCTGCTGGTGATACATGTACAAGAGGTATGACCACTATTTGATATATCCAATCCACAACCACTCATCTATTAGAGGATCAGAGTGATCACGAGGCCTCGTGACAGGAAGCAGGAGAACACGGTGGAAGGGATGCCATTGCATCACAAGGCACACAATCCCGCACATAAGCACCTATGACAGGAAACTCTGAGGCGTCAATTATTCTGGACCACTGTGTGAGGAAACAGGACTATATACAGGAAACCCATGCAAACACAAGAAGAACATGCAAAGTCCAGACACATGGAGCCAGGGACAGGAATAGAGCCCCCACACCGGGGGGTGATATCCCTCCGATAACCGCTAAGCTACAATCCCCAAATGAAAACGGCTTAGCACTGTAGCACCGAACTCCGCAGAATGTTATAGACCTTTCCATTTAACGTGGTAGCGCTTCATGCGTCCATGTTAGTAGGAAGCTGCGTATTCATGAAAGAGAACAATAATCACACTATAGTGCCAATATAACGGTATTGTTCACCATGACACATTTGGCAGAGCAGTTATGTCAAAGGAGTAATGCATGCTGTCATTTCCTTTCTGCAATCCTTCTTCAGTCACTCTGTATAAGTAGACAAATGTGAGAGAAGATTCCATGCAATGACACAACGTTTGTTATCTCTCTCATGGTGGAGATTTATGCAGCTAATTAAAGGCTACCACAGGAAACTGATCATCGGCAGCCGCTCTATTCCTGATGATGCAAAATGAAAAGCTTTTCAGCTGAAGGTCAAATGTATTGTCAGCTCAAAAGTCCATTAAATTTCTACACACTCCTCAACACCAAGAACCCACTTACTATAAACCATCACTGCTTTTGTTTTTTTTTAAAAAAAAAAGAAAGATAAAGCATTAAAAAGCAGTAAGATTTTTAGGATGTTTTAAGAACTGGAGCAGCAGTTGAACTAACAGTTGAATTCATGTGAAAATGTTATTTAAATTCTCTTAACCTCAAGAGCTTCTGAGACATTTCACCAATTTAAGTTCTCAGCCCCCACCATTTCCCCCCAAAACAACCTCTTTCCACAAGATCTCTTGTGCAACCCCATCTGTTTAAAATAACCAAACATGTTTGATCTTAATATATAATGTAGATCCAAAGGTAAATCATTGAAAGCACTGACATAACACACATGCCAATCCACAGTAACCTCCAGTAAGATTATCAGTGCTTTGTTGTTCAATATTACGTTGCTTTAGGTATACATGGATCCCAATACAGTAACACCAGTTTGTACCATTAATTTACCTTTTTATTTATGTCATTAGTATATTACATCTGATTAGTATATTACTAGAGTGAAATTTACATTTGCACTCGATATGCATTAAAATCAGGTTGGACAGTTCTTACTTCTAATGAATCGCAAGCGTATCCTCAATGTCTGTCCAGGTATCATGCACAAGCCCCTTTAAGAGCAATAATAAAATATAAATTTCCCTCTCTACGGACGATCCTTTTTGCAAATTTGATATCCAAATGTCTTATTTATGCTTCTTCTTTCCCAAATCATTCCATATTAGATCCTCTCGTGTTAATAAATGCATAAACCCATTCAATTATAAGCCATTTTATTTAAACTCAGACATATACCCTCTCACATTTAACAAAAAGACTTCACATCATTAACAGCATAATGAAAAAATACAGCTATATAGAATGCATCAATGTTGCAATTTCATTATATACACTACATGGCCAACATGTCATGAACACAGGTTCTGCTTGTAGACTGATGATGACAGTCGACGTCATGTTTCGATTCCCTATGAGAACAAACTGGGTAACACAAACACTGGGAATATGGGGAGTGCAGGCTTGGGGGTGACGCCACTTTGAGCACTTCAGGGCCCAAAGCGAAGGCCTGAAAGCAGACATTACAGTACTCCTAGCTGACAGTACCAACGTGCTGCTTGAGGAGATGAAGCAGAAGGTCCAAAGAGACAGAGTCATACACAGCAGGGAACATGATACTGGTCCCCTGGGAGAAGATAGCAAAGCATTTTTATTATTAACAGTTCTTTATCTTCAGAGATGCCCTTATATTCAAGCAGGCCATTTCATTATTCATCAGATTACTTTTTTGCATTCTTCTTTAGGGGAGTGAATATGTCTGTGTCATGACCCACAGATTTCCCCAGTGAAATAAAATGAAACTATGAAAACTGTGCAGTGCACAAAAAAACTTAATGTCCCGCAACAACATACTGGATCCCCCCCTCCCAATTAAGCTCATCCCAAAGGCTCTATTGTGTTGGGAGCTAAGCCAGTGTTTCTCAACCTCCACCTTGGCACCCTAAGATGGTCCACTTTTTTGCTCCCTCCCATCTCCCTGACTGGGATCTCTCTGGAGGGAGCAAAAATGTGGACTGCCTGGAGGTCCCCGATGAAGGGGCTTCAAAAAAAAAAAAAAAAAACAACACTGATCTAAGGACTGTGCAGCCATTGGAGCAAACTGGCCGTCACGGTCTTGGAAGCACCTTAAGATGATGTGACATGGCATGTTTCACTGTTGAAAGTGTCCATTTGTGGCCAAGAAAAGATGCACTGGTTCAGAAACAATTTTGTACTAGCTGTGACCTTCAAATGATGCAGAGCAGGTATTAAGGGGCATAACATCTGCCAAGAAGACTTCCCACACACCATTACATAGATGGATACAGGCTGCTCTTGCACACTTTAGTCCTGCCATTGGCATGCCGCAAAAACAAATTAAGATTTGTCAGATGAGGCTTTTGCCCAACTTTGATTGTTCAGTTTGATGATCACGCACCCACTGCAGCCTCATCTTGAATTTCCTGGCTGACAGGAGGGGAGTATGGTACAGACATTTCACTTCAAGGTTCAACAAATTGAGTGTTCAAAGATGCCTTTCAGCACACCACTCTTGCACAGAGCTGTAATGTGTGCTATGGTCCTGTTAGCTTTAAGGAGTCCATTCATTCTCCGCTGACCACTCTCATTAAAAAGGTGTTTTTAGCCACAGAACTGCTGCTAATTTGATGTTTTTTCTGTTTATTTGTTTACCCCTGGATATTGAGGTGCACGATAATCCCTGGAGAGGCATGGTTTCCAAAATTCTGGAAGGACTATACCTAGCAGAAACCCTAACACCCCACTCAGAGTGTCTTAGATCCCATGCTTATTTTATTTTAATGTCAGCCAAATTGTACCTCTTGATTGACTGAATGCTTTATATAATAGCACTGCTGCCACGATTTGCTGTTTGGAGGTTGTATTAATAAGTAAGAGCACCTTGCGAAGTGGCCACACAGTAAGATATAAGAATACGACTGTCTTGATAAGATTGCGGTCGTAGATTTTTAGCTTCAAATCAGTTGGATGACTCATCAGTACACGCAAATTCCTTCTTCATATTTTATTATACACTGAAGGTAAGTGTAAGCTTTCCAACACATTATTATTGTCTTTATTTTTCTTCTTTTAAAATGTCTGTAAAGCCTCTTGTAAATTAAGTGGTTAAAACAGTGCTATATAAATAAAGACTGACTGATTGACTGTTACAGTCTTGATTTACACTTCATGTCAATATATTTGACAATTTTACCAATTTTAGATTAAATAAAAATATGATATTTCAGGTGTGTCTAAAGGAAGCACAATTCTTTACCCACGGCAGTAGCACCCAGGAAACTGCTTACCAAAGGCCGTCCTTCTTGCTGCAGTATGTTACAGGTCAGGAACATCTGTCATGTCTTTTCAATGAGGCCTCATTTGTTACTTTTCCCACCGCCGGCACCATTCACTAGCAGCTATCAGGCCACCAGACGTCCCTTTCCCCCAACGTGAATGCTGCCTTATTATAAATTAGACTCATTTTGTAGAGCCTTATATCTATGAAAAAAATTATATAACAGAAAATTGTCCACAAAGACAATTTAATTACTTCTGCACAATTAGCTGGATCTTGGTTGAAGTTCCATTTAAATTGTAAGAGTGTAGGTGTTAACCCAGATTCAGGTAACCCTTTGACCAGGTGCTTTAAAACAATGAACCACTAACTGAATATTGACTGTGATAATGAAAGAATTTTAAGGAGTGTACTTTTTCACATGACTGTATACAAACAGTTCTGAATTTATGAGATCAAATTGATTCATTTTAGTGCAAGTAGAAATTACGAAAGTAATGAAACAAGCCACTAAAATTAATTATCAGCATTTGGGGAACATTTAAAACAATACAACTACAGGCACATGCAGGAACAATGAGCTACAGAAACACTGGGATTTTCCAAGGTCCAATAGCAAAGTCCAGAACTCACCGACCAAATGCACCAGACATTTTGTTTTTCAACAGTATAACCTCATCATATCTCAGCACCTCTCATGCAACATTAGGAGACATCAGTAATAATTTCAGCAGTCAGAGAGTAATTAATCTGGTGATGATTTTTACCAGCACAAATAATATCGGGAAACAAGAAAATCAGAAAGATCCTAAAATAACATATGAAATTTTGCACTCACTAAAACGCTCTGTGGGCTGCTAATTCAAACTCTCCCAGCATTGGGCCCGTGAACAAGGCCCTGAACCTCAATAGCTCTAGGGAATGGATGAACCTACTTTCTCCTCTATGCCAGTTTCATGAGGAGGCCTCCTGGGATGCTCTTCCAGCTGTCCTGAAAGAGTTCCACGTATATGCTCCGCACTGGCCGCTTTTCCGTCACTCTCTGATCAAACTCCTCCAAAACCTGTATTTAGGTCAGGTGACCAGGTCATGTGATATGACGCTATGACTCATTTGAGACGATTCCTGAGACCCTGGGAGCCCTAAGCAAAAAACTCCATGCCCCCCTCCAACTCCCCCTCCCTCAGCATGGCAAAATCAATCACCTTTATTTTACCATAAAGTGTAAATTCATAACATCAACAAATGGAATTTAATAAACACAAGACCTTTATTTTCACCTTTTGCGAAAAACAGAATACACAAACAAAGCAGATTTCTCCTACCCTGAATTAGAATTTTTATAAAAATTTATGAAGTTTTCCTATATGGGGTCTAGTAAACTTAACAAGATAAAAAAAAGGGTATTCATCATGTTGTGAGGACATTTGGTCCCCACAAGGTAAGGTATACCTGGACATATATACACCCTCATGTACACACGCAACAGCACAAAAAACCACATTTAGATATTGGTACACCAATGACCGCTGACAGAACAGCATTGTAATGATCTTATCATGCAATCATGCAAGCAAGATCATGGACAGAGATGCATTTCTGGTTTTCTTTTAATCAGTGTTGATCGAACAGATTACAACCCAAGTGGGTATATTTTAAATTTCAACCTGCAGAAATTGCCAGAAGTGCTCAGTGCTGCAGAGAAATACAGTGGATGATTGGGGGGGGGGGGGGGCTGTCAAGGTCATTAAGGCTCAGAAAAACAGCATTCTATAAAGGGCTCCAGAATCACAGGCTTAATCCTTGTGCTAAACAATAACTTTTAACAGCTCAACACAGTTTGAGAGCAATTACCTTTAAAACAAACAGGCAATAAATTCACCAAATGAGACCATTTAGCTAATAAGTAATTTCTGCAGTGAGCTATTGAGAACGCATAAAAACAGAGCAGAGGGGTTCACAGGAAAGCACGGTGAAATTTGGCTGCTGGCTTGTGGCAGCATTTCCCCGCATTGAGCCATGTCAGATAGTTATGTTTCAGCAATGAACTGGGCATGCAAATTCCCAATACAGAAAATAACCTCGCCACCAAATTAATGTCATTGCAGGGCTTGTTTTTAAAGATTTTAGGGAAAGTGCCTAAACTGCTTCTATAATATGCAGCATAAATTTCAAGAAAACCCAGTCTGAAAATATGCGTTGAAAAAAAATGTTTTTCTGTAGTAAATTAAACAATTTACTGCTTAATTTACTGCCCACCATAAAGGACTAAGGTAAGAGGTCACACGGCTCCTTCTCAGATGCAAAGGAATGTGATCTTATTCAGCAGCTTCAGTTCAGACATATCAGGAGTTTATGAAGCTCCTTTGAAGTATGACTTATTTCAGGTCTAGATTCTGCCCCACCTCGAAAAAAAATATAAAAATAATAAATCCTAGACTGGTAAAAGTAACCAGACAGCTCAGTGCTTTTTTAAACATCCTGAGGATGTTTCCTGCAACACACACACAGACGCACTCACGCACGGCTCATACACAGATGCACAAACACACACACACACACACACACACA